>VWZG01008413.1:31580-52365 GCA_013396735.1 Grallaria varia | reverse complement strand
GAGAAAAAATTGGGTTTAACCCAGAGAAGAACTGATTTATAAGCCAGCACTCCGGGACATGACCAGAATTGTGTTCATTAACCCCTGCGCTGAGTGCCATGTCGTCCCCCTGAGTACAAAGTAAAAGGAAAGGAAAACCTGTTGGTGAGGATGTCACAGCCTTGTCGAGAGTGGCAGTCACAGTCCTGGTGAGGTTCTGGTCCTCCTCTAGATCTGATGAGTGGTACCCAAAGTCCCAAAAGATTATATATGCTCAGGTTCAGGTGGGAATGCCCAGTACTTCCCCCAGGGCAAGGAGTTTCACAATGGGTGATTTAAATCTTTGAGTAATGGGATATTTTTGGAATCTTTGATGGCCCATTAGCAGACATGACCCCTCAGGCTGGGTGTGAAGGGGCTAATGCCTCCCGGAGGGGAGTTATCACTGCTGAGCCATTGGTGTGAAGACAGGAACACCCTCTTATCTCACAGGGTCCTTTAACACCCAGCTCATAGCCTGAGGTGTCAGGTGTGCCCTGGGCAGTTGCTGTAAATGGTCCATTATTATCAGATCATGAGAAATGACACAGAGGGCACAGAATACACAGTTCTGGTTACACCCACACAGTGATAAACTGGTCCCAGCCACTGTAACTAGGACATGGTGTTAGTGGGCACTTGGTGCCCAGCCAAAGCCAACCCACTACAGTCTTTTTGGTGCCACGACTCAGATCATGAGGATTTTGAGATAAGGGCAGGAATTGGGAGAGATAACAGGCAAAACAAATACTGAACAATGTTGGAGATTGAAATTATCATGGGGAATTTTTGTTTTAATTGTGGTAAGGGGTCCAGGAGTAGATTTTGTTTGAATTGTCCACTTTTGTTTGGTGTTGTGATTATGTTATGTCCGTTTTTGTGGGGGAAATTTTGTTATGTTTTGGTTTGGTTGATTGTCTTTGTTGATGTAAGCCAAGACTGTGTAATGAATATGGATTTTAATGATAATTCTTAAATATGTGATTCACAGAGGTGAGGGGTGGAATGTGCTGGGTTTGTGTGGTCAGGGTTTGGTAGCAGGGGTTGGGCTGCAGGGATGGTGTCTCTTAGGAGCTCCAAGAAGCTTCCCTTGTGTCCTACAGAGTCAATGACAGCCAGCTCCAGGATGTAACCCCCACTGGTCAAGGCTGGACAGATCATGAATGATAGTAACACCTCCATGATAACATATTTAAGAAGGACGAAAAAAAGTTGGTGGGCAGATGAAAAACTGCAGCCAGAGTAGAGAGGACTGAGAACATGTGAACAACTCTGCAGACACCAAGGTCAGTGCAGAAGGAGGGGCAGACACCAGAGCTGAGGCTCCCCTGCAGCCTGTGGTGCAGTCCATGGTGAGGCAGCTGTGCCCCTGCAGCCCACAGAGGACCACAGGGGTTCAAAGATCCACCTGCAGCCTGTGGAGGACCCCACACTGGAGTAGGTGGATGCCTGAAGGAGGCTGTGACCCTGTGGGAGACCCAGGATGGAGCAGGGTTATGGCAGGGACCTGCAGCCCATGGAGAGAGGAGCCCACGCTGGAGCAGGTTTTCCTGGTAGGAGTTGTAGCCCTGGGAGGGAATCACACTGGAGCTGCCTGTGCCTGTAGGACTGCACCCTGTGGAAAAGTGACCCATGTCACAGCAGTTTCTGAAGAACTGTTGCCCATAGGATGGACTCACAGTGGAGGAATTTGTGAAGGACTGTCTCCCATGAGAGGGACCCCACGAGGAGCAGGGGAAGGACTTCTCTCCCTGAGCTGTGGCAAAAACAGCAACCGACTGTCACCCTCATTCCTGTCTCCTTTTGCCAGGGGTGGGCAGGAGGGAGAACTTGGAAGGAGGAAGGAGTGGCGAAGGTGTTTTTGAGATTTATTTTTCTTCTCATTCTCCTGCTCTGACTCTGTTCATAGCAAATTTAATTAATATCCCCATTTCAACTCTGTTTTGGCAATGACAATGATCAGTATGTTATGTCTCCCAGCCGTTAGCTCAACTCACGAACACTTTGTCATATTTACTCTCCTCTGTCCAGTTACAGAGGGGAGTGAGAGACCAGCTTTGTTAAGTACCTGGTATCTCACCAGGATTAACCCACTACAGATACTATTTGGTGAATACATGATCAAAAAATTAGCTATCCACCAATAAGAGTTCTCCTTCAGCAGATCAGCTCTCCATATGAATTCCAGGTACATTTGGTCTGTATGCACATACAAACCTGTGCTGTGTAAGATCCTTTGTTATTGACCTTTTGAACTGTTGGACTGAGTAGGTATTAATGAATGGGTATGAGCTTCCAAGTAATTTGAAAGTACAGAAGTGCTCTTCAGATTAAGTATACAAGAAAGTGAGATAAAGGGAGGATGGCCTTCTGTTATACCCATTTTCTCTTTGCCATTGAAGGTGTGAGAAAAAAATCACCCTTTAGGTGAAAACACCTTGCCAGTTCCCCTCTGCTCTTTCTGGTATTGCAAGTAACTATATCAGGACAGCAGCAAAGAAACATGTGAAATGGTGGTGATTTTTCTTAAAAGAAGAAAAAAATTCAGTGGAAATAAGGAAAAATATAATACGGGGGGGAAAATCACACAGATTTCTAATGCCCCTTGTTCATCTTTCATGTTATAAACTCACGAGAGGAACTTTTTTTTTTCTGACATTAAACAAATACTATTGAAATCCTTTTAAAAGACTAATTTCTATGATCCTCCAAAGTAACTAAATCTATGGCCCAAAGAATAGGCAATGATATTGATTTAATTAAATTTGAGAAGATCATAAGAATTCCAATACAGTAAAGTATGAACTTTCCTTCAGTGTTTTATAAATACTTAATGCCCTGACTACTTATTTACCACAACCTTACCACCAAGAGCAAACTTTCCTGAAAGTGAATTAAAAACCAAATTCTTGTATCTCTTTATTTTCTTCACTATTGTTAACAAATTTGACTCCACTGTTTCCAGTAGAATTACCTTCTGAGTCTATAATTGAACACACACACCCACACAGTTTTAAACTTCACTGAAAAACAATCAACAGTTCAGAAATTGTTTAAAATTATTCACTTCCTAAAGTAAGACAAGACAGATCGCTTCACCACAGACTCAGGACATTGAAAGTTAGATGCATGTTGACTGAATAGTCTGTGAAACAAATCTTAACTCTGGTTTTCTAGATATTTATCTGAAAATCTTTCTATTGTGGTTTAAAATATTGCAGCCGTAACAGTCTGAGGAAAATCTCAGAGAAAATGTAGAATTCTAGCCAGAGGGAAAGGAATGAAATTCATGGTAGAAAACTTTTTCATGTGTTGCATTAACAAATCAAAATCTCCATTAATTGTAAAGACCTTTACTTACACAGACAGCTCTTACTAAAATCTAGTTAGGAAATATACCCAAAATACTTGCTAAATTTTGTTTCTCTCTAGGGGGATGGGTATGCACAGCACTTCCTGAGACAGCACCCCATTTTCTAAAATTCACAGTTTTAAACCAGTCTGCAATCCTATAAAGGACAACTTGGAAAGAGTGGGAGGAAAACAGATTTCACTTCAGACTCCAAGTGTGAAAGCGTGCTTTGCAGCAAATGCACCATTTTAACCTGAGTTTCTGACTGGCATTTATCACTTAGTGCCTGGATTTCTAGTATTTATCAAATATAATGTGTTTCCCTAAAGTACCAGCTGCAAAGCAGGGAGAGATGTTCTGAGTGAAAACTTTTTCTATTGCTGTGCTCCTTTTCTACTTCCTGCACTGAAAAAAAGGGGAGACAGGGCTGAGGGAAGTGAAATAACCACTCTGACAGTATGTGTCACACAGTTGCTCTGAAGAAGCTCCTGGCACAAGGATTGCGAAGGATTTAAAATGCTTTGACACCAGACTCTGACAAAGAATCAGTGCATAACTAAGTCTGAGCTACTTTCAGAGAAGATCCAGTTTCTTAAGCCATAGAGGGACTCACATAAGAAGAAAATACATAGGAATTTTAGATTCCAACTAGAACCTGAGAAAGTGCTAAGAGGGAGTGAATGACTGAGCCATAGACCCAGTAGTTTACAGCTCACAACAACACCAGTAACTCTGTGCTCCATAATAGCAGGCTGGGGCATTGATTTATGTTGCAAAATGCCTTTATTCACTGGACACAAGTCACCTTAGGAGAAAAAATAAAATTAAAGCCTGAACAGTTTTGACTTCCTCCACTCCCACCTGGATAGCTACTATAAAACCACATTATAGTTCAGAGACAGCCAAATCACCAGTTCAGGAATGGCACTGGTTTGGAAGGATATTGTTCTCTTTACACAGTATATATGTGTTTACAAGAAGGAGGAGGCAGCTGTCTCTCTCCAATAGGTACCAGCAGAGTCATTCATGCAGAGACATCTGCACCTCAATTCTGCTACACAGCCCAGGTTGATCTGTTACTGGTGCCTGCCCATCGTAAAACCCAGCCCAGAGTGCAAGTAAAAATGTCAGACACAGGCAGGGGTTTCTTTACTGCCTTTTCTTATCCTGTATCAAACACAGAGCAGAAAATCTCAAAGAGGAGCCAGGAGCATTTTGACCAATTTCATGGTGGTTGTGTGAGACATTCTCTGCTACAAATTTGGTCACGTTGTCACTGCTTGGACTGCTTTTATTTGTGGCACAGCTCCTTTATCACTATACATGTGTTTGTGTTATATGCTCCAGCCATCGGCCCCTACTTGTCTGCTGCAGAGCTGTCTTCTTAGGCAGCCAAGTGAAGATCTTGGGAATCTCACTTTCTCAATCACTTATCCAGTGATAGCAAAATGAAATGACAAGAGAACCTCTCAGCAATGGCAATAATAATTAGAAGGGTTTGGTGCAAATTCGGATATATTAGCATCGTCCCTCTGTGTGAAGAAAGTCATTGCTTCAGCAAAGTTGTGTGTGTGCTACATGGTACTTACTCTGTTCACCAGTGACAGTGTGCTGCTCTCCCAGAGCTATACAACTGCTGGCGATGCCACTGCCATGTGCTGTGGCTGCTTTGGACGTCCTTACAGCCTCCTTGCTTCTCTGCCCTTAAATTCACAGTTGAGCCTGATTAATCCCTGTTATTCCTTGGCATGTCGCCTGTGTACCCAGAATGTTTAATTCCAAATGTACCATAATACTTCAGATATTTTGAATGGCTTAATGAAATAATGGTGTTCATGAACAACACATTAGGAGAATCAGTATTGTGAATCTGAGCTCTTTCTTCACTGACTTTCTAAGAGTCTTTCTGCATGGCAAAACCCCTGAACAACTACAGGTGTACTGTGTGAACACATTGCTACTGCCTTTGGTCCCAGAAGTAAAACAGTCAGTCAGTTCAGTGATATATCATACATTAGTTGTTATCCCTCAACGTGCAGGGAGAAAATGATTTATGAGGAGAGACTGAGACAGCTGGATTTGTTCAGTCTGAAGAAGAGCTTATTGCTTGTTTGACTTCTAATGGAAGATCGCATGGAGCATTGAGGTGCACAGTGAAGGGACAAGGCACAATCCACAAAAAATACCAACACAGGAAATTCACATTAGATATTAGAAAAGAAAAGAAAAAAAAAAACGACATTGTGAGCATGGACAGTGGAACAGGTTTCATGGAGTCCTCTCAGAGATACTTAAAATACAACTAATCAGGGTCTGAGTTGCCTCATGTAACTTTGAAGCTGGACTTGCCATAAAAGTTTACTGTTCTTGGAGCAAGAGGTGGGAGCAGTTACTTGCAAAGAACTTTTTCACCCTAAATTGTGTGAGAACTCTAAGCAGAAATGACAGAGCCATCTAACCACGAGGACCCAAGTTAATTACCTGGTGTATTTTTGCAAAACACTGCATTATACCCTACCAAATCTCCAGTAATTCCCATGATACCCAATATAAAACCCTACTGCAATAAAAAATTGTAGTAACAAGTAAAGAGACCTCCTTTTCCATGATAATAGGTAGATTGGCCAAGCTGACCCTGAGATTTGGAAGCCTGGAAAATGGATCCTGATAATATGTCCAAGGCATTGTACCCCTGGGCAAGGGGAACTCTAACAGGAACACATCTGCTGGCAAACTCCTGGCCCGCACTGCAGATGAGCCCAAGGTGGGAAGGCAGAGGGAGAAGAGGCCTCTGAAGAGTCAGTGGATGTGACTCTGTAGAGTTAACAGAGGGATATACTGAACTGGGGACAATGTAGGGGAGAGTTTCTGTGAACTTTAGATGTGGTTTGTTAAAAATTTCCTTCAAATGTCAGAAGAACTAGTGTTCCCTCAGGCCTGCTGGTACGCATGGGAGAAATTATGCAGTTGTTAATTAAAAACATTAGCATTCTCAACACATGCAACTTGTGAGGCCGATTTTGAGTACAGCTAATTTTGTTGTAAGTAAAATGCTAATCCCAATTACTGAGATAGTTATCTACCAGTAAAAAGAACTGAAAATAAACTCAGAAACAACACCACTAACTCTCAACTGTAATATCTAAAATCTGACCATAGAATCAGTAATCACTGGTGACCTTGAGCCAAGTCTCAATGACACCCGAAGTGTTCATTGGGATTTGGGTGACATTTTAAGAGCTCCTCTGTGTGTGACAAAATCTCTGGTTACCTGGGATATTTCACAGAACATCTGGATGAAAAATTGCCCTCTTCTTTTGCACAGTTGGAAGAGCATAATGAAGAATTTTTGTTGCGGGCTGGGAGTTGGACTGATTTGTTTTAATGAATATCAGGATTTCTTTCTGAGGATTGGTTTAAAGAAAACAAGTAACAACCCTCCACAATTTCTAGGAAACAAGACAAAAATTATTACAGTAATTAAAGTTCAGCCCAGGGCAATTAAAGGATCATGAGCTATTAAATTAGAGGGTTGTCACTTCAGGATGTGCAATATGCACCCCCTGGACTGTTTACTGTTTAATGTTTCTGTTCTATGCATTACAAACAAGGATTACAGGTCACTGAGAAGCTAAGCATTTGGCAAGGTATTTGCTGAATTAAGAAATGGTAGATAACCATTCCCTTCTTTTTTTTTTCCCTTTCTCAGTTTTGGTCTGTGAACAGAAGTCCTGTGCACTTTTTGACAAATCCTTCACATTTTTTAGCAAGGTGAGGAAGCAAGAAGTGTTTCATTGCATGGAAAATGAAAATACCTTTCTTCACCAGGGAAAACTGTTGTAGGCTGTGAAGCACGTAAGATCTATCCAAGTTACTAATACTTCTTTATTCCCTTGTTTCTTCGCTGTATTAAAGCAGAATAGTAAAAGGTAAGGAAAAAAATCTTTCTTCATTCTACCCTCCTTCACATTACAGGTATTTTAACAGTGATTATCAGATTAAGACCTGATACAGTTTCAATTTTCTGAGATTACTTCTAACTTCAATTTTCATTCTCAGGATCATATTGTCACTGTTGTACACTAAGTTATGATTCACCCAAGCTTAGGATATTAGGTAGTGGAAACTAAGCAAAGATGTACCCCCGTGCTCCTTATCCAATATAAGACAAAGTATATTTGACATTGCACAAAGGCAGACAAGTAATAGAGAAGAAACATCTAAAAACATTGTTGAACTTATTACATGCTTCATACTGCTGCTTAATGGAAGATTTAAAACTGAATTATTCTTTTCCACAGGGTTCTTGTACAGCCCTTGCCAAACTGCTTTAGTTTCCACTCCTTGTAAGATCCCTTCTACATCAACCAGACATTGTAAGGCCAGAAGGGCTTCTGTCTAAGGAGTGGTGATCCACTCTTTTCCATTAAACAGAGCAAAGGAAGGGTCTCTGTACCCCTAAGAAAGGTAACTGTGTGTAGGTGAAAAGAATATATTAGATAGAGAAAATCTGCCATGACCAGTGACTTTGAAAAGATATTTCATTTTTAATTGATAGAAAAGAAACTAGTAAAACTCAGCAAGCAGCCTAGAATTAATCAGTGACCATTGTGCTTTTGTTACAGGGACAAAATTGTTAGCTCCACCTTGATCCATAACTTTGACAACTGAAGACAGAATTACAGCATTGCATTCAGTACCTGTCATGACAACACAAGGCTTCCAGCTCTGGAGCCCCATGCTTTTCTATGACCTTTGCAAACTGTGATCTGATCTCAGCCATGAGGTACTAGATACACTTGGCTTATGTCAGAGCAGTTCTGCCAAAAGAACTCTGACCCAAAACAATGAGAGTGTCAAAACCCACAGAGAAAGACCAAGAAAAATCTCATGCTTAAGGAATACCAAGGTGAAAAGACAGGAACTAAGAACCTGTGACCAGCTGTCTGACAATGACACCTTTTCACTACACCATGACCTGCAAGGTCTGATACTTCTGCAAAAATAGTCACTGGGCCATGGTGGTGAGGTGCAGTACCACTGTTGTATTGCATCTCTCCATAGTGGTGGGCAGCTGCTCCTGTACCCAGTGAGTTGTATATGAGGCTCTACATGGAAGTACAGAGCAATGAAGTAGCAGGACTTCCATCTCTGGCAGACTCCCTCTTACAGGTAGAAACCTACCTGGTTTGTAGCATATGCTTTCTGGTGTTTCTTTGTGCCCTGCTGTAGGCTGGCTGGTTAACTGTCTCTGGGTGAGAAGGCTGCTATTTGAGCTGATGAGCCTTAGGGTATAATGGCAAAGGTTTTGAATTTCTGAGTAGAAAGACACTGCAGTCTGTTCTTCATGCCATAGCTCACAGTGCTGAACTAAACACAACTTGCAATCTGCTGCACAGGCTGCGCAGATTTTTTTGAATGCTTAAATTTTAGCAGCTGGTAGATGGTATGGTTACACATTCCCAGGTTTACACTTTCCAACAAACACTGGTTTGGTTCTTCTCTTTTAGCTTTATGTGTATGAAACTTAGCTGCTGTTTTGAGCTTCTTTTGAGGATTACTACTACATTCTGGGAGTAATGTCTGCATAGAGCAATTTCTTCCTGATTTTATAGCTATCTAACAGAGGGTAGATTTAGCCCTAATACAAATTAAGGCTTCCAAAGGGATGTGAGAGGGCTCCACCGGTAATATGGTGTTCCCAACATACAAATCAAAAGTGTTTTGAAGTTCTTTTGTGAAATCTGTAAATCAGTTTGAAGTGGTATGATTGCCTTCAAGTGGTATTTGAGAAACAAGTAGTATGCACCAGATTAAAAAGTTTTATGTCTCATCAAAGTTAATCTAGATCTACTAAAAAAACCCCCAACATCATCAACAAAACAAACAAAACCCCCACCTATTCCTAGTTTCTCTTTGTTGTCATTGATAAATGTATATCCTTATATATTCAGAATGTCTGCACAATGCATCTACAGCCTGCCAGTCCATATAGTCACATAATGGTTTTAGAAAACATTTATCAAAATATCAAATGCAAACCAGCTGTAGTTTAACTTCACAGCCAGCTACTAGAGATCTTTGAAATACTTTTTCAGGGCTTCACAATGACAGCAACTAGAAAGAGAAATTATGCATTTCATCAGGGAGTGTTTAGCAACTTCCCAAATGTAGTTTGGGAAGATTTAGGAGCTACTGACTCCCAGGTTCAGAGTGTTTTACCCAACTGCACAGAAGGCAGCTGAATCAACCCAAGAATTTCATTTTATGAGTTGTTAAAGAATGTTACATGGACACCATAGCTGCAGCAAATGTAGCCCACATAGCCATTACTATGAGATAAACTAATCTGAGTCCACAATTGGCTGCCACTTAAGCTCAAAAAATGAGAGAAGCAAAGTTAAAGTATTGATGACAAATGATTCATTCAGTCCCTCTTTATGCTCAACAGGTACAGTCAAGTGGATAGCATTTTTAATGCATCATTATTTGAGCAGCCTGTGTTATTTTGTTGCCATCTGTAAATTCACTTTTAAATTGATGGGGACAGTGATAGTTTCTTTTCCCCATAAATAGATCAGATCCTGTTGGACTGTAACTAACGTTACCATAGACATATATTTTCAAGACCACTTCTACAGAAACTACTGTTGTCACAGACTCATATTAGCAAGACTGCATCAAGGACTGCATAAAAAATTAATGTAATAATGAACAGTTAGGAGGTATTTAATTTAAAATTAAAATCTGTGCTGGAACATATGTCCAAAATCTAAATGTTCCCAGATCCAAACTGTCTCATTCTCTACGTTAAAATTATCTACATGCGGTTTATGTTGCACGCAAAACAAACCAAGGAAGAATCATGAAGAAAATGCTGGCAGACCCACAGCAATAGTGCCTGCATAAGAAAAAAGAAGATGGGACAATTTTTACAGATGTGTGTCCTGTTCTACTGTGAAAGTGCAGTCCCAAGAGAGCCAAAATGATGATCAGCAGAATTCTCTATCAAAAACATAAATTGCAAAATCTCCTTTCAATAACCTTTTGAAGAAACTGTGTATAATTATCTACAGAAGTTGTTAGAACGTCTCTGCACAGCACAGAGTGACAGCAACTAATCTCTAAAGGAGAGAGTTTGGTTTAGAGTTGAGTTCTAGATAAGTACATAGAAATCAGCAGGAAATGTAAAAACTATGCAAGAGCACATGTCTTAAGGAACACACATAAACATTTATCCATATGACCAAAGAACATCTGCCTAATTCAGATGAACCAAGTCAGCTGCTTGAACATGTATGAAAATATGACAGTGCTAACAGACACCTACTGCAAAAAAAAGCGTGCAATTTAAAAATGCATTTCAAAAACAAGTTATCCCAGCTAAATGAAATATATCCTTCATAAAGCCTTACTAATACAAAAAGTTTTCATTGTATTTTTCAATGCTTTTTTATCATATTCCTTCTAGTGTGTCTTACTAATAACACAATCGTAAGGAAAGAAATCTGGCTTAGTGCTTCTGTGCTTTCATAAAAGATAAAGCCACAAAGTTTTATTAGATCTGATGGAAGAAAGCCAACATAGCTGAGAAATTAGAATAAAGAAAATTGCTTGGTTGCCTTGACTTTCAAGTTAATTTCTACTAAACTACTGGCAAGAACCAATGCCTGCTTCCCTCTAAGACAGAACTGAGCTTTCATCCTTCCCACGTACAAAAATTGCTGTCTGACTGCTCAACTGTAGCATTCAGCAGCAAACTGAACTCTGAAAGCTGTTAAGCACTATTACGAGCACAAACACAACTGCATTCAGTGCAGACAACAAACTTGAATCAGATACTTACAGGTAGGAGTGTTTCTGCAGGAGATTGAACATGAGATCGTGCTAGAATAAGAGGAAAAACGTATGTCACTGACCCAGTAATCTCCGGTTTAAAAGGCTGGCAGGGAAAGAAATCGAATGAGTGGGCGACAGAGAGAAAGAGAGGGGGAGGGGAGAGATAGATGAAATTCCGGTCTTTCTGGTCAGCTTGGCTGTAGTTTTCTCCGTGCTGAAAATCCACAATAAACGCTCCTTGCTTGTAAGACTGACTGCAGAGTCCCCAGTTACAAATGCTTTTGGGCTCCCTCTGATAACAGCGCTCAAAGATGCCTTGCAGTGTTTACACTCAGCAATGCTTCTCTGGCAGCTGGCCCCGGATCTTCCGTTCTCCTTCTGCTAGTTAAGTCTGTTGGGACTAAAAACTGAGCTGCTGTTATAAAGGTTTGCTCACTTATTTCTCCCCACTTCTGCTAGTTTATTTCCTTCAAAACACACACATGCACGCACACACACCCCACCCTAGAAGCATTCAAATTTTAATTTTCTTCTCCCCATTCAGAACAGCGAGAGAGAGTATAGAAAAAAATCCTACCAAATATATAATACCTCAGACAATTCTAGATATCCCTCCAGCCTTCTGTCATGAGGTTCACATCAGATTTGCATATTTGGCTGGCTGGGGGGATTCTAAGTGAAATTTTCTACCACACAGTGGGTCATTAGTGCACCCTGAGGGGTAAACACAATGGTCCAAATTTTCAGAGCACCGAGGCTGTATTGCAAAGTAACAGTATAGGGACAGGCTATCCTATGTCCATCTCAGCATAGGGACCAAAAGAGCTTTTAAATGTAGAGGACAAAAAGATTTTCAGCCCATCCACAGAACATGGTGACAAGGGCAAGAGGGCCAGCATAGGGAAGAGCTACTGAATCCCAGTTTACCTGAGTGAACAGGGGCCAAATCCAGCACAACTGTTAACACTGCAGTATGTTGTCTCCCCTTGCCCCACTTTGAACAAGAGAGCTGACTTTGACCCTCCTAAGGAAACAAAACTGTGCTATAAAAATTCAAAACTGAAGTCAATAGTGAGAAAGAAAAGAAACAGCAGATGTTCCTGTGGCATGACTTAAAGACAGATGAAGAAAGCAGATGGCTGTTAAAAATTAAAATTAACTCAAAGCTGTACCATGTGTAATATGATTTAATCTGGCCTATATTTGCTTATGAGAAAATACTAGGCAAAAAAAATATTTCCTTGGAGTATATCATTAATGTCAGAGTAGTATACTGTCCTGGATTTCCTAGTACGCATTTTATTAAGTTTCAAACATACTTGGAATGAGTATTTGTCTCCCCTGAGTTGTTTAGATGGCTGTGGGTTAGCCTGTGTGTTTGTATTTTTGCTTGCTGGAACGTAGCTTCTAAATCACTATGATGAATGGCCTGTTCATATCTTACAGCAGTCTGGTTAGGATCCTCAGCATAACTGTCCTTACAGACTGAATGAAAAAGCTTATTTTAAAGTCTGTGATCATTAATCAACAATATAATGGCAGAAGCTCTTTTCAGACTAGTTTTGTTACTCCCGCAATAAACTTAGCATCTCATTTCTTACCATATTCTTTAGCTACAACTAATTTTTGCAATGTATCAGGGTCATATTATCTAAAAGATAGATCAAAATTACCACAGCTTTTCTTGAGAAATGCCAGAGCACTGAGAAGACGTGCCCTTTGTACACATACTCATTCTTTTATTTCACTGTTTGCCCACACAGGAAAAAGTGTAGTCCAGTTTCCCATGTGTTACAGTCCAGTCAGGGGCTGCAACGCAGTTCTTTTAAACTAGTACTTCAAGGCAAGATTAAGGCACACAACTCCAAAATGTTAGGTCTCAAACAGACAACTTGCTTTATTCCTAAAACAAGCAAAGGGGAAAAGGCTGAGTGAAGGAGAGATAAGGAAAGGAAAAAGCTACAAAAGGAAAGTGCAAAAGAGTTACCACCACCAGTGAGGAAACCAGGTGGAGTCAGATCTCTGGGGGAAAGCAGGTAGTGAGCAGCCTGGAACCAAGGCAGGCAGGACACAGATAGGATGGAGCGACAAGGATTGGGGCCAGCAGCCAGCATGGCACCCAGGGCTACACCAACTGGACTGGGCTGGATCTGAGCTGACCAGACCTGAGCTGACCCCTGAGGACCTCTGGATGCTGTCTCAAATACCCTCTGCTGGGCTCTCAGTGGCCTACATGGCTCCAGGCAGACCTTTCTACAGTGCTGATTGGTTGGGCTGCTGGTGTCCAGGCAGGGTTTGCTCCACATTCCATGTATAGTGGGCTGAGTTTCCCACCACCTCTCAGATAGTAACTACTCTGGCATGTTCAGTTGCCTTTGGTGGTCTCCAGGAGGTCCCCCAGGGTTCTTGCGAGGAGCTCAGCTTGTTTTCTGCAGACAGCTCAACTTGTGCAAGCAGCTCAGCTTTGCAGATAGTTTGGCTGCTGCAAAGGTCTTCTCTGAGACAGTGTAGAAGCAAACTTTATTGTCAGTAATCGCTATGGATGAAACTTAAGCATGGTATATATATTATTAATTGCTAGTAAATTCATGCAGTCCAGACTGTTGATACGAAGGTAGTAAGGTAAAAGTTTTCTGTAAGGTGTCTTTAACAAGTTACAGTCAAAATCAGCCCCTTTCTTCACAGGCTTCTATTTGGAGAAAAAAAAAAGAACGTACTTGAGGCACAGAGCAGCAAGAGCACACACATATCCCCATATCCAGTCACCTTGCACACAGTCCCATCTCTTCCCTTTGATTTTGACTTACATTGATAAACAACGGCCTAAATCTACATTGTCTGCCATCTGCACATTTAGTCAATATTCCTCTAAGGAGGATGAGTTTCTCAAAGTAACAAAAGACTCATGCTTGTCCTAAACCTGAAGGCTGCGCACTGGAAGATCTGTTGAACTGGGGCAGGAGAAATAGATAGAATTATTTTCCAGGTACTTACTACATGACATGAATTTTGCTGTGTGAGCAGCAGTACCTGGTTGCAGTAGTCCCTAAGGCAGGCTGAAGAGAACAGAATGAAAGATCATCTTTAAAAGGGGAAGTGTTAAATCTACGTAAAGTTAAAAATTCTGGATTATGGCATAGACCCCAGCATCAGACCTGTGTGCTCCATCAAGAGGTTTTACTTTTAAAATATACAGGCTTCCAATAATATCTACCTTCCAGATTACTAGAAGAGCTTTCAGTTCTTTTAACACCATAAGAGAGAACACAAGAAGAGCTGCACACATTTCTTAGGAGGTACTTTTATTGTAAACTTTAAAAAATAAGAGATCTTGGCAAAAGTTTAAAGGGTAACATACAACCAAAATAAAGCATTCCAGAAAGCATTGACTTAGCACATGCCAACCCACGCAACTCAGCAAAATTCAACCCACCTGGTATCATGCTACCCAAAATATTAAGAAAGGGTATTAGAAGAAGAAAAAAAAAGAAGGAGAGAGAAGAGGAGAAAATTACAGCTACCACCCAGAGTCCCAGGCAAATCCCACTCCCATGTGCTCAGGTTGGACCAGCATGGCCAGCACATGGCACTGTCTTTATTGCCCTGCTCCTGTGGCCGCACTCCTGGCCTCAGCAGGCACTCACCCTGTGTCAGCCAGCCTGGGGATGGGCTGGGGGCTTCAGGGGGTGTCCAGGGACTGAGGCTGCCCTGGGGCTGCCCAAGGAGGCTTGAAGGAGCTGGAATGTGGGACATGATCACCTCACCTCTGTGAAATCCCACCTGTTCCTTCCCCACACACATGAGTTGGTCTGAGCCAATAATTAACATAATAATCCAATGTCTCACAACCGGCTTCAAGGGAAAAGCTGTAGTCCAGGTTCCTGGAAAGCATTTGGTGTCTCAGTTTTCCTGTAAAATGAAAATTCCACTCACCTCATTCATGTTAAATTACCTGATCCGTTGATGCCCAATATGAATCAAAGCTATTTAAAGTCATGGCCGGTCTCAAGCAGCCAAGGCGTGTATTTGTAAACCACTGAGGTTCTCAGTGGAACATATTGTAAAGAATAACAATGCTATTTATTTCATATATCCTGGAAAATGGTTTATTTATGTATACTAAGATTGTCTTCTAAAATAATAGTCTTTTGATTTAAAAAGTGTCATCTCTTGGAGAATAACAAACAAACAACAGCAACAACAAAGGAGAGAAAGCCAAGGTGGGTTTTTTGTCTACGTTACAGCAAATAAAACTGTATTTTTAATAAATCTGTAAACCTAGATAAATCATTCTTTGGGCACAGGCAAAATTTCTACAAAATCTGATTTATACCTGCAAAGCCTTCTTCTCTCACACTGACTGTAACTGTGTCCTTAGCATCTAATATTATTACAGGAGGCCTGATAGAGTACATAACTCCTCTTTACAGTAAGTCCCACATGATCAAATGAGGACACACATTTGCTTTTGTGGAGTGTCTTCTAAAACTGTATGAGATATATCCTGGCACAGATAACATTTCTCCTCATTCAGTAGAGATAGGTTCATTAGGAGCTCTTTCTGTATTTGTTTAAAATCATAGAATGATTTGGTTTGGAAGGGACCTTCAAATGTCATTTAGTCCAATCCAATACTCACTTCAATATTGTAATTACTCATCAAGAGTGTTAAGCCTCATAGAGAGTCACTGTAATAGAGTCACGTTCCTATTTTCAAATTCTCAGCACCACAAGTATGAAAATGTCGCTGTGTGATTCTCTTTGCTTCTCCATAAGAAAAATTAGAGCACAGCTCCATAATAGGGCCCTGCAGGCAAGAAAGTTGGGAACTGTGAGCCCTTATTAGATATTCAGATAGAATAGAAAGGTTATGAGGAATAAAAATTAAGTGCAGGAGTCAGTATTTTACATAATTTTTAAATATTCTCTATTTTTAGTAATTGCAACTCAACGTAAGTGTTTGTGGACAACAGTCATCTGATATTTCAGTTAAAAGCAGAGAAAGCATTGTGTCGCAGATAATACTCTTCATTTAGCTTCATATAATGTCAAGCAATGAGTCTAAAAATAATCCACTTCAGGTTGGGATACAGCTCCAGGTAGTAGAGCCATGTATTGCAATGCAACGAGCTTTCGAATTAGAACCTTTATTAATATCACACAACTTTTAAAGAAAATATTCTAATGCATTGCTGTCTTACATGGAACACAGCTGTCAGAGGATCAAATGCACTGTGTCACTGCCAGCTGCTTCATTGCAAAATACATGCAGAGAATGTATAATGGCAAAGTTCTTGATGAAAAAGACCAATTATTCAACTTTTCAACTACAGAGAGAGCACAAGACGTAAACAGCACTTTGGAAAATACAACAAGGCAGCACAAAAATATTTGTTTTGTGTCAAGCAGATAAAAAAAAATCAGAACACTGTTTGAATATTTGAGACATGTGTGAGCAGCATTTCCAGTAAAATGAGGAGCTTCACTGAAAATTCCATGATTAATGCTAATAGCTCTAATTTTAACACTTTGATATTTCCCAACATTCTTACTCTTGGGCTAGACCCTCAGTTGTTGCAGAACAGTGAATGGGCATCCTCAAGGACTTTAGAATCTTGACAGCCCTTCCAGTCCTTCGTCTGAATACACCTAAAGCACATAACCACTAATAAGGTTTCTTCAAATTATACATATGTAAGGATCAACATACATGCTGCAGAACATAAAAGCACCTCTTCATGACCATGGTGTTCATCTTGAAGATGTGAGAGGGATTAGGCACAACTAGATACACAGCAGTAAACTCTTCCCTCCGTTCACCTCAGGGCAGCCTCACTGCAGTGTGCATGAAAACAAGGGTTGTGAGACTATGTGACCGTCAGAGGTAGCTTGTCCCTCAGTGGATCAAGCTAGTGGAGACACATAACAATTTGGTAGGAAGACAAACTCAGCTACCACTGCTCTTGCAGGACATCTTCTGCAGCATTAAAAGGAATGCTTGTGTGTTTAAGCTTCATCACAGAATTTCTATTCAAGAAATAATCATTAAGAATATTTGTACTTGTGCTTCCAGCACCTGTCAAGGTATTGATTCTTCCCATTTGCCTTCCAGGCTGCTACCATACCTTCCTCATCTGCGGTAAAAAGATAAAGGTTAGGTTTTTCAAACCTCTTCAGTCAGCATGGTATGAAATGGTTAGCAGCAGCTAAGATGACCATCAGCATTTCTCAATTTATAGAGTGGCAACAGTCACACAGGTGTCACACATGAGGCCCAGAATGAACCTTTTCCTTGTTACAGAGATCATGGACAAGTTGAGCACTACTGAAGTCATCAGTTTGGCACAGCTGGAGACATGTATTTGATGAAGACGCTGATAGAACGGCAATGTCCCCATAATGGAGGAAATAATTATATTCCAGCTCGTGAAGAGCTGGCCTTAACATATCTAACAAAGGATAGAAAAAGGAATTTTTTAGATATCAAGAAACACAGGAGAGAAAGGGTGAACACTACGTGTTTAAAACATAGGCTAAATAAAGCTGAAAAACATGAAGGACTGTTGCATGCTGGCAGTCTGTCCACTTCTTTTAATAGTGCTCACTACTAGGTTTCAAAATGCATGTTCAAAATTCCTGTGTTTTCTCTTTCTTTCTTTAAAGTCTGCTGTTCCACATCCAATCATTCCACCAAAATCCCCAGACCACATGTCCCCATTAATGTAGATGGGGAGTTGTTCTCATAGTTTAACTACCATCCAATTTACTACAATCTAAAAGGCTTTTAGGAATATTACCTTATTGCCATTAAAATAATTTGCACTAAGGGAAGGTTTCTTAGTTGTTTTAATTTAGTTCAATCAAACTGGATTTAATGAGACTCAGGAGACCTTTATCCAAAGTCTTTCAAAACAGAACCTTTTGTGGTGCAGCGCTTTTATTTTGGCTTTAGACCACAAATGTATTTAGACTGCAGCTGGTACAACTGGATCTTCATCCCATTTAATGCTCCTGAAGTTTCACTGACTTTCCTTTTTTAGCTCACACTGTCACTGACTATGAAATATCTGCAAAAAGAGTTTTCCAAATAATGTCATAGATTTTATTTTGTATTCTACAGAAGAGTCAAAGCTCTGCAAAGACCGAATGCTTCTCAACAGCATGATCAGGTTGGATTAACACGTAACAGATACTGTTCCTCACCAGTAGCTCCAGAAAACACATACTTTTTAGAATATTGAAATCATCCTGTGCTTATCTTTGCAAGTGTTACACACACTATCCAGACTGAAAACTAGGAACAGTAATCTCATAAAGAATTTCCCTTGTTTCTGAAGGCTACATTTTTACCTACAGCAATGGTTTAATAGTGTGAGGACATGTGCTGAAACCATTGCAATCCCTAACTGTTCAGAAGGTATGCAGAAGTGTTTAAGCACAGAATAGTGTCTTAATCTGCTCTAATCCTCTGAAAAGATTACTTTCTGAAGAATTTTCATATCTTGGCATTCAGATAAGGCATTATTAAGATGAGAGGCTAATTAAAGAAAATTGAAGGAGCATTCTGAGTCAGAGGAAAAAAAGAAATCGTAGTTATATGCTCCTGCTCAGGAGTGCTTAGGAAAATCTAGGGAGGTGTGCTATTTCAATTGTAACAGCACCCAATTCTTGATTGCAATGCATGAAATTAGCAAAAGAAAAAGTGAAGCTCAGAGACTTCTCCAGAAAATCCCCACTGTACATGTGAATATTCCCATCTGTTCGTGTTGTTGTTGTTGCTGGTATGTTTCTTGTTAGTAAACTCTTATCTTTTCAGTCCTATCTCCTTGCATTTTGTCTCTCTGTGTTGGTGGAATGGGAGGTCTCCCATTTTTTGGTGTCTCAACTCCAGCATTTGTCTTAAACTGAGATACCTTCCCATGCCAAAAAATCTAGGTTAGATCCAGATTGCAAGAGCATTAAATCACAGAAACTGAGCCAGCTGCAATATTTCAAGACGACCAACAAACCTCGTGGAATCGTAGAATGACATGATGTTCTGATTTGGAAGGGACTTTAAAGGTCATCTAACCTAACCTCCTGCCACAGTGGTGTCTGTTACAAGATCAGGTTGCTCAGAGTCTCATTCAACCTCATTTCATAGGATGTGTTAGGGAACATATCAAGTGTTGGTGTAAGACTGAAATATCCCATTAATTTGTTAAAACAGATAGACAAACGGAAGATAAATCATTTGCCACAGAGCCTGGGCAGAGTGATCTGAGACCTACTTAGCCTTAACAGTACAGTGTGCCAGGCTGCAATTACGAAAATAAGGGATGTATGCACCTAAATTTGAATTGCCTGTCTCAGTCACTCATAGCTTTGAAAAATGACGCTTTCCAGACTGAATTCAGTGTGAAACTGAATGATCTGAAAAAAATAATCTACCTTAAGGTCAAGAATGCTCAGTCATTTGGAGTCATCTCTGTCCGCAAACTCAAAGGAAGCTTTTCTGGTGGGGCACCACCACACTGAGCAGATAGTCCCCAGCTGGTGTGGAACAGGTTCACTTGACATCCGCTGAAGTGCAGCCTTGCCAACACAAAGCTTTGTCCTGGAGGATATACTCTACTTTAAGCAGAAGTAGTGAGCTAAGGCACTACACTAACACTCAGGAGAGCTACAGTAGCAACTGCTTGTCCCCACCTCCCAGTAGGTTGTGACTACCTTTGTCCCGAGGTCACTGGTCCTGCAGCAGGGTCAGCAGAGGGGATGGCCTCAGAGCTCCTCAGCAACTTCACCACAGGTAGCCAGGCTGTTTTGACTGAGAATTTAGAACTGAAAACTGACATGAATTAAGATTTTATTCAAAGCAGTTAACTCCACTTTAATCTGCAAAAATGGGGCTTTGACCTGCCATGATTTAAATCTCTACAAAAAAAAAAAAAAAACAAAAACAAAAAAAAAAAAAAAAAAAACCAAAAAAAAACAAAAAAACAAAAAAACAAAAGTGTTGTGAATATAGACAGAGTTTTCCAATTGGTGATTGCTTTTTCATTTTCACCAAGATTTGCACTTTAACCATCTATACCAAAGACAGTGCCCAGTGAGATGGAAGTTCTGTAAAACTGAATTTTTTATAGCTTTAGAGGAGATATAATCCCTTTCCCCTGCAGGCATCAGAATTAACAAGTTGTACTCTCTAGCAATTTAGCCCAACACCACTTGCAGCAATGTTACTAGAGAATTCAAAAATGGAAAAAGGCATTTTGTTAAATACTCTCAGTTAAAGAAAAGTTTTAGTATCATGAAAGTGTAGGCTGCACTTAAAATTGTCTGAGAAGAGCAGATATTTAAATGTACATCATAAGATCACCATGATAAAGTGTACCAAACTCCTCTAATGTTCACGTTTGAACCAGGACAACCCAAAAGCCTGATCAGTGGAATTTACTGAACTATTGTTATAGTTTTAGATTCTATCAGGATTTTTTCTTTCCTCTCCTGCTAACGCGAATTTTGGGGGCTGACGCTGCCTCCACCTAGTTAACGACCTGAAATTCCACCTTGATGGCTCTAAGGACAGTTCTTTTG
>VWZG01008413.1:0-31354 GCA_013396735.1 Grallaria varia | reverse complement strand
AGTAGTTAAGAACTGTTATCTCTCCTTCTACATTTTTCCTTCAAATTAAAAGTTTGTTCTAAATTTAAAAGAGGCGTGATCTTTTCTTGAGAAAGTCATTCCAAATTATTTTGGCTTACTCTAACTAAGACACTATTCAGTCTTGCAGCCAGTAACTTTATTAAAACAAGCCAATGTAAGCATCAACAAAAACTCTTATTAACAGCTTAGTCAAACACTGTAGCTTGATCCTTTTAAATCTCATACTCACGTCACATTTGTAATTACACAGAAGTGAATTACACAGGCAGTACCAAAGGCCTCTTACCTGTGGTGACAGATGAGATCTTGGCTCGGGGTCTTTATAACATAGAATTTCACCACTTTGAGGCTATTGCATTGTGCTAATAGCTCTTTCATCCTAAGCGAAGATAAGAACAAATGGTGTCTAAAAGAGTAATTGATGCAAATGAGATTGAAAGCATAACCCAAGAGAAGCTTGCCCTTTCTTTCTTTTTTGCAAAACATACAAACAAAACCCAAACCACAAAAAAAACCCAAAAACAAACAAACAAACAAACCCAGCTTCTTATCTATATTTCCATGCATGCAACTGGAGAAATTTGAGTCTGGCTGGTGTGTTGGTGTGGGGAGGTATGTTCATAAGTGAGATTCCCCACCTGAAGTCACTGAAATGGCTATCAAGTTTACAGGAAAAGCCATACAAACACTGCTCAAGCATTCTTCTCTTACTAAGTGTTTAGACCAAATATGTGCATCCATAGTGTTTGTCCCCCTAACACTGACTTGAGAATGAAGTAGCACAGCTGGATGCCATTGTTGGAAGACACTTTATGTGTTGTGTTAAGACGTTAAAGATTTGTAGCATGTAGATTTTTAACTATATAGTTTCTAATAGCAGTTAACAGTTACTAAACCCTTTCTCACAGTTTAGATCAAATTCTCAGAATTCTTGAGATTTTGTTTAATGGCCTTTTCAAGGAAAAAGATTTTAGCAAGGACATCTTGTTTGAGGCACACACATAGAAGGACATAATGAGATATCACTTAGTCAAAGCAGGAGGCCCAGAAACCTTGGAGAAGCTTAAGAAGGCATGTGATGTGAAGATGATGATGATGAAGAAGTAAGAGGTCTTGATACCTCCAACTCAATTCCAAGGAGGGGTGTCAAGGGGCAGACCTGAGGGAGGTTCGGGGGGTGGAGAATTCTCAAGTTGGATGCGTCCATTAGATATGATAATTAATTTGGGTTATGAATTTTTAAGAACCTTATATTGTATCACGCACTTACATATTCACTGCACCTAAAAAGCATTTATAATTAAAGGACCTTCTCTCTATTTCATCTATACTAATATTGCGTGGAAAGGTCTATTATTCCATTTTAGGCATCATGTGCACTGCATAATTTTGGGAAAGGGCTGGTCATGCTGCTAGGGCAGCACTCCACTCAGAGAAAACAGCATCAGACGCATCTACTCTTCCCTTGTGTGCTGTGTTGGCTCTGGACCATGTGGGAAACTCCAGACCTTGACTTGCACACACCAGTTTGGACACAGAAAGAGCTGAAGCCCAGAGGTATATATGGACAGGTTGGGATCGGGGTGGGACCTTGGTAACAAGGCTGAGGAACATTCTGCTAGCAGAAATCCCAGCCTTGGCAGACCTGCCCCCTGTGAATGACTGCGAAGAAGCACTCCTTCCTGAGGCACAGCCGGGGCTGGTCTGTCTCCCCAGTAGTACAGCAAACTAATCTACTGTGAGCCAGTAGGTCTGACTAGGGTGGGGCTGAAGTATGAGGAAACAGCTAACAGTGCCTGTTTCTTTCCTTTCACCAAGTCCCTTCAGGAGCCCTGCTGTAGCACTTTTACAGAAAGTTAAGGTGTGAGCAAAACCTCGTCCTTCAAACACTTAGCTTAGACATACAAGCAATCGTATGATGTTTTGCTTGTGGCTGAAGAAGGCAAAGACTTACACATGCTGTTAGCTTGCTTGTGCATCTGGTCTGAAAAAAAGATAGTGTAAAACAGCATGGTATTTAAAACCAAAAAACAAAACTACTGGGTGGAGAGGAGAGTCAGTAGTACACATGAGGGATGCAATAATAACCTGGTGATTACTGTACATTAGCAAATTTTGGAGGGTTCCAGTATTTTTAGCAAAAATTCACCCTACACCCTTGGTCTCTCTGTACTGTATCTTCCTAACACAGTTAATTTTCTCCCCAAAAGGGGGCTTAAAGAAGCAGGGAATTGCTTAATCAAGGTTTTTCTAGCCTTCAGGGAATTATACCTAATTACATTTATAAGCATCGTCTAAAGTTTATGGGCAAGCTCTTACCCAGACCTCAGTGTTTAATGCAAACTAGATGTCAACTTAGGTATTCAATTTAAACTAGTGTTGGCCAGCTAAAGGCCCTCACTTCTCCCACCTGCCTCTCCCTTTTTCCTGCCTTTCCCTTTTTTTCTCCAGCATTATGTGAGATACTGACCAACAAAATACCTGACAAAAGAAATTGTCTGTCTGAGCAAAAACATTACGATTTTTTTGTCTCTAATACTGTACCTTTATTTCCAAGTCTGACCTGAACAGGAATGTTATAAGCAGGGATACAGGAAGGCTACAAAACCAGAGTTCTGTTCAAGTTTGAGAAGGAAGAACATCTCCACCCAAATAAGTAAGAGCTGTGACAATTATATTAGTGATTTTTACCCTTTAGGACCCTTAAGATTCATAGATTTTGGTTGAAGACAGAATAAACAATCATACAAATAGATGAAACACTCTTTAAGTTAAACTTTTTTTTTTTTTTAAATATATATAGGCCAACTTTCTCAGCCAAAGCACACTTTAGACTACAAATTCTAAAGTATTTATTTTGAATAATCCAAATGGGTTGAACCAATAACAAGAAGTTATTTTGTTTCAAACCAAAATGAGATAGGGAAGGTCTTACTGAAATTATAATTTAAAAATAAAAAAATTCTTAACCCAAACTGATGTCTTGCCTCTTCTGTATTACCATGTTCAGCCCGCATCTTCATTCTAGTGATAGGTGTAATCCTCTGGAGCCTCATTCCTCTCAGTTTTGAACCCATCTCCTGACAATTTTTAGCACCTTCCTCTTCACAGGAGCCTCTCAGAGCAAATTCCTCTCAGTTTTGTCAGTACCAGACCAGGCCATGAAATTCACATGTATATGGCAGACTGCAGCCCTGCATTTTGATGCCGTATTACAATCTGATTTTTCAAGGTGTTGAGCATCTGGCATCTCCACACTGCTGGGGCCAGGTGTTAAGGATTGGGTGACAACATCACACCTGCAGAGACCTGACAGCTAGATTGGAGTCAGTATTTTTAACAGTTCGTATATTTAAAACCATTTACTTTCAATGTGCTTCAAACTGGAAAAGTTCAGTTGCCTTGGTTTTAAACACTATTCGAAGAGCTGCCTATCCTGCAGGCTGGATGTCTAGCCTGTAGTCCTGTAATGAAGTATCACTGTCTAGGTGGATCTCTGCATACTCATGCAACCTCACCGAAATAAATGTTGTTTTCCCCATTCAAGTTTATTAGGGGATCCAGGCTTTATCATTTATTAACAATTCAACAGAAATATTATTAGCAAGCAAAGCAGAAATGCTGCCAGTGCCACGAACCCAAATGGAATACTTTGGTTGACATAGCGTGTTGAGGGAGTCCCATCGAGACAGGACTCAGCAACACAGCAGTGATTCCACTGCTCTCTTTTGCTAGGCTGAGCCTGGGCAGGCAAGGACTTGAAACCAGAAAGGTCATCCTTTTCTGAGTCTGTTTTACAACAGATGGTTACAATCAGCTTTTACCGGTAAGCACAAATGAAGAATGATGTTTAAATTCTTAGCATCCTCTAGATAACATCTCATGTAAACAGACGTAAATTGCATATAAGAAATGCCTTCAAATGTATTTAAAGGGACCACCTCTATTTCAGCATTCCTCTCTGAAACGAAGAGCATGACTTCTTGAACATATACAGTTCAAGAGGCCCCAAGTTTGCATCTTGCTCTGTTAACCAAACCAGCTCTTGCTAAGAGCACTGCCAAATACTGGAGGCGAAAGGATATGGAGCAAGTACATTGCCCTCCTTAAACAAAGTAATTGCCAGAGTAATTATTCATACTGGTTTTGCACAGTATGATTCCATAATGAGAACAAACTCTCTTCACTTCCTGTAGAAGATATTTTTAAGATTAGGAGGCCTGTGTTACATCCATATTACTAATTCATCATCATCATGGCTGGGCTTCGCAAATAAAGATTTGGGAAGGGCTCTACCCACGCTTGCTGCCAGCGCGCTGATGGCTAAAGAGGCCGATGCGAGATAGGCAAGTCCGGTTGCCAAAGGCACAGCAGAAAGTCTCCATGGGCGGTGTTGGTGAGGCACGGTTCTTTCTGCGTTGTCTTTTCTCCTCAAGACTGATTCTGCGTGTGTTCTCAAAGGAAGCAGCAGCGTTATGGATGGTGTGTCTCCATGCCCCCCGATTGGAGGCCAGAGTGGACCATTCTTGGTAGCCAATATGGCCAAGGCTGAAGTATTGTTTCAGGGAGTCCTTGTATCTCCTCTTCAGGGCTCCTCTCTTGCAGCAGCCAGTGACAAGTTCACCATATAAGTTCACTCTATAAAAGAGTCTGATGCAGTAAACATCTGAAGAGAAGTACGAAGATCAGTGTCTATAAAGCCATTGTGCTGTCCACTCTGTTATATGGGTCTGAATCGTGGGTCATCTACCGCCGCCACCTGCGTCTCCTCGAACGCTTCCATCAGCGCTGCCTCCGCACTATCCTGAACATCCACTGGGCTGATTATGTGACCAATGTGTCTGTCCTTGAACAGGCAGCAGTCACCAGCATTGAGGCCATGCTGCTGAGAACGCAGCTGCGCTGGGCAGGGCACGTCTCCAGGATGGAGGATCACCGCCTCCCTAAGATTACTAATTAGCATGCCAATCTCAGCCTTGCAAAGATGAGATACTAGGATACTGAAAAGCGTGTTTCTGAAAGATGGGGAATGGGAGGAACAGGATGGGAATGTTCTGTAAAAAACCCCGAACTGTTAATAATGGCAAGAGTTAATCTAGTTGACACCTATTGCATCATTTACAGTTTGTCAGCAAAAGAAACTGTTTGTTTAGGAAATTAAATTTTACTTATTGCAAATAAACACATTTTTTTGCTAATGCTTCTTTATAACTTCTTTCTGGTTACAGTGCTGAAGCAATTGCTTATTTGGAAGAAACTGGACCCTTCTCCTCAGGAAAAATGTTTCCCATAATTTTTGCCATGAGCAGAGGGATCTCATGGGTCAGGGGCCAGTCCAGAATATTTTGTGGTAAAGGCAAAGTAATACTTTGGCTGTTAGCTTACAATTTTGTTTTCCCTTTCTCTTTTTTCTCATCCTTTCACTCCAATTTCCTTTAGGAGGATGTGGGGAAAAAAAATAGGAAGTTCAAATTTTTGAAATTCTTTTAAAGAATTCTGCAAAAAATGCAAGCGTATGAGAGAGGGAGACTGGGGATGAAATGGGTCTTTTGCAGCAGAAATTCTCCACTTTGGTCAGAATATCAGCTCTTGCTTCAAATTGCACTAAGGTATATAGGAACTTGACAAAGTTTTTTTCTTACTAGAATGAGGAAATGGAAAACTCAAGAAAACAATACGTTTAAAAGAGACTGGGGAATTTCTAAGCCTTTTTTTTTTTTTTTTAAGATTTTGTTAACAGCTTTTTATCCAGATTTGCAGTAACGGTTTGGCTAGCACTTTGAAATGTCTTCCTGTCAGTCAAAGAATATATGTTCACAACACATAGGTGAACCACATTCTGGGCCACGAGGTCCTTCACCTGAAGCAATACAGAGCAGACCAACTATTTCTGATGTTTCTTAGGAAAGCTAAAAACCAAAGAAACTTTTCTTAAAATCAGGGAGGCAGGTTGGCAAGAAAAGAACAGCTCATTTTAAAAGCCAGAAAAGCTAAAAAAATAGACTTAAATGCTGATTTGAAAGTTCTTTTATGAGTTACAACTCAGTCCACCACAAAATAATATACTAATTATAGTATTAAATATTTTTTTCCTGTGCAGAACAATTAAATATTTACTAGACAGATTTCACTGACTCGTTTCAGTGCATGGTTGCTCGTGAACAGACAAAAACTCTTTTGACTGGAAGACATTTGTTTTGGAACAAGAGGAATGTAAGTTGATAAAGTGACATGTTGATAACACGGCATGAAAAAGTAAGTTGCAGTCCTCCTTTGTGTTCCTGAGCAGTGCATGGGTCTCTTCTTCTGCAGAACAGGAAGGGTCCTTCTGTTGATTTAACACAGATGAGTAATATATCGTCCTGAAAATAAAACAAAGCACTTGTTAATAGTACATTCAGTTTAAGTTTTACATGAACTAGTCATTCCAAACATATTCTGACCTTAAAAAAACATTGTACAAAGTACTTGGATATGGTATATGTGTTTCTTCTTTCAAGATCACTAGTAGGTTGATTTTCTTCCACAGCTGAAAGAGTCACCGTAATCAATTCATTATTTCTATAGTAGCCCTGGAAGTCTGAGCAAAATAAGTAGAGGTACAAACCTAAATGTAGGCAGAAAAGCACATACATTTCACTCACAGCAATGTTATTAATCTGTGCATTTTGATTCAGTTTCCTGTGACTGGAACTTTATATTCCTGTTGGACAAAAAGAATCCTCTCATTTTTCAGATCACATGCAGTTTGTTTGATAGATATACCTAGCGGAATTGTGACCTCTGCACATTGTTCTTGTTGCCATATCCTCACCTTGTGAGATCGCAGAACCACAGAATCACAGAATGTACTGAGTTGGAAAGGACCCACAAGGATCATGGAGTCCAACCCTCAGCTCTGCACAGGACCATCTCCAAGAGTCACACTGTATGCCCAAGAGTATCATCTAAACACTTCTTGAGCTCTGTCAAACTTGGTGTTGTGACCACTTCCATGGGGACCCTGTTCAGTGCCCAACCACCCTCTGAGGGAAGAATCTTTCTCTAATATCCAGCCTAAACTGCTCCTGACACAACTTCAGGCCATTCCCTCAGGTCCTGTCACTGGTCACCACGGAGCAGAGATCAGTGCCTGCCCCTCCTCTTCCCCTCACAAAAAGTTGTAACTGCAGTGAGGTCTCCCCTCAGTCTCCTCTTCTCTGGGCTGAATATACCAGGTGCCTTCAGCTGCTTCTCATATGGCTTCCCCACAAGGCCCTTCACCATCTTTGTTGCCCTCCTTTGGACACTGTCTAAGAGCTTAATATCTTTTTTATATTGTAGTGCCCAAAACTGCCCACAATATCCAAGGTGAGGCCGCCCCAGTGCAGAGCAGAGCAGGACAATCCCCTCCGTTGACCACCTGGCGATGCTTTGCCTGATGCCCCCCAGGACACGGTTGGCCCTCCTGGCTGCCAGGGCACTTCTGACTCACGTTCAACTGGCCATCGACCAGGACCCCCAGGGCCCTTTCCATGGCACTGCTTTCCAGCATCTCTTTCCCCAGTTTGCACGAACATCCAAGGTTGTCCCATGCCAGGTGCAGAATCCGGCACTTCCCCTTGTTGAACTTCCTATGGTTGGTGATTGCCCAGCCCTCTGATCTGTCCAGGTCTCCCTGCAGGGCCTCCCTGCCTGTGAGGGAGGGAACAGCTCCTCCCAGTTTTGTGTCATCTGCAGACTTGCTCAGTATCTCTTCCAGTCCTGTGTCCAAGTCATTGATGAAGATGTTGAAGAGCACAAGGCTCACAACAGAGCTCTGTGGAGCCCCACTAGTGACAGGTTACCAGTCTGATGGCACCCCATTCACCATTCCTCCTTGTGCTCAACCTGTGAGCCAATTGCTCACCCACTGCATGATGTGTTTATCCAGCTGTGTGCTGCATGAGATGTCTTAGAAAGTCTTAGTAATTCTTAGGAGTCTAAATGTGCTACATGACTTACCTTACCAAAAGATCAAATTGTGAAAAGCCACATTATCTAGACTGAGCTAATAAAAGTACCTTGTAATTAGCATAGCCCAAGACAGCTAGATTTCATCAAACTGCACTGAAACCTCCTCCTATCATTAGCAGCCAGTCAAGTATCATTTTAGTGTGTCCCAGACAATTTCATGAAAGACACATAACCGTGAAACATCAGGCATATTTTCCTTAGACCATGTCTTAATATACTTGAATTGTTTTAGTGAAAGCTAGCAGTTTTCTCAGTTTGACTGAATACGTATTACTTCACTTCATCATTTTTACCATGATGCTTATTCACCATTTTTCCAAAGGTAGGAACAAAGGCATGTGTTTGGTCAGAATGGCAAAGAAACAGTGTTAGCACCTCTGCTGTAACTCAGCATCCTGAGGCTTAAGAGAGTAAAAAAAAGTTCATATCCCATGTTTCTTCTGTCAGTTACTAAAGCCCCAGAGATAGCCAGAAACACAATAAATAAAGGCTCTATTATTAATTTTCAGTCCATTGTACTTCAGTAATAAAAGTTTTTCCCTGGACATCCATTTATGAGCTGGAAAAAAATAAACCAAACCATTCTGTAAGACTTAACAATACTTGTTCTGAGCTTTGTGCATAGGGGGAAAAAGAAGTTAAAATAGGTTGCAAGCGGTATTAAAAGAAGCCAGATTCTGTGCTGTCATCTAGACATTAAGCAGGCAGCATTAGTTTGAACTTTAATCCCATATCAATGAAATACTGAAAGAAAGGACAAGCCAATGGTGAAAAAATAATTACACGTAAATATCTGACAAACTTACAGAATACAATTAGGGACACATGTATGTTAATATAGAACACATACTTGTGTAAACAATTATCTATTGAAAGTAATCCACAGGTAACACAGACAAAAGTGCAGCCTTAAAGTTGCTGGAAGCTGCTAATACAAATGTTATTCAATACATGGTGTGATCATATATGTGCTTAGACATTCTTAGCAAGAGGATCCTTAGATTCCTTCAGCTTGCGTGGATGATTCTCTCTCTTCTTACACCACTCTTGCAGTTGAACAGGAGTCTGGTACAATGGTTAGTGGTTTTTCTACTAAATAATTCCTGTCTATTTTCTGAAAATTAGCATTTCTACCACAGACATAAGAATTATTTTTTAAGTCTTAGGACTTTGTTTCCATGAAAATAGCCGAGGCTACGGGAAATGACAGGTCCAAGTTAAGGAGTCTGGATTTGAGTCTGGTCTTGGAGAAATGCAAAGTTCCTGGGAAAATGTAAAGTTCCTGTGGTCTCCAGCAGTCTTTGACTTACAGTGCACAGCTTCAGAAAGGCAGCTGAACAGGGAAAAAACTGCCTGCTCTTCTCGCCTTGTAAGTTTCGTATCAATTCCAGAGGGGACAGCTGCTTTCCATGCCAACAGATGCAAAGATTTTCTTTTTGTCTCTATGCATCACATATTTAGTCCACTAAAGCTTTAAAAAGAAGAAAATAAATACAACAGAAACTTCTTACTCATTACTGGGAAATGTATTGAAGATGCTTCAAAATTTGTAAAATCAGGGAACACCAATACCAGAGCTGTGTTTCTAAGCAGCTGATATGTTCCTACCCTGAGAAGATCACCAAACAGGGGCAAGAACAAAGGCCATGTTCTGCTATCAAAAGTGCTAAGCTGCTTTGCTCATATGGGGTCTCAATGTTCAAAAAAAGTGGATCTCCCATTCAACAGTTTCATGTAGTACTAAAAAAAAATTTTGCTGGAGCTTATGCTTGTAGAGAAATCCAACTTTCTTTGAAAAAAAAGTAGTTGGAATACTGTCAGAGACTTTAAGTAGTCCAATCCATTCTGACCCAAAATTACTTTCTTCTAAAATGGACAATAACAGATACTACCTGTTCTAATACTAAAATTCATCACGGTTAAAAAAACTGACACAGGCTTCTCATTAATAACAAAAAATCCTGAGTAAGCTACTACATTTAACATTTAATGATTCTGAAGGCCATTAAATAAATCCTCTGAACTGATGCATTTGATTGCTCTTTTGCTGAAATTTATAATTTAAAAAAACCTGAGTGCACCGCAGATGGAATCAAACCTAATACTAGTAAATTTCTTAAGGTGTTGTCTTTTCATCCTCTTTGAGATGAATATACATACACAGGATATTTCAAGCACGGACTGTGCAAGGGCATATCAGGTTCACATCTCTGCCCGTAATTTGTCTGGTGCAGTGGTAAAGCAATTTGTTCTGTGTCAGTAACACATTCATGGCATTGTGCAGATAACAGAGCCTAGGATGTGATTTATTCCTAGACAGCTGAAGATGAAATTCAAGCTGTGTTGCATTCTCTGAGTTAAACCAGCTGTAAATTACAGTCAAATCCCTGAAAAAGGCAGAAAGATACTGAAAAGATGAAAAAGAAAAGTATCTCCAGAGACACAGTACCTCACAAGTTCCAGGGCAGTTGGCAAAAGTTTTGGCTTGCCTAATGGTCTTCCGTGTGACAAGGAACATATGGCTTTTATAGTTAAAAAAGTTCTCAAAAAAACATCTTAGACAAGGGAACATTAAAATTCAAGCAGCTTCATTTTGTGAAGGGCAAAGGAAGACAAAGGCAATATCTTGCCTGGCAAGAGCTAAAACTACTCCAAAAATTCATACTGGATCTGGAAACTGAAAATTGCAGCTAATGGAAACAAAATGTTGTTGTAGAGGGCCATATGCTCCCATCTGGGGAGGCATTCTTCCAAGAGTAGTACCCTTGTCAGAAAAAAAATAAAAAACTACCTTTTGTGGGTTTCCACACCTCCCCAGCCTTTTGAATCTGGGGAAAAAAGGATCCCCAGGCATAAATGGTGGTCTTTTTAGAAAAAGTACATGATCACATTACCTTTGGGAGCTGCTAGATATAAGACTGAATTTGCAGTTGTCAATTATCCATGGAAAGCCTGTTAACACACTCAGGTAGGAATTGGTGTCTGCCTCCTATTTGACATTAGAGAGAAGCAGCATAGTCAGTAAGAGAGTTTTAGTTCTAACTCAGCCCTAAGAAAACCGACCACTGCCATATAGCTCCACTGTGTTGGAACATACTGAAAATAGCCCTCTTTGGTGTTTTTTCCTCAAAAAACCAGGTCAACCAGCACTTTTGAAAGCAGAATACATTGCTAAAACAAGGTACTCGACTCAAACTCATAACCAGAAATGGCTTAAGATGTAGTGGATGGGGGTCACCACCGTAGCAAAAATGTAGTCCAATTCAGTGGCAAAAACCTGTCAAAGATTTCAGCAAAAATAACAGGTTCCTCTTTGAGACTTTCCATTCAGTAAATTTTTCTAGCTGATCTGCCTCCCATATACACATATTCCTTCACACAAATACAAAATCCAGTTTGATCAATGATGTTGTCCACGGAAAGTAACAACTCACAAACCAATGCACATCTTAATAAAACCAGTTTGTTCCAGGCATACATCAGAGAAGAAAGGTCAGCCCTGATCACCTGCAGAAAGATCCAGGAGTCAGCAAGCAAAGCTGTCAGGCAGGGAGGCTGCAGAGTCCAGCTGGTTGTGCTGTAAAACTCCCCATCATCGGGCAATATGGACTATAATGTTTTATGTCCATTGAAGGGGATTCTCTGCAGGCTAATGGAGAAGAAATCCACTGAGCTAAAATGTATGCACAATACACTTCTGGTTCAGTGAGATGTGTGGTGGGTCTGGCTGAGCCAGAATTTGTTTCCCCATAGGAGCCCTCGCTGTGCTCTGCATTGGTGTCGATAACACACCCATATTTTGGCTACCACTGAGCACAGCACTCACTGTTCAGTCAAGGGCAAGATCCTGGGAGGGGACACAAATAGGCAGCTGACCCACACTGACCAAGGGGATATTCCATACCATATGACATCAACCCAGATATAAAAGCTGGGGCAGGAAGCAGGAAGAGGAGGCAGTCATTGTCTCCGATGGCTGTTAACAAGATTTAGAAGCCCTGCTTCTCAGGTGTAGCCGGGGATTCTGCTGCTCATGGGAAGTAGAGATTAGTTGTTGCTTCTGCTTTGCGCACGCGCACCCTGCTTTGCTTTGCTTTCCTTTGCTTTTGTATAAATATAAACTGCCTTATCGCAACCCACGATTTGTGCTGGTTCTTTTTTTGTTTCCACCCTTACTCTCTCCCCTGTCCAGCTGGGAAGGGGAGCAATAGAGCGGCTGGGTGGGCACCTGGCATTCAGCCACGGTGAACCCACCACAGATGTGAATGGGAGGGGCCAAAGCCTTGGACAGAATAGTGGGCAGAAGGAGGAAAAAAAGAGGCTTAAATCTGTATTCCTCTCTCTCTTTCTACCCTATTTCCTCAGCATGCACTTTTGGCACTGTGGGAAATGGAGCTGGGGATGGAAACCCTTCACAGATTCAATGCAGATTCATTACATTTTTGCCGTATCCTGAAAAATATGATTTTAAGATGAGAATAAAAATTAAAAGTAGCTGTCAATAATGACACTGATAACAGGATTTTAGTCTCTTTTTTATTAGCATCAGTGTTTGCTTTTTTGTAGAAGAATGAACTTTAGCCAGTGCTTTTTCTGAATAAATCCTTTCATTTTTATGTGGATATTGTACATCTGGAGATGTAGCAAGAAAGTCACAAAAAGATATTGTCCAATTGCAGTAAATTTCCAACACAGCACTTACAAACCTCCTCTACTCCCTGAAAAAAATACATTAAAAGATAAAAAAATTGTAGCCCAGAAATATAGTTGATATTTGGTACTGTTTATCTGATTACTCCCATTTTCAATTATTTCTTTCTCTGTTTTTGCTTGCCTTCATTCTCCAGGTCCTATTTAGTTTCAAAAGATATCCATTGAAGGTAATCATAAGCAATAACAAAGTGATAGAAAATCACAGCTAAAATAGAACTACAGGAAATTACACTTTTGCATGCCAACCAGTGTACCACGTCTTTTCTCTTCCCATTCTATGACATCTCTGAGGACATGTACCTCTGCCAGAGCCATGGACATTTGACTAAAATGCCTCCTAAACATAAAGGATGCAGGAAGCAACTGTAAGAGAAGATTCCTGGAATGTCAACCCCACTCCACTCTTGCTCTGTGTTTCGTGGACAGGTCCAGACTCAGCCATAAATAGATTTCAGTACTAGTTTAAGGGTGATACTTTTCCTATAAAAGACTCAAACAACTCCAATTTATATAATAAGATTTGTATAATAATTCATATAATAAGTATTCCCTTAAGTATTTCTGAATTTTTCCAGAAGAGTATTGTAGACCACGCTGTGAATAACAAGTACTGTATAAATACCTCTAAGAATAATTAGAGAAGTCTCATCTCAGGCTTGCTCAGAGATTACAAAGAAATTGCCACTGAAAATCTTGCTCTCCTGAAAATTTCTGCATGAAAACTCTGGTTGTCACATTATCTTCTGAAGTCATTAGTGCACAGTGAACTATCTGCCATAGAAACAGCAACCATTTGTGACAGACCTTGAAATTAATGGGTTTTTTGATACTATGAGTTTTGGTAGGCCAAATAACAACGTCTGTAAAAGTATCCTTTTGGAAGGCTAAAGCTGCACTAATACGGCATGGATTTCATCAAGGAACAAATCCAAACAGGACTACAGTGCAGTTGCAGCACTTGCTAGAGGCATGCAGGGAACAACGCGAGAACTCCCACAGAGAGGGCAGTAATTCCCACCTAACGCTGGAACTGGGAAAATGTATGAGAGAATAACATCTCCATGCAGTAATGAAAGAACAATACCAGCAAGGCTTCCTCCTCCACCATTCTGCAGACCAGAAAATGTTTTATTAGCTAACCAGCAAGACATCCAGACAGTGGGAGCTGAGGGAGTAAAAGCTGCAAAATCATGTTGCCAGTCTTCCTGGATGACTGAGCTTGACTGCTTAATAGAAAAGAGAATTCTGACAAGAAGAAACACAAGTCTGATGGGTGAACAGGGCAAACCCTGGCTAAATACAGGGCTTGTAGACTGTAAATTTGTCTTTCATATCAGATCCTAGGAAGCACTAAGGCAGCACAGTGGCAGGAGGTCAGAAAACCATAAACAGTCAAACCTTACAAAGTCATTATCCTGCATTTTAACGGTGACAACTGGGTGCATATTTTGTCTTCATGACAATTTTAGGGTACAGTATACTAGTCAAAATTTAGAAAGATGAATAATACTGAAATATTTTATCTCACCAAGGTGTACACATTAAAAGTTCCAATAAAGACTTCATAAATTGAGCATTAACTTGTGAAACTGTAGTTGTGAAGTTGTTTCTTGCAATAATTTCCCCAAACTGAAAGTGAAACACAGTCAATGAAATGAGTACTATGATGTACTGACAAAAGTTTTACACTTTCTTCCAAAAAAATCATCTGTACAAGTCTACCTTTTAAGTAGTGAACCCTAATACACATTAGCCCTAATATATCTCTTGTTAGAAATGTAGGATTATTTCTCAGGTATTTCCAGGAATAACTGCAAATATTTTAAATAATTGTTTCAAATAATCTAAATAATCCTAGGAAGGGACACAAGAACTGATGCAGAGAAGTTGCACAAAGATGAACACCAAAGAATGCAACTCATCAGTGGAAAACTGAGGCTTTTTACAGATTGTGTATTGAACAAAGCCATTTGAGGGAAATTAAAAACAGTTGCTAGAAGACTTCTTCCCAGTGGAGAAATTGCTGGTATTCATGGGTATATAAACCTATACTGTGACATTCCTTTTAAATCTATATATGATTCCTGATACTGTTACAGCTTTTCTGCAAAGCGACTGTTTCTGGTCTTTAGAAAAAAGAATTCAATAATGAAATCCCACAAGCAGCTAAAAATGTTGCTTGCCAGCCTTTCAACTTATAAATGATCAGCCAGGTGCCTTGTGAATAGTTTCATTACCTGAACGATGCATCTCTACTACTAACGGATGAAGAACAGCCAATTGAGTCATGAATAATAACTACAAATCACAAGAGAAATTACAACCAGACTAGCAATAAGTTGCTTGCAATTGTGCCTTTATGTTTTCAATTCCAACAACGCAGCAAGATCAGATATCCAAGTGAGAAAGGAAACAGGATTGTGAAACCCCAGATATGCTATGGAAAAGGAGGGGACGCATACTTAATTTTCATGAGGAAAACTGGCAATCAGTTGATTTCTACTCTGAATTTTGCAGAGCCTGCCCAGCTAACAGATAAACTGAAGGATGAGGATTATCCATTAAAAACAAAAAATCCCAAACAAACAGCAGCAAACATAATATACCAAACAAAACATATCAGAACTTCCGAAAGTCATCTAAATTGAGAATATTACTTTGACATATATACAAACGAACAGCACAGATGGTGAAAGGCAGTCACTGGTGTATGAGAGTATTAACTTCAACTGTTTCTCTCAGACTGTAGCACATGTAGTGGAAGAGGAGATGCACGTACCTGAGATACCATGAGACATATATGAAAAAACTCAGTATTTGCAACACAGTCAAGATCCATGTAACAGATAGGGCCACAAAAGAGCAGGTCATTGCAACTGACCATTGTGCAACCTGATTGTGGGTTTCTGGTCCAAGGCCTGTCCTCATTGCTGAGGCATACTTGATGACAAACATGGATTGCTGGTGCAAAAAGACCACAGCAAAGCAGCGAGGTGATTTCATCTAGTTTCTGATTTGATAACTACAAGCAGATGGGGAATTAGGCCTGAGCTGAGGTCCCTGACAATTAAGGGTCTATCAAGACCCTTTTCTATACAGCTTTCATTTCTGAGTTCTTGCTGGCTTTAGGTGGCCCTGATCACTAGGGGTTTACCCTGTAAATTGCATTGCTTTGCTTGCTGTGTGACCTTCTGCGAGATGCTTAATTTAAAAAACATGGCCGGAATTAACATAAAGAATATGTCTTTGTAAAGCAGTTTCTGGTCCATTAAAGCTGTGGAACATACAGAATAACACATAGAATAAGACTTTGCAACATTTTCTGTAAGATTTAAGTTATAAAGGCCAGATTTTGTCATATTTTTAAATGAATTTGTGCTTACATTGTGCTGAAACAAAACATTTCACAGGCAGTGGAAAAGCTTTGCTGAGGACTTCAGTTAAATATACAGGTTGCCTCTCTGGTTTTTGGTGGGTACTCCATTTGTGAGATTTACAGCACTGGTTGCACTCTGACTGAAGCTGGAAGGTATGTTGTTTCTTGAGCATGAATCCAAAAGTTTACAGTAAATACTACATTGCATAAAGACAATAAAAAGTTGAGGGCAGCCTAGTTTTGCTAAGCTGACTGTGCTCAGTCTGGACTCCTGAACCATTATTCTTTTCACTGTGACTGCCCTGTACTCTATGTGTAGTGCAGACATGACTAGAAAGTAAAGATGTCAAGCCGACTGGTCAGACCAGCTTCTCCTCTTCCTTTTACCTCAGTTTGTCTAGTCTGTGAAATGGGAAGTCTAATTTTTTCAATGGAGTGCTTTGCCCTCTTCAGAGGGGAAAGCAAGCCCTGAAAACTAGGACCTTGCTATGAGCACACGTTCTTGTAAAGCTCAGTGGTTCTCTTAGTCACTAGTTGTGCATTTTCATTCCAAACTAAATGGAAAATATTTGTTGCAATTGACGACATGCACATCCAGCTCACAAGTGACTAGTGTATTCTTTTGCAAATAGCTTCTACAAGTAAATGAGAAACAGTGATTAAGGAGTTCATTTTTTAGAAAATTAGATTGTAGCTCATCACATGTATCTTTTCATTAAGACACATTCATATCCCTATTGTCTTCCCTTTTAACCTAAAATATTTATTGGGAAAATAAAAAGGCAAAAGTAGTCTCCAAAACTTTGGATGCTGTGTTATCACACCTCAGAAACACCAATGAGAAAGTTTCCAGACTTTCAGCATTTAGGAATGGTAGCAGAATCAGTCCTGTGAAAGAGGTGAATCAAAGTGTGTTTCAATAGAGCAGCATTTGGGACCAGCTTTGGAGATCCTTATATATTTCCTTAAAAGATGTGGAGATGAGAAGGTTTTAGAGAGATTTCCTAGATGAAAGAGGTCTGAGAATCCAGGTCTGAGAGTAAGTGGTGCACACTGAGGATAACCATACAAAAGCAAATGTCTAAACCACAACAATGTGAAACTGAGGGTCCAAGCATTTGAAACAAACACACTGACTGGGGCACCAACCTGAAAGATGCTCTATACCCGTCACGATCTCTAAAAGAAGGTTAAAGTAAATTTTTTTTTATCATAACATTGGCATTATTAATCCAGACACAATTATACAAAGGAGCTACTCAGGCAAGCCTGTATGCTCTGCCCAGAAGCTGACAGTATTGATATAAAGCTAAAAGCATGGCTGGAAAGCCTTAGAAGTGAAGGGTGTGGTTATATTCAATGCAGTGAAAAGAAAATCTGGTGAATATGAAAGATAGAAAAAGTACAGCTGTGTGGTTAGAGACGAGAAATAATATTTGCAGATGCCAGCATAGCCAAAGCTAGCATGATCATGGTGGTACAACGGAGTCCTGAAGGTCCAGCCATAAATTCAGTATCCTGCGGAGTGAAAAAAAGAATGCAAAGGGCAAGATGCAATGAAGTCAGAAACCCTCCCTAGTCTAGCAAGACTAAAGATGGGAGGTGTTACATTTCTGGCAACAAACCTGATCCGACAGAGCAAGTAGCACCTGTGGTACAGTAGCATATGAACGTCTCACTTCACTGACCAACAAGTCACAGCATTCCAAGGAGCTTGGCACTGGAAATGAGAGAACCAGTGACTGCTCTTCCTGCCTTGGAGCCATCAGCCCTTTACATAACCACCAGCTTCATGGGGAGCAAGGCAGAGTTAGGGTTTGTACATACCAGTTTAAGTTTAGGGTCAGAAACAGATGCCAGCACATCAAACATAGCAGACAATGGCTCCAAGACAGGTTGTCAACGGGAGAATTAGGTGGGAAGAGACAGCAGTTTCTCTGCAGCACAATTCATCAGCATAGAGGGGGCCATTCTCAGCAAAGCAGAGCGAGCTTATTCTTTCCACCTTACTGACACCAAGAATCAGATACATGATCAGAAGGGGTAAAAATACCCCTTTATTTAAGGTTTATTTAGGTGGATTATTTAGGTGGAGGAATTCCTGACTGTATAATCATGAATAATTTCAGGAACCTGAGGAGGCATCTAAGCACATGAACAACGCGGGTAATTGTCCAAATATTCCATTTCTAGAGCATTGAATCTAGAAAGACATTAGGAAAAAATTATAATTTTGGAGGCACACCAGAGGAAAAGGCAATGAGTTAAAGGGTAAGATACCAGAAGGATATTTTTAAGGTGTTCATTCCTATTACTCTATTAGCATAGAGCATATTGAAACTGCTCCATCCTGAGACAATTACAGTGGGGTTTTTTTATTCTGCATTTAGCTCCTTTTTCTGAAGGGCTTGTGGTAGGAAAAGAAGAAGCAGGTTATATTTCTTTCAGAGGAATTACTGGCTTTGAATAATATAGTAGTTCATCCTGATTTTAATGATGGAAGTTTAGTACAGGAGTAGATCTGTTGATGTTGGTATGTTTGATCTAAACCAAAAAAATATCTTTTTTGTCTGTGTAAAATATTTCAATAAGAAACCCCACAGATGGATTACATCCATCCCCATTTAGAGACACAGAGATATAAAAGGATGAGCACCAACTCGCCCAAGTCAAAACAGTGCATATAGAGTGGTGAAAAACTTCTGTCTCCAATCATGTGTTTTCTAACTTCCAGATTCTTTTATATTTATGGGGCTTTATTCCAGTTTCTAGAATCTCTGCATTTTACTGAACCCCAATCTTTGGGCCTGTAAAACAGCAACACAGGAAAAATCAGTAGGCAAAACCCACAGGTTGCATGGACAGTATCTAAAATTATTGGTGCACCAATTTTGGTCCCAGGAGGAAGCTTCTGCAGCTATTGCCAGAAGCTGTCTTTCATCGTAGAAATTAGATTATTCATTTCAGAGTCCTCTGCCTCATTTCCTGAGAACTTACATAAAACAAAGGAGATTATCCACAGAAAGAGCTACCGCTGCTGTTGATGCACTGATGCACCTGAACAACCAAGGGAAATGATCCAAAACCAGACATGATGGTCTGAAACCACCCAAGATATAACTCTATGAGGGGGCAGAGAAGGTAAAGTTATGAGAACAGTTCTCCCAGGAATGTCTTAATGATGGAATAAACCAATCTGCTCTGTGTTCCCTCTCATTTTATTCTTCTCTGGATCTCAGATAAATAAGAACAAGTCTCTTTTTCTGCCTTTTAAGCTCTTTTCATGCAGAATTTGTTGTTCCTCAACAGAGATAAAGTGTGGGAAGGGAAGAACTACATTGACCGACCAAGTAGCGAAAGGAGGCTTAATATGGGATATCTCAATCAAGCACAAGCATCCAAAGATGTAACCACAAGACAGGACTATGGGGGCATCCGTTTTCACAGCCGCTGGGCTATTGGCACAATCCACTACTTCTATAAAGTGCCTGTATACCAATGCACACAGCATGGGGATCAAACAGGAGGAACACGAGATCTGTGTGCAGACACAGGGCTTTCACCTCATTGCAATTATGGAGCTGTGCTGGGATAGCTTCCGTGACTGGAATGTTGTCTCAGGAAGGGCTACACACTCCTTAGGAGATGCAGACCAGGAAGGCACAGTGGTGGAGCTGCCCTCTATGTGAGGCAACACGTGGAATGTATCGAGCTCTGTCTTGGGGTGGATGATGGGGCAAACTGAGAGCTTACGGGTTAGGATAAAAGGGCTGACTAATAAGGGTGACACTTGTGGGTGTTTGCTGTGGGCTGCCTGACCAGGAGGAGGAAGTGGATGAGGCCTTCTATGGGCAGCTTGAACAGCCTCTAAGTCACCGCAGGCACCAGTACGGTTGGGGGCTGACCTGCTGGAAAGCAGCTCTGTGGAGAAGGACCTGGGGATCCTGGTGGACAAAAAGCTGTCCATGAGCCAGCAGTGTGTCCTGGTGGCCAAGAAGGCCAATGGCATCCTGGGGTCCATTAGGAACAGCATTGTCAGCAGGTCAAGGGAGGTGATCCTGCCCCGTTGCTCAGCCCTGATGAGGCCACATCTGGAGTGATGAGTCCAGTTCTGGGCTTCTCAGTACAAGAGAGACAGGGAGCCCTGGTGCGGGTCGTGCGGAAGTCAAAGATGATTAGGGGACAGGAGCAACTCTGCTATGAGGAAAGGCTGAGATCTCGGCCTGTTCTCAGCCTTGACAAGAAGTGACTGAGAAGGGACCTTATCAATGTACACAAGCTAAAAGAAAAGACAAAGCCTGATTTCATATTATATTTACTCTAGGTCCTTTTTCCTCTACAAAGCTATACTGATAAAGCTGTAGCAGATGGAAGCATGAGGCTAAGTGAGTAGTGAAGTGAGGGAAGAAGTGTTACAAGGTTTACAAACACTCATTTTCTGTGCCAAAACATGAATTTCTAAATAATTTGGTTCTTCATAATTCCACTGAAAAGGACAGTCATTGCCTTTAACAGGTTTTATTTCTAACATTTTTGAGCACACAGGCCAGAAAGCTGGTCACAGCAGGACAGTAAAAAGTTACAGGTAATGAAAATCTCATATGACAATTTGGTGTGCTGCTTCAGGAGAGGCGCACAGCAGAGTGAGTTTTGGTGTCTTTGCATTTTCTGTGCACAGGCTGAGCCATATGTGTCAAACACATGTACTTTTAGCCCAACCACTTATTCTGAAAAAACAGGAGTCTGTCAAAATCCAGAAGGATCACACAGACTGGTGTAGATTAGGGTATTTTTCACCAGTATGTGACATTACATACTACAAATCTAATGGCCACAAAAAGGTAGAAAAAGTCTTCACCATGCTGCAACTTGTAATTTCTGTCTACAGCCTCATGGAACCCAAGCTAAGCATTCCCTTCCCCCAGCAGGAAGCCTGTCAGACTGCACAGGACAGCAGTAAACACCCATTTGTTTTTCTCAAACTTTCTTGCCTTTGGTAAACATACTGGCTTCACCAGGATGGGATCTAAAGGAAGGAGATCCTGGCTGTGAGGGCAGTGTGGATTACTTCAATTTGTTCCATGTACAGTCACAGGCTGTGGGGGTGGAGGAACCACGCTGTTGATGTCAGGTGTAAAAAGCAGCCCAAAGCCTGTGTCTCAGGGGAAGGGAGGCCCAGTCGAGACAGCAGTAATTTGCCTTACAAACTGACTGCATGAGCCAAATTGGAGCCAGATGATCCTCCTTCTTTCTTCTTCCAGAGCTGGCTGCAAGGGATTGCTGTGAAAAGACACAGTCTTGGTATCTCAGATGCTTGCAGGTATGTCAAACCATGATATCCAGGCACCACCTTTGCTCACCATTTTTCCCCCTGGTGGGGAGTTAATAAAGTTCAAACTTTCTCATTCTTCTTATAAGGGCAACCAGATGAAGATGAAGACCTTGAGGCCCACCATTTGAAAACCTTTCCTCATTTCTGTGCTTTGAGCCCCTCTTACTGGTTAGGAGAGGAACCTTTTCCTCACAGTGGTACACTGCACTTGTACTCCCGCATACATTACTGTTTATTTCTTCCTGAAATGCACCTTAGTCTCCCATTTTAGTCCCAATGGGACTTTTATAAAGACCCCTTCACCTACTCAGGAAGGCTACATGTTCCTACTGTTTTCTTTGCTATGTTAGGGGCCAGTTCTCTCCCAGGAAACCTGGCTGCCATATCACGAACTGGGGGCATAGATGAAAAAATGAAGAGTTACATGCACGCACATGGGGAAAAAGAGGAGGAAACAACAGGACCAGACTATGGAGAGAAAATCTCACCCTAAACCTTGGGAGATGACATGATTAAGATGAACACAAATTCAGACAGAATCAACAGGTTGTATGGTGAACATGTAGAGTATAGAGAGAGCAGAAATGAGGAGATGCAAAACAGGCTATTGTAATGCAAAAATGATCACACCAAGTGATTATGTTAAAAGACCTACTGAGGATGCAGGTTAAAGGATGAAGAAATACATGGGGTTGTGGAGGGAGGCGAGATCTGAAAAGAAGAGGAAATACTTGATCCAAGGATGAGAAGAGGGTTAACAGAGTTCTCCCACAGAAAGCCAATATGCTTTCCTGAGTTTAAATGAACTCTGAGGGTGTAAGTCCTCCAGTTCAAGAAACAGATGTTAGAATTTAAAACAACCCTCATTTTTGTTTCAGGATCTCATGGTTGGCAGCACAAATAAACAAAGGCACATAATAATGAAATCATCTGCCACTAGATGCACAGCTTGTCATCATGACCACTCAGAAGAGTGAATTCAGACCATAGTATCTCACCAATCTGACTGATTTCAATCTTCCCCTGAACACACTTCATTCTTGCTAATGAGGAGGCAACCTCTGCTTCACAGACCCCCAGAAATTCCCACAGAGGACTTGCTGTGGAATAGAGAGGCTTTGTTCTTTGTCTAAATTTAATGTCATTCAAGTAAGCCCAACAGCTGCAGCAACAGTTCCAACCAAACTGTCATCCCAGAGACTGAACCTCTCTGGTTCTTACCAAATCTTGTGTTAAAATCCCTTTGTTGGTTCTCATTTATTTCTCCAGCTTTCTTCACTCTCATTTCTTAGTGTGACAAACACCACAAAACAAGCAACCAAAAATATGCACATTAAATACACAATGGCTTTTCCTGCAAATGTGAGAACAAGTACTTCTAGAGTTTCTGATAAGAGTCAGGCCAACCTGTCAGAGCCACTTATGCTTTAAACTATTTTCTTAGTGCCCTTGAGCATCAGAATCCATTTTGTTTCCTTCTAAATGCTCCCAAGACATAAGTTCCTCTGAAAAGCCCACTGACTCTTAGTAAAAATATCACTGGCCCATGGGCTCCCAAGGCAGATCCTGCTTCCTGTTTCACCCAGCTACTTATTCTCTATCACTACCTGAATTAGATTACACAGTTGCTGAAACACAGGAGTAATTTTAGGTATATGGGGGAGGGACCTCTTCAGTTTCCTGAAGACTTCCCTTGTTTCTGTAGTATGAAGAATGCCATGTGCTCTCCTTGCACTTTATAATGATACTGAAGAAATGGTAGCATCAGAGGATATTTATTATTCAGAAAGAAATGGCAGTGCTTTCCTTATTTTAACTAATGATTGATCTATGCCTCAACAAACCAGGCCGGTGTTTCATGAATACTGTTGATGCGAGGTGTTTTTTTTAAAACAGCAAACAAGGGAGAATTTTTCCTATTGCTTACTCAATACTCTCCAAGAGCACCACAGACAGAAAGTAAATACTCCATTACAGCAGCTATAGGCTTTTCACAGATCTGTCCAGAAAAGAAAATTATTGAACTAGGAGCAATAATGGCTCCTTTTTTGAACGCGAAAGAAAGCAAGTATTATTTGGATGAGGTTCAAACAAAGCTTTCCCAGCACATGCTATTTCATTTCAGGTTAAAGGCCTGCAAAAAAAATCCAGCCAGCTACAGCTTGTGAAGTTTGCCACCTACTGAGGAAAGCACAGCATAGCATTTCCAGGAAAAAAATTGGCAGAAAAATTTAAAATTGTGTCAAAACTATTATATGTTACAGCTATATTTGCCCTAGAGACTGCTCATAAGGGCTCCTGGACACCTCTAGACAATTGCCAATGGATCAAATAAACAACCGAAATACTCCTCCTTCTCATCTTTGATACATACAGCCCTAAAGACAGTGTTTTATATGGAATCAGCCCTAGATTTTATCTTACAAAGCTAGAAATCACTGGGAAAAATCCCATATCCCAGCTTCTGCAGGGAACATAATTTCCTAGAGATTTGAAGTGTTGAGACGTTCTAAGTCACAAACTTTAGGTAATAAAAAGTCACACTGTAGCCAGTTCTAGGATTAAGTTGGTAATTTTTACTTATCTCAATGGCCTAAAAGAAGTACCATTAAGAAACTAACAGTCTGCCTTTACTCAAGATGCATATGAGAAATACTACCTGCTAAAGTTCAGAAACACCTGTTGTGGTTTGGAAAAACCTCTCAGCATGCTTTAGTGTGAAAGGCATAGCACCTACACAGCCTCAGAGCAAGCCCTATATCCTTACATAGGATATAGAAACATCACTGACCATTACAGAGTTGATTTCATTCCCAATTTACACAGACAAAATATGTATAAGCACAAAAATTTTATTAATACCTNAAGACTCAGGGCCCAGCCTGGTGTTTCTTAGCATCTGGTCATGAGGATATAAATAATGCCTCCTCAAAATAATACTCACCATCTGGAGATGAGTTTGCTGCCTGGCACAGCAGAGAGTGACAGCTCCACAGCAGAGCTCACCTCCCTTCTGTTGGAGAAGAAATCATCAGCCCTGGCTGCTCCAAGGTGGGCTCCTGTTCAAATTTGGAAATCAGAGTTACCAGGGTCATCTTGCACCAAAAGCAATCAAAGGAGCACCGCTGCCTGACCATGTGACAGTGGCCCATGGCCATGTGAGGGGAGGGAGCATTTGCCTCCTGCCTGATACTCCTGTCCCCTCCTTACTCTGCTTGGATTATCGTATAATGCTCAATCCCCCACCTCAAGCCTCAAAAGAAAAGATTTTATGTGGCACATGTTCAGGATCAGTTGTCACTAGGATGTCTTTTTTTTTGTAACTAAATATGAAGCAATGAACACTATTCCCACTGTTAGGTGTTTTATTCTGCTTCTTTAGAACTAAGCCCTTTCTTGTGTCTATGAAAACGGATTTTACTGGCTTTTCGAAGGAACCAAAATGCACCTAGCTGAGACTGAAATTTGGCCCTTCAAAAGGTCCTAATTTGGACCTTAGTAGGCTCAGATATGGAATTGTGATTGTTAAGAAATAGCTGTTTTCACAGACAACTGTTTGAGCTAATCTGATCTAAGCAAGCTTTTGCTGATGACATATTGTTTCCTAGTGCCTGAGACTGGTGTCAATCAACACAAGATCCCTCAAAATTGCTAGCACAGTGCTAGGGGGAGGGGAAAAAATTTCATTGCTAAATTTTTCATCTACTGGCAGAGCTGTCAGATCCATGATACAAATCAATCTTGTAATTTAAGAGGTTTTGGATGAAAGAGCTAGAGTTCTTTCAAAAAATAACACGAACTACAATGAAAACTTAGAACAGGGAGAGGTGAGTTTGTATACAGCATGTCCTTCACAAAAGCCCTAAAATTCATCAGGCACCATGTTACTGCACACGCAGATTTACTCTTGCTGTGACTACTACTCGGCACCATGGCTCTCTCCAGGGGTACCTCTTCAAGGATTCTTGCTTACAAGTGCAATGCATTTTAAAGTACTTCTCAGGATGGGGAAGGCATTATGCTCTAATCAACTCAAAGAACTGTGGAGAAAAAAAATTTACTGCAATTTTTCATGTTGCTTATCAAGTGGCAAATACTTCCCACCAGCATTTTTTATTTTGCTCCTCATCAGTGTGTTCTTTATGGTTTGAAGATATCTTGCAATAAGAGACTTTCACATGGCCATAGCACTACTCCATTTCATTTTTTTACTGAATGTTACTACATAAGCTGATTCAATGAATTGATGCAAGAGGCTCTCTTCCTTAAAGAAGTATGTAGTTTACCTTGTAGCAAATCATGTACTAGACTGAAAAAACGCATTTTAGAAGTTAAAATTCAGTTGTATTAGTCCATAAAACAACTTAGCAAAAGATATATGAGTTTCCATTAAATGAATAGCAATAAAAAAATTAGCTTTCTTAACTGTTACTGAAATTGTGTAATATTCCTGCACATTCTAAGCTCCCTGTTGCAAAGTGACCACTGAGCAGGTTCTCTGTGGATGTACTCATGCTTGCCAGGTGCTGTCTTGGCACAACAGCACAAGGTATTTGAGGAATCTGAATGGTAAAGAATTTAGTTAGCTTTATGTTGAAGCTGGACATATAATATAACCACTAGGCCTTTTATATTTGCATAATTAGGTTGTCAAAATGCTTAAGAGATGTTGCTCCTCCCTGCAGTTTCACTGATGGCTTAAAAGCATTCAGGTCAAAGTGTGTTAGCATAAGTTGCTCTCATGAATTCAACCAGTAAAATATAAACACCTTTCTATAAAGAGTTTCAGGTCTTTCTTAGTGGCTTATGGAAGACATCCTGGTCTCTCAAAACTTTGACTACCTACGCTGGTAAGGAAAAAACAGAGGATTAAAACTCCTTCTTAGAATATAAAATAGACAGTCCCTTTCAATGGATTGGATTGGTAAAAGACCTCCCACAAAGTTCCAGACAACCATCTACAAATAGATTAGAGCATTTTTTTGACAAAACAATGTAGTATTTAGTCAGCCATAGAGCTGCTTTAGTTGTATTAGGCCCTGTATCAAAAATCCCCCCAACCTACAATCCACATAAGAAGAGCTTCAAAAATTAAGTGTGAAGGTCCACAAATACTATATTTCACAAGAAATTCAACACCAAGAACTTATAGGAGCATTGACAGAACATTAACTAAAACAACTGTTTAAAAATTTGGTAAATACTGGGTTTGGGGCACTCTGGAAAAAAATTATACTCTAATAACTCAATTCTAGCTTTTTCTACTAGTCTAACAGATTGTCTTCTACATTCCTCTATTTAAATGGTTGTTACTAAGTCACTAAGTTATTTATTTATTTATCACCTCAAAATGAGTACAGGGTATTAAACTGTACTATACCATAGAGAACAGACAGCTGCTATGTAGCCTATATAAGCCCTGTTTTGAGAACAGTCCTTTTGGGAAAGCTGGAGGCTTGGCTGAGCAGTGTTTCTGGTTGTGCCTGTATCTGCCAGAAACTCACACTAGGATCCTTACTACAGTTAATGTCAGTGCAGCTAAAGTTTCTTAAAAGAGGATGAATAGATGCCCTCTGCCCCCTCCCCAATTTTACACTGAAGACAACACAAGTAACAATTTAAGACAAACTATTTTAATATTAGTTAATTTATCTAATTTAGTCATTTGGTCTGGTCAGTATTGATTCTCATTTGAGATACCTGCCCTAAAGCTTTTCTCTCCAGAGGTCCTCTGAGGAAACCTACTATAGATGCCCAAAGTTCAGATGGATATATGAATCTCAACTCAAATATGTATTAAGTGTCTAGTTCTAACCCAGAAAGAATACCACAAATTTTAAATAAAGTCTTGCCAAGCCAGTTAGCAATTCATGAATATGAAAGCAAACTTACTGAATTTAACTTTGAAATTAAAACAATTAAATGTCCAAGATCTGGCATCACAAAACGTCTATGGGTTTTTTTGTTCACAGCTTGGTATGGTCTTTTAGACATCTGTCATTGCAAAAAAAGGGGCAGTAGTCATAGTTCTGCAAGGTTTTCAGAGGGTCACAGAATCATGTCCAGGCTGTACTGATGACACGAAGAAAGCCTTCATACAGGAGTTCAGACCACTCATTATCTGCAATTGTCAACAGCGAACTCCAACTACATGAAATCAACGACAGTCTGGATCTCAGGAGAGCTAAGAACTCAAGGACTTCAAAATAACTACTTTGTATCAACTTTGGTTTACAATTTTTACATTGTTTCTTTGACTTGTGTCCAGGTAAGGGGAGGGACTTTGTTAGAGAATTGCCCCTTGTCCCTTGTTCAGCCTGATAGGAGGTTTATCCTCACCAGCTCTTTTCTTAAGCAGAAAAAAAGTGTCCTTTTATGCATTGCCTCTGGATCACGTTGTCTCCATTTAGCCAGCAAGTGATTACTCTGCACTGTAGTTTCTCTGACTTGACACCCTTCTGTGGTGGGTCTGGCTGAGCCAGAATTTGTTTCCCCATAGGAGCCCTCACAGTGCTGTGCTCTGCATTGGTGTCGATAACACACCCATGTTTTGGCTACCACTGAGCGCAGCACTCACTGTTCAGTCAAGGGAGAGATCCTGGGAGGGGACACAAATAGGCAACTGACCCACACTGACCAAGGGGATATTCCATACCATATGACATCAACCCAGATATAAACCTGGGGCAAGAAGCAGGAAGGGGAGCACTCATTGTCTCCAATGGCTGCCTGCTAACATCTAACACACACGTAGGGGCCCTGCTTCCCAGAGACGTGGCCCACCATCGCTGCACATGGGAAGCAGAGATTAATTGCTGCTTCTGCTTTGCGTGTGCACACCCTGCTTTTGCTTTTGCTTTTTGTATAAATATAAACTGCCTTTTCACAACCCACGATTTGTGCTGGTTCTTTTGTTTCCACCCTTATTCTCTCCTCTGTCCAGCTGGGAAGGGAAGTGATAGAGCGGCTGCGTGGGCACCTGGCATTCAGCCACGGTGAACCCACCACACCTTCTGTCACCATCCTTGAGTATGCTTGGGTTACCCTTTCACATTGTTGTTTGATCCTACAGTCCAACTGCATGACATCAACTGTTCGGGGCCTACAGAAACCGCTGTCCAATATGTTACTTCTTATGCTTCACACATGAATTTCTCCTACCTTTTCTCCCTTTCCTAGTAGCGATTCTCTTTCCCCTTTAAATGGAGGCAACTGCCACAGCTAGCAAAAACAGTCAGGGAAAGACAGAGCACAGACACCAATGAAAGACAAAAGGTTTTCCTGTGAAGGTTCTCCTACCAATTTTAGACAGTCAAGTAGAGAGGTAAGGATAGTATTTTAACTAATCTGACCTAGGCAAGTAATGAAAAATTCAAGGAAAAAAATTACAGCAAAGTGATGGATCAGTTTCCTCTATTTTAGCTTCAGAAGTCTCCAGAACAAAAACAGATTTTGACAATTTTTCACTGTTGCAATGGGGTTTCACACACCTGAAACATCAGCCATGTAATAGTCCCCAAAGTCCACCAGGACAAAATTTCCAGATGACACACTGGAGGGTGTTCAGATTGGTAGATCTAATCTCATTTAGGTGCCCTAAAGTTAAGGAAACTTGCTTGTTTCAGAAAAAAGAATTCCATTATTTGTCTTGCCTGTGCCAATCAGTAAGTTTAAATTCAGTTTTGCAGTGGACCCCAAACCAATGGGTATCTCTATTGCAGCATACTATTTGAGTAGCATATAAAATAAAAAACACAGCAGCTTTAACATAAATTAAAAGATAGAACATCCATAATGTAAGGTCCACCAATATACCCAGTAGCTCTGAAGACCAGAAATGCTTAGATAACATATAATTTATTTCTATTAGATTGCTTGACTCCAAAGCTCCCAGAGATAACAATGAAGAAATCTCCAGCAGAGAGATTTGGTGGAGGATGGCTAATGAAAAACTCAACATGAGCTGGCAATGTGCCCTTTGGGCCCACCAAAAGCAGCATGGTTAACAGATCAAAGGAGGAGATTCTGTCCCTCTACTCTGCTCTGGTGAAACCCCACCTGGAGCGCTCCATCCAGCTCTGATGCTCCCAGCATAAGGAGGACATGGAGTTGTTGGAGGAAGCCCAGAGAAGGAAGACCCACAAATGTGACAAGAGAACTGGAGCACCTCCCCTACAAAGACAGGCTGAGTCAGTTGGGCTGTTCAGCCTGGAGAAGGTTTCCAGTGTCTGAAGGGGGCCTATAGGGAAGCTGGAGACCAACTCTTCATCAGGAACTGTAGTGACAGGATAAGGATTAAGGGATACAAACTGAAAGAGGGGAAAGTTAGGTCAGATATTAGGAAGAAATTCTTTACTGGGAAGGTGGTGAGACACTGGAACAGCTTGCCCAGGGAATCTGTGGTTGCCCCAACCCTGGCAGTGCTCAAGACCAGGTTGGATAAGGTCGTGAGCAACCTGATCTAGTGAAAAGTGTCCCTGCTGATGGCAGGGGTCGTTGGAACTAGATGATCTTTTAAGGCCTCTTTCAACCCTTAACATTGTATGATAAAAAACTTTTCACTTACAATACATATTCAGAACATGAAGTTAGCTTATCTGGCTCTTCCTCAGATTTCCTTGAAAGACAGTGACTGCTGTAGCTCAACAGCATACAGTATTTTGGGTTGCAGATTTTATTTTTCAGGCAAGGCCTGTTTATTTTATTCTGCTTAAACTGTTCAAATCCTAGTTTGTAGAAAAACAAGCCTGTAAGGTTTTTTTGTATTCATTCAATGACAGAACATTTGGATTGTCATTAGCTGTTGTGGTTTAGATTTTCTAGTTCGATTTTCCCATGTCATCATGTGAGTTTGAAGATCAAGTACAGTGCATTTAAAGAAAGGTCCTGTGTTAACTGTTGATCTTCTACAGACACTATGATTTCCCCAAAACATGTTCCACTTTCAGCCCTTTTCTTTCAGCTCACAAGAATCTGATTCAAAGCAGCTTTCACATCAAAGATTCATTATGCAATAGACAAAATTATTATAGTATTATTAGTATTATTCACTAGAGTAAGTAAGTTGCTTCCACAATTTAATGCACTTGATGTAAAATACAGTACATTCCCTTTGGGTTATGAAGAGAAACTGATCTTGAATTTTATTTGTATTATACAAAAAACAAATTTTAACTTTGTTCAGAGTGTAGAACCAATTAATAATGGGTGACAGAGTATCTAACATTTTCTCATTCTCAGCAATGACAATTTTTCGATGTTCCTATGTACAAACTAATACAGATGGATTTGAAGCAATTTTATTGATGGACTAGAATTTGGGCAGATTTAAGCCCAACACCTTTTCGAAGTACAACTTGAGAATGCATATTCTAAACCATATGGAATTTTAAACTACAGCTGGATTCCTTTGTAGAATACTTCTTATGTAAGTTTGTGAATGCATGCAATATAGAACCTAATCTAATTAAGATGGATTGGGTGTTATGAGTTTTATATCTGTATATAATATATCAGCCTATTCATTGTGTTTTGTCTAGACATGTTTTATCACCTTGAGCAAAACTGCATTTAAAATAAAGCCATACTTAAATTCATAGTGCCATCTCTCCTACAATCAAGTTTAATTCTGAAAACTCCTAATGCTCTGGAACAAGTTAAGCCTAACACAAGCTATGTAAGTAGCATTAACCTAATTTTATATATCCCTTCACCCTGACTGTAGATACTGAAGAGGTCATTTAAGCATCTCAAAAAAGTTGTCCTTGTATAGTTTCATATCCACTTAGTAATAAGAAAATTGAGTTTTGAGATCCACATTTACATGCTCAAGTAGGTAAAACCATTAACCTCTCAAGTGGGATTTTAGTAAAACCTTAACTTTTTCCACACAGTTACATGTGTGGAAGTTTGACCCT
>VWZG01008406.1:137961-155618 GCA_013396735.1 Grallaria varia | reverse complement strand
TGCCATATGATGATGGTTCTATGTTATAATATGCTGCAAGCATAATTCACAGAAAATCCTGTCCATGGCACTTGGGGTAATAAAATAACAAAGACTCAGCAGACAAAAGCCTTGAAGAATTCAACTTTCTTTTGCTAATAAAATGATGCTAACAAAATTACAGGAATGCCCCTATAATTTGCAACCTCCCATCTTAACACAGATGTGTCAGAAAGTTAAAAGCGTAGAAATAACTGAACTTTAGGACACAGGAAAACAGTAACAGCTCTGTCTAAGATATTGAAAATTTAGGTGTGAATATAGCTTGGGCACCTGTGTAATCATGTTTCTATCCTAAAATAGGTGACCAGCTGCAATCTGCAAGAACTTAGAATAAGGCTAAGCAGGTTTGTCATGCACTGACACATCAAGCTGAAAGCACAGAGTAAGTGCAGTAATGGCCAGGGCCTTACTGTAACACAGGCAAGAGGTGTGCTGTGCCATTTCTAACACAACTGCCAAGCTGTGGTCTTTTTATACTAAAGCAAAGCTGGCCACTTATCTTAAGAATTAGATTATCACCATCTAATGGGATTTGACAGCACTGACAGGAGTTCATATGGGCTTACAAAGTAAAAGATCTGAAAATTCCAGAATTCAAAGGTAGTCCTTCCTCCCATTTACCATTCCTATGCTCTGCTGGTGTGCAGAAGTGCACCAAAACCTCAGAACCCATTTTAAAATTTGCCCATGTCTCGTTCATACACTGCAGTCTTCAAATTTACACAGAGCTGCAGTTCTCCTGGGTCTTTTCTCAAGTGTCACTCATTTAATTTAGCATGACAGCTGAGAAACGATGTCAGATGCGTCTACAGTTCAGTTTAAAAAACATCCTCTACCTGGTATCTCTGCCGTGATTGTCTTGCTGCTCCCTGAAACCTCTTCGTCATCATCTGATGAGCTCGTGCTGGAGTCACAGGTCAGGTCACTGTCGCTGGTACTGCTGTCCTGCAGCAGGTTGTACTTCTTGCGAGCAGCTGCCTCCCGTTTCTGTCTCAAGAGCCGGATTCTTTCTTTGTGCTTTTGGCTTCGATGACCCTTTGCCTTGGTAACTCGACCGTTCTGCTTATCACTAGACTGTCGGTTTTTCTTGGCAGCCATCGTTGAAGTTTCGCTTTCGGACCTGGATCTCCTGGATTTCCTCCCAACTGCAGCCCCAGACACCGTGGAAGGGTCTCCCTCCACGACAGCTTCAGCCTGACAGGGCTCATTCTCTTCTGTGGAAGACAATGTGTCTGAGTCAGCCAAATGCCCACTGGAGGAAGGGGAAAGCATGCAATGATTAGAAGAGTCACTCTCATAAACTCGACCACCCGTTGTCTTGTCACTCTCCGTGGATGCCAGCTGGGACTCCGAGGAGTCTCGCCTCAGTTCCATCAGCAAGCAAGGCATGGAAGACAGCACTGCAGAGTCTGCTGCAGTGGGCATGCTGTCTTTCTGGGTTTGTGTCTCGAGTTCTATAGGTCCATCTTCATCAGGAGCAGTCTCTTGCTTTTCAGAAGTCTTCGGTGGAACTTCTGAATCCGCAAGTTCTTCAGCTTTTCCTGCTGCCTCCATCTTCATTGCAGAGCAACAAGGTCCTCCTGGTCTCAAAGCATTGAGCACGTGGTCTGCTGGAGTGGGTGAACTAGATGTGGCCTTCAGCAATACAGCAGCCTGCACAAGAACAGAACAGAAAGAATATTTTACACAAACAACTCACTCATCCCTGCTCTTCACAGTATTACCTAAAGAACCCATTGCTTTCACTGACAGACAGCATGATTCATAAAATCCCAAAATGGTTTGGGTTGGGACCTTAAAGCCCCCTGCCATGGGCAGGGTCACCTCCCACTAGACCAGGTGGTTCCAAGCCCTGTCCGACCTGGCCTTGGACACTTCCAGGGATCCAGGGGCAGCCACAGCTTCTCTGGGCAACCTGTGCCAGGGCCTCCCCACCCTCACAGTAAAGATTTTCTTCCCAATATCCCATCTCACCCTGCCCTCTGGCACTGGGCAGCCATTCCCTGTGTCCTGTCCCTCCATGCCTTGTCCCCAGTCCCTCTCCAGCTCTCCTGGAGTCCCTTCAGGCCCTGGCAGTGGCTCTCAGGTGTCCCTGGAGCCTTCTCTTCTCCAGGTGAACCCTCCCAGCTTTCCCAGCCTGGCTCTAGAGCAGAGTATTGTGTTGTTCAATAGTGTGTTGGCTTTCTTAGTGTATGTTTTCCAAATGAACTCATCCTGTTACACCAAACTATTCCTTTGTTTACACACCCATGAAAGATGGTACTGGAGACACCATTAAACACCGTTCACTTCACTAGAATAATCAAAACAGAGCAGAAAATAATAGAAATATTTCTGAACTCTTACAATATAAAATTTAATCAATATGTTACAATCAACACATGTTAAACTTCTTTACCTAGAACTTTAAACATATTCTAACAGCGAATTTTAGTCCTTCTAACGCCAGCCTGAAAATTCCCAGACTTCGCAGTCATCCACCTGGACAACCCAGAATACACTTCGGTTTCCATATCTCTAAGAAACGTACTTTCAACTGAACAGGACCTCAACCTTTTAAAACTGCAAAGCTTTTATGGTGATTTTCAAACTGTACCAACGTGACTTAGGAGAAATTTCATCCCCATGAACAGAAATTGAAGAAGCTGCTGAACATTACAGAGCAAGACTGCAGACACCTTCCTTTTCAAGTGGAACTGCTCTGCCAGTTGACCTTTCATACCAAAGACTTATTTAAGAAAGAAGTGCCATGAAGTGCTACTAAATTGTCAGAGACTGGGCTGTAGGCTGCAGGCACTAGCGATGTGTAACACAGATTTGCTCTCAGCAGAGAACCACCACACTGGTGAGTCTCCTAAAGATGTTTCAGGAGTATCTAACACACCATTCGAGAGCTCCTTGAGTGTCTTCCATACAAGTCCTGGTTATATGAGAACCTAAAGGCTGACCTAGTTCCTCTCAAGCCTGCCAGGAAAGCAGCATCAAATAGTAGGGGCTGCAAGCAAGAAATATTATCCACCCACATCAGTATCCTGAATTTTACTTCAAGTTATAATTTAATAAATGGCATTATGTCAATGAAAATACAAAACACAAGCTGTTTATCTGATTGATATCTTGCACGTTATCTACAAAAAAAACCTGAAGGAAATTTCGTTTGAGAGATCAACAGTTACCACTCTATCTTCACTATTAACACTTTGCCTTTCACCTAAATTTTCACTTGGAATTCAACACAGAATAAAGATCTTTCATACTGCATTTGCTTACAGATGAATGGTATGGAACAATTTATGGATTCATAGGTAGAGTAAATGATAAATTTATGGCACTTCAAAAAACAAAGTGTGGGCAAGAAAAAGCAGCATCTAGATTTAATCTAAAAAAATTCATTTCTGCAGAGGACGACAATCAGTATTTGAACGTCCTAAGGAAACATGGATGGTTCAGAGACATTTTTCTGTACCCTGACAATCCTTCTTCAGTTTCCTGATCCATCTCAAGATGCCTGTAACTGTACGTATGTAATTGTACATGCATAATTATATGTATGTAATCTTCAGCACAATTAAGGGTACCTCCCTACTTCTGAAAGGTGCCATGCAAAGATCAGCTTTGTCCTGTCGGCCCTAACCCACTGAGAAACTTCATTTTTAAAGAATATACTAAAATAGAGTTCATGCTTCCTCCAGGTTAATGAATGAAATGCTCTGCAAGGGAACCATGAAAATAGTCAAAGGACAGGAATGCCAGTTAAGGAAAGAGAAGCTGGTTTATATCAGACAACACAAGGAAGATGGAGATGACAAGATTACGTCTGCTAAATATGAGGAAAAGAAAACTCCAAACCCAAAGTCCCAAACAGTAAACCCAGCATTCTGTAAAATATGGGAACATATATATAAAGAAAAATATTTGTGAATACTTGCACTGAGTAAAACTCTATTGAAAGCAACTTGAAAGAATTTCTGGAGATAGTAATTTAATGTAAGCAGTAAATAAAATATACGAACAAGTTATTTCCAAGGCCACTGAAAAGCATCAATAAACTCATATGATGTATACACACATTCTGAGACATAAATGCATAAATCTCAATACTGTAATAAAATCAGTATTTCTAGATGATTTATTGCAAATCAACATCATCAAATAATTCTGCTCTTATACAGGTAAGTAAAACACAGATTTGATGACGTAACTTCTGCACTGTGGGAGTTGTATTGCACCTGCTAGTGCAACTCCCAGCTCTGCTCTGGGCATGCACTTCGAAATGAAACATATTTTCTATAAGAGTTTTGCAATGTACAGACATGGGAAAAAACAAAAAGGCTGCTCAGACACAAACCAAAAGAGTGTTAGTCTGGCCAAATGAAAATATACTAAAATATTGATACTGGTAAGTGCAGAACAGACTCTGCCCTATTCAGCCTTTAGCCCAAGGAGCACAAACAACACAGTTTGACACGAAGCTAGAGAGCAGACAAAGTGAACTACAGACTTTATTTCACCAGTGTCCTACTTGAGGACATCATTTACCTCACAGCTCCTGAAGGGACTACAACAACACCTGCACTTGCCTTTCCATGTCTCTGGCCTATCAGCCAGAAAAAAAGTAAGTTTCATCTACATGTTGCCACCTCATTAACAGTCTAATCACAATGATTTTACTACTCCAACCACACTGGTCTGATCCCTCATACAGCAATCAGTGAATTATATTTTCAGGGAGTTGGCAGCACAGGGCAACAACACTGACATGTGTTTCGGGGTACATGTGAAAAATACCTGCTCTGGTCAGGTTTGTAATCTCCAGGTCCCATGAACTGGCTATTTAGACATCATCAATTCCAGTATTAGTATGCATATAAACCAGAACTTAATCCTTCTCTCAGTGGAAAAAAAAAATCTATAATGACTAAAACAGCCTTTGCTTCAGGGAAGTACAGATAGTTCAGGGGAAAACATGCCAAGGAAAGCCCTGTCACAAAGAATGAAAAAAATGCACTTACTTAGCTCTACCTAAGAAATGTATAGATCAGCAAGACAAGACTATATTAAAAAACTCCCGTTCCTTTCTTGCCACTCACTTTTCCAGCAGCAGTACTAGAAAAGGTGACCTCAAGGTCGTGCTGCAGAGGGGCCATTTTTTTTTACTGTAATGAGAACACAGCACTGAAGAGTAAGTTGGGATGCTTATAGACACAGATGGATACTTAATTAGACATTGACTGGAAATGTCATTCTCCTTTCACTAATGAACAGGCACTGCACTGATGAATTTAAAAGGTAATTCTGTAAAAACTTCTATGCTAGGTTTTTCCAACAGTAAGGATGTTATTTTCCAGTCACACAGAGAATACACCAGTATGCAGAAACCCTTCAATGATCTAACTGTACCTCTACCCAGGAAACATCCTGAAATCACGGACTCATTCGCAAAGGCACATAATTTGCATACAAGGAAATCACAGTCCAGAAGGATTTTGAAGGCCAGGTTAGCAAAGACAGCCCAGCCCTTCTAACAGCTTCCGACCACTAACATGGGTGAGTTTTGTCCCCTATTCTTTTCCCACCCAACTGTGACTGCACAGTCCTGTTCCCTCCTTTGCACCAGAACCCTTGCGTGGGTACATTCCTTTCACTAAGCCAGCAGAAATCAAAATGAAAAAGTAAGTTAAATTGTCTGCTGGCAGGAAGGAGGAAAGGGAGGGGAAGTAGAAATCATCCCTTTAGAAAAACATAAATCTGATTAAAAGCTACCTGCTGTTTTGTCTCATCACTCCTCGAACTCACAGGTTCTGCCTAGACACATGAGAGTGTACCAAGCAATCCTTTCCTGGCACTGTTTGTTCTGGGAAGGGATTTTTGTAGATAAAAAAGTGACTAAAAGCAAAAAAACAGGAATCCAGAGATGCTAGCAGCTTCCTAAAGAACAACTATCACATAATATATACCAATGCACAAAGAGTTATATTGAAGATGGCAGGTCTCCCACAGCAGAGTCTCAAGCATCAGATTATAAAATAAACAATTTAACAGAGTTGCAGAGCAGCAGACCAGCTGGAGGTGGGTTCCTCGGGAGAGGGACCCTGAACAAAGAAATCCCCAGATAACGGCACAACTTACGCACCTGCCCCTTATGCACGTTGTCTGTGCCTGTTGGCCCAGTGGTCACTTTTGGTCTGGAGTCTTCCAGCACCTTACTGGGCTCTTTCTCCATGTCCAGGCAGGCAGGCTGTTCAACTCGTGCAGAGCTGCAGCTTCTGCTGGTAGTTGTTGTCTCCTGATCTTCTGGTCTGAGCTTCTGGTGCTCGCTGGCAGAGCACACAACTTAAAAAGCCCTTGACTCAAGGTAATCAGTACTTAGCAACAACTGAAACACCGATGTGTTATCAATGTTCTCATTCTAAAGACAAAACACAGCTATGTATCAGCTGCTAGGAAGATTACTAAGAAAACTAACTCCATTCCAGAAGCAAAAATCTCAAGGTGTAAGCTCACAGCTTGGGGTTGAAGGCTTCATCAAATCCAGCTACTCAGGCCCAGCAAGCAAACTAAATCACACAGTATTATATATTAATAGCTAGCATGTTCTTCATTCTACTTACAACTTACTTAAAAAGAACAAGGAGTATCTCTCAACAGCCTGAAATATTTAATATACACCATGATACCCTAACCTTACTTGTACATTGTCATTTTAGGTGCTATTGTACTGATTAATGATAAAGAATGCCAATTTTGTATGAAGCAAACCAGCTCTTTTTTTCAGAAGCTGTGGACAGGACAGATTCTTACTCTGGAGCTACTACATTTTTCACAGAAGCTTGCTGTTAAAATCACTTCAGTTTACTACTAGCACATTTCCTCTTAATCAAAGTCCAACAGACCACTTAGTTCCCCTGCTTATCACCTTCTTATGCTGATTCTAGCAATTGTTTAAATGAATAAAATTATCTAGCAGAACATTGCCTTTTAGTGCCATTACAGGCAATGCTGAAAGAAAACTATTCCAACAGCCCACCTCCTCTCACCACTTGCCATTCATTTGCAAGCCATAATTTTTAAAGAAATGAGAAACTGCACCTTTATTATTGCAGCAACATTCTTTAGGCTTTTGTGACTACATGAATGAAAAGTTAACTGTACTGCTGCATACAAGTTACTTGTTCAGAGTAAGCTAACCAGAGATCCCTCCAGATCCTTCTTGCCTCACAGTTCCAATGCCACAGAAGTCAGCTATTTTCATCTAAATCTGAATATATTTTTGATATTTATAGGAAATTAAATACGACAATGGCTTGTTCTTACACAAACAATTACTTCCACCACCAGTGAATGACATTATCTCACATTCACCCAACACAGATGAGCAGAGATGGAATAAATCAGAGGTGGGAGAGAAGTAATGACAAATGCATACAACAGGGGCTAATAAAATTACGTAAAGCAGCAGACTATTTTTAAGAACGTAAACACACAGCAAAGCTCATCAAGAGCTCTGACTGGAACTCAAATGATGGAACTGAGGATGGTGAGTTGGGAAAGGACAGAAGCAGCACATGGCCTGGGTACTGAAGAGTTGACTGTGAAACACCATTCGTGTCTGCTTTGTAATACAGGATAAACCTGTGGCAAAAAACAATTTATGCCCTCTTCTGACAGAAGGTCATGTATCTCAGAAGATGGGAAGCACTAATGAACCTGTCCACTTGTGAAGCTTCACCAAAACCCATGTATGTGTCATGCTTTTTGTCTTCTGGAATTGCCTTTTTTTTTCATTAAAAGCTGGCAGTGTATTAATCAGTGAACTCACCAACAACATTCTAGTACAAACAACACATACAGGCATCAGAGAAACACAAAATGGTTTGGGTTGGAAGAGACCTTAAAGCTCATCTCGTTCCAGCTCCCTGCCAGGGGCAAGGACACCTTCCATCAGACCAGAATGCTCCAAGTTCTGTCCAAACTGGCCTTGGACACTTCCAGGGATGGGCCAGCCACAGCTCCTCTGGGCAGCCTATGCCAGGGCCTCACCACCATCACAGTCCTGCTATTTCATCTAAACCTGCCCTCTGTCAGCTTAAAGCCATTACCCCAGGCCAGACAGCAAAATTTCTAATTAACTAAAAACTCATCAACCAAAATAATTAGACCTGTATCAGAAAAGATTGATCAACACCCAGACAGATGTAGAAGTACCACCACTTTCTGGACCTCCCAACTTGTTCAGTTCCTACCGAAGATACCATACATTCCTTTTTATTTTCTTTTAAGTGTCACACATACCCATACACTTACAACAAGAGGAGTGAGACCAGCACTCACTCACTTTAGCTCAAGACAGTTGACTCAGCTCTGTGTGGATGTGTGTGCATGATGCTCTACAGCAGATTTTTCATAACACTGAGCCACCCCCACAGGGATACTGTGTAATTTATATAGCGTTCCTTTGAAAATGCTGCCCTAAAGCTGACTCACTGGCATACAATCCTACCTAAGGCACATTTCTGGGAGTGGAGCTGGCTCTTTATCTGATGATTCATAAATCAGGCCTGGTAGCAATCGCAAAGAATAGGACCCTTCGGAACCAACATGGTAAGAAAATTGCCATGGAAAATAAAAGAAGAAAGGATTAAACTAATGCTCTGTTTCAACTGGTTTTGCATAAATAAACGAAGGTTAAAAATAGGCTGCACCTACTGAGTGCTCAACAGGCTGCACATACAAATTATCCAAGACTGAATACAAATTACAAGTTTACGCCTTAATATAAAGCGCTGTGGAGCATCCTTTGTAATCTTGAAAAGAAACATTTTCATCCTAAATAAGAAGCAAGACTTCACATTTAAATACAGGTTTTTTCCATTGTAATGCTTAATGCACATATTCTGCCTCTTTCAGAGGAAAGGTAACTATCAGGTTTGGTTTAGTTCCGAAGTCTGCATACAGGCTTCCAAAAACATTCATGAGCTGCACTGGAATCCCACAACAAAAAAAATCACAGTCCTTGCACACAGATAAAAGGACACTGGGCTGGCTGCACTTAGCCTTCTAAAAATCTCGCTTCTTTATCATAGTGAAACTGTTTTTCTCAAGGGAAAAGCAATTCAAAGTCTGCAAAACTCTCTATTCTAAAAATTAGAGGGGGGCATATCTTTGCTATTACCTGTCCCATCTAACTCACTTTTAAATTTTTCCTATCAACAAAACTAGTGGCAGAAATCAATGCTAGGACAGCCATGTCTTTTTCCCTCTGCTATGTATTAGCTTGCAGAAGATCACCCTACAGAGGATCATCACATGGATGGACCACCTTTTTCTAAGAGTTTAAGAAATTTTCCCACCTTACCTATCCATTCTTGTTACTTGAAGGAAATGTATTCTGTGCTTCCCCGATGTATACAAAAAGACTTCCTCTTCTGAAGAAATGCTGGCCTGTTGTTCCACCATGGTCAATGAAGTAATGCTCACAGAAAAGCCACATTTTAAGTTGCTTGATCGTAACAGCAATAAATGAATCCTAATTTTCACAGCACAGCTTAAGAATGTTTATCTCAGGTACCCTGGAAGTAATCAACAATGTGTTACTCCCTAATAGCTCCAATTGGCAGATGAGGACAACTGCAATGTAACCTCAAAGTAATAAATCCACCTCAGCAGGGCAGTATACCCACAGTCATAAAGGTTGGAAAACACCTCCAAGATCAACAAGTCCAACCTTCAACCCAGAAGCACAACCATATTCATCACTAAACCACATCCTCCAGTGCCACATCCACATATTTTTGAACACTTCCAGGGATGGTGACACTACCACTTCACCATCATCACTCCACCACTTCTCTGGGATTCATCCCAGAAGGGCTTGTGCTGTATGCCACAAAAATCAAAGGCAGTCCAGCACGGACAGGCACAAATGTCCCTTGCTTTAGCTGCTATTTGGAAATCTCAAGAAAGCAATGAGTGCCACGGGCCACGGGATGCAGGGAGCATTTAATCCACTCCACAGTTCACTGCCACTGAAAAGAGACAGGCCTGCCTCCCCTCCTGGGCTGGAAGCACTCACCAAGTTCTGTAACTCCACCTCCCAGAGGAAGGCTGTGCACCTGGGCTCCTTGGCTGAGATCAGAGCCAGGATCTGGACGGGCAGCAAGGCATCTTACACAGCAGCCATGGCCCGGAGCAAGGCAGAACACTGGAGATGCACCCAGGTCTTGCCAAACACCCCTCTGGAATTGCACAACCCTTGGCATCAGGAGAAGAGGTGCTCTCAGGAGGTAAGTCTGTCTTGTCTGGTCAGGTTCTGTGTGGTTCGTTTCCAAGACCTGTGGTGCCCATTGAACCCACCCAACCAACACTACTATCTCCTAGTCAGTCTCCTGGGCACTTCCCAGTGACTCTCCAGCATCTCCCCACCTCTCACAGCCATTCAAGAGCTCAAGGCACTGAACTAGACTTGCTGTGGATTTACAACAGCCATTTAACAAATATGAGTTATGAGATACTAAGTAACTCTACCGCTTATAAATATTTTATGCTCAGATCTTTTTATGCAGCTTTGCCATGGGAAATAAATAAAACCGACCCTCAGGTATTTCAAAGCTCCAAATACTTTAATTCAACACCAATGAATGTCTCTGCCTTAAGGCAGTCTTTCTGGCACAGGGCAGTAACATACCCATTTTATGGTCTGGCCAACTGAGTATCAGGTGATGTGCCCAAATGCTACAGAAGGGCTGGAATAGAGCTGTAAGTACAACAAACCCTGATCTCAAGTAATTGTCTCATCCACAGAGCCCCTAGTATTAATTTCTTTAATTATTACACTAGTAGTGTAATCTAAATATTGCAACAAGAATTCTCAGCAGGTGTATCACTGAAAAATAAATGGTACTAGAAGGAAAGTCATGTGGCATTCAATCAATGAAACTTGACTGTAAGACACCAGCTGCTGCTGAGCTGCTCTTGACACCAAACCCTTGACCTGTTTTTGGCCAGGAACAAGAGGTTCTGATTGATTGCAGCATCCACCAGATTGCTAACAATGGATATAGCACAGTCCTTATGTGCCCAAAGTGCTCCTCAAAGAAGAAAGCACTCCTGATGCAGGCCTCAGTGTGAAGCAAACACAGGCTGGTTCTACGAAAGAACAAAAGCTGCTTTGGGTATTTCAAAACAACAGAACTGACTGGGTCAAAAGCCAGTTAGATGTGTGTTATGAATAACGCCTCTACTTTGGGTTTTACTATCAGATTCTTTCTACAGTATTTGCTCCCCGTTGGCAAAGAAGAAGAAATTTAAGCTCTACTTCAATAGGACAACAGACAGACCAGGAAACAGACATTTCTTTCCCACAACATACAGGAACTTTGCATATATTAGACTGCAGAAATTAACAGTATGTAAGAAGATACTAAGTTGCCAGCTATTCAGAGAGAAAAAGAGAATTAAAAGGTAGCTTTCAGCAGTACCATGCAAGTACTGACAGGAGAAAAAAGAACACCACACAACCCACCCACCTCCCCCCCCAAGAAAAAAACTCCAAAAGTTACTTATCCTTAAATAAAAGCATAATTTACCCCAAAATTATTTGTTGCATTATCATGCCTGTTTAGGAGAGTGGCTCAGCTGCCAGAACTTTTCCTGAGCATAAAATTAATCCTCAGCAACAGGAGACATAAACTACATAAACAACTTCCCCAGCAAAAGGGGATATAGAGGAAAAAAAAGCGCATCAAGTCTGGAGTATTATTTTAACCTCATTCCATTCATTCAGCACAATCTTACTGTTGCTGAAGCATGGCAAGTGCCATACAGACAAACAGTGAAATTCACTATCAATGTTAAAAAGTAGAAAAAACCCCATTTTGATCCTGTAAAACAAGCAAGGGAAATCAGGTCTGTGTTATCAAAGCAACTTTAAATTAAGGCAAGGTGCACAGCAAATTATTGAGGGCTCATGAAGTTAACTGTGGCAAGATATTCAATGAATTTCCCTAACTTACTTTTACGATATTCAGCAATTTCTTACAGTGAGCAGATCCAAAGCCCATGAGATGTCTCTAAGATGATTTACTAATAACAGCAAGCAGAACCATGAAAAATAAAATTTCACCTTAGCAGCTTTCTCAAAAAGAATACTCAAGGAAATAATTTCCATGACTCCTCACAGATTCTGCATAACACTCATTGAAAGGTGTTACCAGCTCTGGAGGAACCACAGCTATTGACATCTCCAATTGTGTTTATCAGCAATGGGCTCATGGGCACTGCTACTCACAAGGCCCACTCTTTACCACAAGGACAATTTCAAACCTCTAATCAAACACAATGAGGTTCCAGACTACCAGCTTTTCATCCAACTTACTTCAATAGGAGACAGCCTCTAAACCACTGTATTTCCAATCACAGATTACCAATTAATAGACAACTTCCCTGACCTACATGTTTCCCCAAATTGCCAGACTACTTGGAACTGTCTTTCTGGCAAGAGCTGGCATTCCAAGAGAGCAAGAACCATGAGAAGTCAGGAGAATTACCAGCTGATGGCAAAGCCTCAGTACAAGAGAACAGCACCATCTCAATTTTACCTGGCTGTCATGCCAAGTTGTTTCTTTTTTGCTTCAGAAAGTTTGACAGTACTGTTGGAGCAGTCAGCACCAACCAGTCACACTGGTACCATGGAACTGCAATATTCCCAATGAAAAAAAAAATTACTGAAATGGTAATTGCTTCATCATGCAGACAACTGGCTCTTACTTATTCCCAGCTCTGCTACTGTGAGTCACGTGGCCTCTACCCATGTACAATGAATGAAAGTGAAATCTGCCTTCTCAAAATAAGTCATAAAATGCTAACGATTAAGCACCATGAAACAAGACACTAGAGCAGAAAGGCTGCAAGAGGAACACTTATCGAACCAAGGTCTGGCTCTTCCTACTCATTTTTAGGAAAGTTTGAAGCATCAGAGCAGAAGAGTATTGTGGAAGACACTACAGAAGCATCACTGTAATGCCAAATCCATGATCCTCATACACTGAAATAAAAATGCTAGCTTGAGTTTCTAAATATTCGAGTTCAATTAAAAAGTGACCATGTGTCCTGTGTATGATTCAAGAGCTGTCAGACTGAGTACTAACAGCTTTTAAGATGTCTTCTTAGAGAGCAAACATCACAAGATGTGGTAAAGCTGAAGTCTGTACTCTGTTCTGCTACTTCAGTTTCTGAGCATTGGCAAGACAGAATAAATACCTTCTTAAATAAAAAGGGATATTAGGATGGATCATTCTGAATCTAAAGCTGACTCACCTCAGGACCACGGGCAAGTTACTTGACCTCCCTGAACAGTCAGTAATTCATCTGACACGATGTAACAGCAACACCTGTGCAAAGGAGCCGCATCTCATTTCCAGTCCTGAATGGGTAATCCACGTGTGCCCCAACTGCAGTGAGCCACTCACGTCCACAGAGAAACCACTACAGGCTCCATTCACGCTGACCAGACATGGGAAGAGGCAATACTAAAGAGTGGGAACAGGCAACCACAGATTTAAATTCTAACCCGTAAGCGGCAATACCGTGTAAGTGATGAGGCATCAGTCACTCAGCGTAGCTCAGAGATGTACTCTCAGAGACAGCAACTGCAGAAGCTAGTATTTACACTGCATGCACATTTTCATTTACAACCCCTTTCATTCAGTTCTCTTTTTGCTCAGAATTCCACATTTGTAGACATTGCATTCTCGACCTCAAGTCACAGGCTCAGAACTGTTACGAATTAAAAACCTGGGACAAAGATGTGAGAGAAAGTATGATTTTTGTGGTGATTTGTGTTGTCCAAGTTCCCTGCAATAATATCTACTGCCACAGATTTCAGTATGGTAACAGTTTGGTGCTAAAGTTACAGGCTGAACTCCCACTCATGTGCTGGACACTTACTTTGGTTCTGGAAAACCAAAAGTTGCTTCCTTTCCACATAAGCCTCAGGTCATCTCGGAGCACCAACACACACCGTACCACTCAACTTGGTCACAGAGATCTTTCCCAGCACTGCACCTATCCTCCCCTCTCAATGCTGTTTCATTTTCAGTTCCCCACTGCTACCAATAACATTCAAGCCAGCAAAGAAGAAATTTCGAGCTTTAGTACTTTCTTTTTCAGAGTGCTTGTTCTGAGGTGCAAGTTCCACAGTGCCAGCTACAGCGTTTAAATTTTTTACTGTGACCTAGTAAATGTGTTATTACCTCTGCTGTCCAGTTTCTGTCAATGTTTACAGTTTTCTAAGTCATTCAGTCAGCTGCAGATAAAAAACAGAAACTGAGATTGACCATATATTTGATTCTGTCAAAAAGAACCATTGGCACACTAACTCTGAAATGTTACAGGCAACTATATGCAGGTTGTTTGAAACTATCTACTCATTTGGAAAAGTCTGCAAAGCTTTAATATCACTAGATAATGGCAGTATTTTGGTCAGAGGATAACCAGCCAGTTGGATTACTTGTTCTGCAGCCACTTTCACTGTGTGGTACGTAGAGACTCCCATCTCATTAACAGATGTTTAAGTGAGGTGTTGATAATACAGGTGGGTCATACGTGACACACTCGTCCTTGGTAGAGAAGGAAGTTGACGTGATAACATACAAGAGAAAGTGAAAAGTGAATAGAATCCATGCAAAGAATCCTGCATTTTAAAGCTATATACATAGCAAGGAGATGGGGGAGTCAGGACAGCCAAGGCAATTATTTCTTGTTGCTCTGATCAAGTTACACAGACTTATCTCCTTGATGGTTAGTGTTCAAAGCCCCTCATGATCATCCATATCTCCTTTTTGTTGGTTCAACCTTACCTTTCCTCATTAATTCCCACCTCCTCCACAGTGCCCATTTGTCCAACAGCACCCACACATCCTTCCTACCTCTCCTTTATCAGTCAGAGCAGGGACTGCTTTCTGTGAGTTGTAGCCATTCTCAACTGCCTTGTGGTTGGCTTCAGGTTCCTTCCCCTTTCCCTTCCCTCTGCAGGACCCAGTTTAAAGCATCCCTCCTTCCCTGACTGGTTTGTGCACTGTAATTCCCACCAAGCAGGCAGGCTGTGTGTGCTGAGATGCCCACGCTGCCCTGCAACACACACCACACGCCTCAGTGTGTGAGGCTACAGCCCTCTCCTCTTCCTGATTTCCCAGGAATTTCTCACCACACCTCTTCAGGATGCCAACCAGCAATTAGGCTGAAGAGCAAACAGAAATAGTCGACACAGTGTAATTACAAATTTGAGTGTTTAAAAATGAGTCAGAACTGCTATCCCCGTACTGGAGCACGAAAAGCAGCTGCTCAGACTCACGTAGTGCCTTCCATCACCCACAGGGTCCCTCCCCCTGGGTCCCCAGACAAAACACCAGTGCCACTGCTAAGCCAGAACTACAGAAAGCCGTGTTTTACTAGCTTTCAGTAACACCATAACCACCCCCTCTGGGGCTTTTTTGCCAGCACCAGACTGCTGTAGATGACCAGAGGTGAGAAATACTCAGAGTGCTTAAAAATTACTGCTGTTGGACAGATGAGCTCTCCATGCTTCATCTCACTGCTTTGGTGCCATATACATATATAGAGAGGATGTCTGGGTTTAGCAAACACATGACAAGCAACTTACTGTTCTCCTCAGAGCTTGTTAAGAACCTTTTCCCTCCTCAAAGGCCACGTTTCCCTCCTCCAGGGCAGCAGGGAAAGCTGCGCTGTTGTGACTCCCTGACTTCCAGCTCTTGTATCACAGGAACAGCAATTACAGGTGTTAACTAGGGCAGGAGAACCACACCACAGAGACCTCAGAAGAGCACCATACTCAGTTTCCATCTCAAGGTCAAAGATGTTTTTAATAGACTTAAGCAACATTAAGACACTTTAAGAGAGATATTTTAAATTTAGAGTTTGTTTGCTGTTCCAAGGGGAGAGCTACTACTGTTTGTACTTAAACTTTTAGATTGAAAAGTGGAAATAGGGTAGCCCTTGTCCATAAGTGAAGCTATTATTTGGTCTGATCCCTGACAAGTACCAGAGGAGATGTAAAACCAAACAGAATCTCTGCTAGGGGGAATTAAAAGGAATTTTACATTTCTAGAGAGATGCTCATGGGTTCAAAGATTTACTTACTCATTTTTAAAAGCTAGAATTACTTGACAGTGAAAAAAAATCAAACAGCACTGACTTATGCCATAGTATCGTGACACACAAGTTTTTTTCAGCCTTTGAAGGGTTGTTAGGTACTTTGTGCTGGTTTAAAGTGCACGGCTAATTACAACCAAGACCATGTTTAACTAAGTTATTGCAGTTATGGTTTCACCAAGATACCTGCAAACTTTCAGACAAGTTGCCTTGTCCCACTGTTAACAAACTAAGACATAAACACAATTAGATGCTACTTAATGAAGTTGAAAGCAATGAAAACCTTAAAAAAACCCAAGTCTTTAAAAAGTGGCCTTTTAAGTGGTTGTACAATAACCTCAAGGCGAAGGAAGTTACAGTAGTGGAACTGGGGAAACAGTTAAAATATTACAGGTCTGGTCGGGCTGCTTTTTCAAAAGGGAACAAGTAGCAGAGTTAAGTTTTATATTCCCCCCGGATGGCTGCGTGGTCGGACCCACATCTGCATCCCATTAGATGTCAGGAGCTCACGGGGAACCCGGGCTGGACACGCAGCCAGCAGCTCCAACTTTCCCTCCGTGCGGGACGGAGATTCCCGGCAGAGGGAACACACCACCCGAGGTACACAAAGACGTGGAAAACCCCCCAAAAAACCCCCAAAACCCCAGAGGGGGACAACCACGGGGCAGTTACACCCGTTGTTACCCCTCTGAAGCAAGGGGGCTTTCCCTCCGGCAGCTCGCACGGGTTGAAGGGTCGTTATAACCACAAAAGCGCTAAAAAAATAAAAAGGCTAGAAAAGGGGCTAAAAAAATAATAACGGCACTTTTTTCTTATAAAAAATCCAGGGAAAGACAAAAAGGTGCGAGGAGCTCCCGGGAATCTCAGCCCGCGGGGCTGGACCAGGAGCAGCACCAGGACCAGGAGCAGGATCTGGACCACGATCTGGACCAGGAGCAGCACCAGGATCAGGACCAGGATCTGGACCAGGAGCAGCACCAGGATCAGGACCAGGATCAGGACCAGGACCAGGACCAGGAGCAGCACCAGGACAAGGACCAGGATCAGGACCAGGATCTGCACCAGGAGCAGCACCAGGATCAGGACCAGGACCAGGACCAGGAGCAGCACCAGGACAAGGACCAGGATCAGGACCAGGAGCAGCACCAGGACAAGGGACAGGATCTGGACCAGGAGCAGAATCAGGTTCTGGACCAGGACCAGGATCTAGACCAAGGGCAGGATGTGGACCAGGAGCAGAACCAGGAGCAGCACCAGGACCAGGATCTGGACCAAGGGCAGGATCTGGACCAGGATCAGGATCTGGACCAGGACCAGGATCTGGACCTGGACCAGGATCAGGATCTGGACCAGGACTAGGAGCAGGAGCAGGAGCAAGACCTGTGTGACTATCCCCACAGGCCCAGTCCCCCCGGGCACCCGGCCCTGTCCCGGGGGATGCGGGGCCG
>VWZG01008406.1:116786-131684 GCA_013396735.1 Grallaria varia | reverse complement strand
TACAAACCAGAAGATAAAGCCAAAAGAAACTCCATCTACACCTTTGAGTCAATGCATTTGGAGTAAATAGATACATATTTCAGCTCAGAAGCCTTAAATTTGCCCGGTGTATTTTGCATTTCTCTAGCATTTTATTTTTTATATTCTAATTTTAGTACCTGAATGTTTTCTTTAAAACAAATCGCTATTAATTTTCTAGTTTGCAGATGAATTTTAGTATTTTTTGTAAAGCATTTTATTTTGCATATTGGCCTGATAAGAACAGTATGTTACTTTGTGGTACAATGTACATGCGTTTTTTTCTTGAGGTTGACCCCCTCGTATCCGGTGTATCATTTTAATTCCTTTTTTTTTTTTTATCTTTTCGCCAAGTGGAACTTGGATCCTCACATTATCCAAGAGGAGGAGGAATTGAGAGCCTGGCAATAAAACACAAACATCTTTTGCACTTTATTGGGAGAGCTGAGGGGTCTGCAGCCAGCTCAGGCCCCACACCTGCTGTCAGCCTGCAGGTGTTCACAGACAGGTGTCTCCAAAACCCCATCTGGGAGCTAGGAGTGGAGCAGCTGGTGTGATCTGAAGGGAGGCTGGAGCAGCAGAGGCCTCTCCAGGCATCTCTGTCACTCTCAGTTGGATGATTATTCCATAATACCCAACAGCCAAGGGTCCAGCTGGCAGACACCCACTGTGACCTCCATGGAAACACTCAGCAGCTGCCAGGGCAGAGCGGGGAGCCTGGACACAAGTGTTTTCTCAGCCCAGCACGCACGCTGGCATGCTCCTGTCTCAGCAGGACCCCTGTGAGGTGTCCCTGTGCTGGCATCTCACTCCCATGCTGGAAAAGCTGGTCTGTCCCAAAACACCAAGAAACCTTCTCAGCAGGCTCCATAAATCTCATTTATTTGACTTCTGCCACTTCCATCAGCAGCCGAACTGCTGGACCTGACAGCCCTCCACAGATTTACGCTGCGTGTGCTGCAGATGGCTCAGCTGTGACACACAGCTCGAATGCAGCTGCTGGGGATTTTTTCCCCCTGGAGTTTCCAGTGCTAGGAAGCAACACGTGGCTGTCTTTGGGCAGCTCTCCAGTCAGGCTGGCCTTGCTGCTCTCTGTGTTCAGGCTCTTCACGTGCTGTGAAACAGCAGCAGCTGGGGAGCGGTGCAGCTGCTCTGTGGGTGCAGGGGAACAAACATACTCCCCCAGGGCTTCACAACTGGTGCAGCATTACATGATGAAGTGGTGCTAAGGAAGTGCTGCAGTCCCAGGAAATCCTCCCAAGCCTGGAGTCATGGTTACACGTGTGAGATAAAAAGCCTTCATCTAATGTTAGCTGAGTAAGACTTGAGGCTCTCATAAAAAGCAGGGCTGGCAGCACCCTCAAGTCCTCATTTAATCCATCTTTGTATCCCAGAGTGTGACCAGCACTCCTTCACATTTTAAACACTTAAGTAAAGCATTTGTAATCTGCTCTTAAAAGCATCTAGTGATTAAGATTCCTTAACTGTCAAGCCATGACCTCCAGTGCCTTACACTGGCTTTCCTGTCTCCGGTGTCTACCCAGCCATGTTCTGATGTCTTCCAAGACTTCTTCCCCCTTCCACAAATCAGATTATGCCCTTGTTCTTTCCAGATTCAAAGACCACTCCCACTGGCTTTTGGGTGGTTTTTATTTGTAAGCATTATCTGTAGTCATTCCTACACTAACCAGCCTGCTCTAGATTTCACACCAGTTACCTCTGAGATAATTTCCTTTAAGCCAGTTTAGCCCATGAATTTTCCACTTGCTTTTGCCCTCTTGTTTTCTAGCCCAGAAGAAACTGAAGATAAATAGCCACAAATCTAAGGCAACTAAACCTTTCCTAATGGCTCCATTTAAAGACCTGAAACTAAAGAGCAACTCCCTCTGCTGTATGGAAGATGAAGCTGGAGATTCCCACAGGCAGTGGCTCTCCGAGCATCCTTCAGTTCTTCCCCATGATGGCAAAATAAAGGAGGAGATGAAGGTCACACTTGTGGTATTTTGATTGATACCAGTGTAGCTTTGAGCTTGCAGCTTTTTAGAAATGAGAGCTACGCCCTACACACGATCAGACACAGATCTCACGATGCTATTGCCTTGAGGGAAGACGTGAAGCAACAGAATCTCCCTTCCTGCAGACCAGTGAAACAACTGCTCCTGGGGACATGCACACCGTGCTAAGTCATGGCCATAACCTTTTGCAACTCTAATTGCAAACAGATGGAGCTACAACTTGTCACGGAGAGCACCACTATTTGCCTGGACATGGCTCAGTGCAAACACATCCATCCTCGATGTCCTCAGGCCACTAATTCTAAATTTTACTTTTTCTCCATACACAGGAGATTCTCTGACTTTTGGCTTTAGTATGAAACAGCTTCTAAAAGCTGAAGTGTACAAAACACTTCTAAAAGTATTGGACGCTGGTGTGGTGATGGCATGGAAATAAGAGGAGGGCTCAGAAGACCCTTCTGGGAGGTGATGTTTGAGGGAGAATCAGAATGGACAATCTAGCTTCAAAATCATCACATCCCAACAGTGGTTCTGCAAAAATATTAATGTGGTCTCAGACCTAGAAAGGTCTTTCTATAAAGGTTTTTTTATTTATTTTAAAGCTATACCTGCACTACCCGTAGAGCTATTTATCTGCTTTCATTTCCTTTGCTCTATTTATAATGGAAGAAGAAACAGCAAGTTGTCAACAGCAGACTGGTACCTTTCAAAGCCTTGGACATGGGAAAACTTTACAGTTCAGTGCCATGGGCTTCCATTTCTTCAGATGACAATAAAAATAGAGAAAATTAAGAGGTTAATGCTGCTACGTCTCATTTCAGCTCTTCTCCAGGCCTGTGTCAGGGCTGGACAACGCTTTCTGCGGAGAAATTCACCATTATTTAGGAGACCAAGTAGGAAGTGGCTTAATTGTTTTCCTCATTTTGATTAACATATCAAATCGCTGCTGAAGGCATCAAGAAGAAATTTAACTGTTCACTTCTGGTTAAACAAAAAGCTTAAACAGAGAATCACTCCAGGCATGAGCCTACAGCTCATCTTCACAAACTTGGCAAACACGAGACATACTATGAGTAGGGAAAAAATGTTTGTCTCCAACCATGGAATGGCTGGAGAAAACAAGGGAGCAGAAGCCAACAGTCTAGTAGATGTAGAGCCTGCCCTAAGACACACCATCAAAGAGAGGACTCCAGGAAAAAACATAAGCCAGAGCCTGGATATAGAAAATGAAAAAACCAGATTCCCTGATCAGTTCAGTTCTAAGCAGTAACATCAACCAAATCCTGACAACAGGGACACCTGGTGAGGGAGCTGTCTGGAGGCCAGTTATAGGTGTGCATCACACAGGGAAAAATAACTGATAAAGACAACAGTATGTTTGCAGGTTATTTTATGACAAAAAGGTGATGTTTACAAACACAAGGCTACACGAACCTCTGTAAATGAGGGTAGTTGCTAGAAGATCCTGAGTGTGATCTCAGAGAGAAGAAGGCAGGAAGCTTCAGAAGAAAGAATTCCCAAATGTAGTATGAGTTCAAGTAAGTAGGCAATAGAAGGAAAATCATCTTCCACGTAGGCCACTTCAGGTGAACTGGAGTTTGCTGGGCTATGTCAGCTCAAAAGACAGTTTGTCAAGCTCCTTTGAGAGTTCTTCCTGCAAGGCGTTCTAGTGGGAGAGAAAACCAAGTGGAACCAGTGACTGTGGAACAGTTTTCATACATAGCTGGCAAAAAAACAGGTCTGCAATGATCAAACCCTGGGAGATTATCAGCACTGATTGGTGTCGAGCTGGAAGGACTTTCTACTGCAAATGGCAGACAGCTACAGAGAAATCTCCAAATGAAGGGCTAAGCAAGCTCAGTTGCCTTTATTCTGTGCCCCAGTGTGGTACTGGACACCTTCCAGCTAACAGGTCCTCCTCAGACGTGAGTGTTCTGACCCGAGAACAGCCTCAGGCTGGTAAGGGGAGCTTTTATTCCTGAATCAAAAACAAGTGGCTTACCAACATGGGCAGGCTCACCTGAAAACATACAAAATGCTCTCAATTTGCTGTGATTTTTGATCACAGCTTTAAGGCTTACCACTGAATAACTTGTGCTTTATGAGCAAGCAGGCAGGAGCCCAAAAAAAAGAAAAGTTTTATGGGGCTCAAACAGGGCCCAGCTCACCCAGTAAAGCTACCAATGAACTTCCCAGACAGCTTTATGGATGTTTCCCAAGAACTACACCTGCCTAGAGGAAATGTGCACTGTATTTCATAGGGCAAGTCCCCATTGCACTCTACAAGGGCTTGTTGAATAAAGTATGGGCCCTAGAGCTCTCTGAGAGTTCAGCAGCAGCAAAGAAGGTTTTGAGACCAACACAGCTGACTCAATAAACATTCCAACAGGTGAAGCAGGCAAAATCCACAGGGATACAGCTACCTAATCCCCACTGATACCACTAAGCCCAACTGCTTTTGGAGCTCAGACATCAGCTCTCCACCAGTTCCCCTTACCAACAGTTTCTACCTTACCAGAGTAAATTTTCCCTTGAGACCATTAAGACTATAGTCTTAGGTGGGTAAATCTCTAAGCAGTTAATACATGCAGCTTCCAAAAGATAAAAAAAAGCCCTTACCAGTTTTCGTTTTTCTTCTTCAACCACCACTCGTGCCAGGGGAATACTCTAATGAAAGAAAATGGCATAAAAATCAGTATTTCAGCAGGAGAGAGTCCCTGGCCCTTTTCAAGAGTCTAGTCATGAGCCACAGGTGAATTCAGTGATAATAAAACTAGTTTTGCATATACCCTTCATATGCAGAAGGTCTAGTATTGGTTTGCTCAACTGTGTATTTTTCAAAAGTCTGGTATTGCCTAAAGTCTAAAAAACACCCCTCATTTTAAGCTATTTTCCAAACCTACCAGTCAAGGGACCTGATTTTAAACATATTTGTGCACGAATTTTCCAAAGCACAATAACCTTGCAAGGATAAGCCTTCCTCCCTCCCTGCCTGCACCAGAAATGAGGCATTTGGGGCTCTCCTTTTCCCCACAGGCAGCAAGACAGGAGGAGGGGACTGGAGAACCTAATTCAGTTTGATCGTTCTGTTCTCCCTGAAGGAAGGAGGCAACTGCCCCTTGGAGGAAGACGAATTAAACACAGAAGTTCAACAGCCCCACCCCTCAGCCTTTTTTTCTAGGAGAAAGACAGCAGTGGTCGTGTGAGGGAGATGGGAAAACCGTGTTTTCAAAGAGCTGAGTACCCAGCACCCTCAAGAAAAATGGAAGAAAATGACAGAGCAGCCATTTTAGGGGACAAAGCCTACATTTGACTATTTCTTCATCACCCTTAAAATCTTGTTCTCAAACCTCTGCACCACGTGCTGCATCCACCATGCTGACTACCTGATGACACATATAGCTAATATATCAATATGTATTACATTTTCCTTGCTTATTTGTCTAATTTCTAGCTAATTCACCTTGATACTAATTTACCCGGCAAATCTGCCTACTTTGTTAGAAAAAAGTTTGCCTAGCAAGCATACTTAATTTCTTGACTTTTATTAAAAAACAGATAGTCTTTTGTTTAAGCCTTTGGTTAACATAATTAACAGACGTGTGGGTCATGCACCTGTCCACCAAAATCCTCATAATATCCTTTACATTCTGAAGTTCATTAAAATTAACTTGATTGCAAATACAATAGAACAGTAGAATGAATAATTACAGGAGGTAAATTATGGTAGTTCTGCACTTCCTTCTTCAAAGACGTAACTTTTTCCTGCAGTGGAACCAGTTCCTGTGAAGAGAACAAGGCATATTCTATTCTAGTTATACTAGCAGAAGTGATTAAATCAATGAAATAGATTCATAATTACCTAGAGCATTTCATTCACAGATATTGTCAAGAGCTTTCATTCTGAACACACATGAAAAACTCGTTTTGCAGCAGCAAAAAGACCCTCCCTTATACTTGTACTGCTTCGCCTGTTTTGTTAACAAAGAGAAACAATTTCTCTTTGAGGCTGCAAATTGAGCACCCTCCACAGTCCCAAACTCTTTTCAAAAAATCAAAGGGAAAAAAAAAAGACAAAGTCATTTGCGCTGCCCATTTCATAGAGATCCTGGCAAAGCAGATCCAGAAATGTCAGGGAGTCAAACTTTACCTTATGCGTGGTTTCTAGAAAGTGACAAACCCAGAAAATTGCCTGTGCCTTTTTACATGTAAAATTTCAATAAAATTTAGTTCTGGTCAGTACCCGCCTTCCTAAACGCTGTGCAATGTAAGCACTGCCACCCAGTGCTGGTTTGTGAGAATGACATCAGAGAAATCAGGAAACCTACTTTCATTGTTCCACAGGAAAAGACAGAAAAAGAAATCAGGATAAAGATTAAGTTCTCATTACAATAGGAGCAAAAAGTATTAAGGTGTGGTGACTGCAGACAGACAAACACAAATGTCACATGTACAAATGCTTCAGCCCAAAGCTGGAGAATCTTAAGGTATAAACTCAAGAAACATGCTTTTTCTTTGACATGTATCCCACTGGGCTTGCAATACAGATGAAAAATGTTATACTTAGGGACACGAGAAAAAAATAGCACACAGTTGTTCAATGTTTGGGTTTCACTTGAGCTTGTTCCCTTGCTATGAAGTGCTTGAAAGCAGGTTTATTTCACATGAAGTAGAAGGAATGCTGTGGGTCATTCTATCAAGAAACTGCAATACACATGTAGCGGGATATAGTTCACAGAATATCCACTGTTTATAACATGAATCACAAATAAAGGAGCCAGACCATAGGCTGTCAATTTGGTTTCAGTGGCAGGAAATCTATTCCATGGAAATTCTCTGGTGGATGCTTCTCATTTTCTAGGAGAGACAAACCCACCCAAGAGAACCCAGTTCATGGGTATCCATCTACAGGATTTTTATTTGTGCTTTTTTGACCATGAATATTTGTTCAGGTAACCAAACAGCAAGCTACATTTCCTGAAAGTGACCAACAAACAAGCCTGGTCTGTACCAGTGGAGAAAGACCCACCTTGTACCCAAAGACCTACCTCAGACAATTGCACAAGTGCATCATGTGTCAGGGATCTGTCCAACCCCCTGGCAATAAGCTCCTTCTGCAAACAGGAGAGAGTTCATTTGTAACTGAGCACAAAACATAACAAAGAGGAGAAAGATTTCACCATTTCCTTGTGTTTTTACCCAAACAGGCAATGAAGAAAGCAACAGAAACATGCAATTTGAGCCACAGCTAGAGATGGTGTACAACATGAGTTGCTGCTGAAATTTGTATCAAGACTAACAAGCCTTTCTAGAAAACTAGAGGGAGAAGAGCACATGGCCAGGCTGGAAAGAGGCTTCTCAGTAAAATGTCATCCACTGTAATACAACACTTATCATCTCATATTTGTCAATTTATCAGATAGCATCCAAGAATTAAATAAAGCATTTACATGTCCTTCATTATTTAGGGAAGGTGAAAGAGCAGGCAGCGCAGCTTCTGCTTTCTGCCTTTAATAATCCGTTAATTTAAAAAAAACAGCTATATTCACAATTCTGAGACACAATTTAGCACAGTGAATCAGCTGCTCTGCTTGTAGCTCCCTGTATTCTTAGATGACAGTACCTCATAATAGCCACAAGGTAAGTCAAGCCAACACAGTTTTTAGGGAAAGAGGAGAAAGGGTTGTATTGATTATAGGATGTGCTGAGAGACCAGCAGGAACAACTGAACTACAATGACATGTTGTCCTGTTAGCCCAAGAGTCCTTAGTCTGGGAATAGGACGTCCCTGGAACCTGTCAGTAACTAAAAATTTGTGTCCAATACAGTGGTGTCATCCCAACACAAAAGTCCTTTCCACCTACCTCAGCATTCCTGATCCTGATTTTTAATTCCAAACTTTTATCTCTCAGGAACTTCAGGTTATGGGATCGACTCGCTATTTTGGCAATTTCTGCTTTCTGATTTTCCTCTATATTCTTAATATCCCTTAAAAAATAACATGAAAGAACTTTTACAAAGAGATACCATTATACCAGTACTGTTACTTACCAATGCACAAGCTAATCCCTGTATTGCAACCAACACAAGAAGGGAGAAAAAGGAGAAAAACTTGCATTTCCCTGTGAGATTTCCCACTGGAAACATATACTGATGTTATCTCCAGAATCCCAAAGACTGGGGAAGATAATGGCTAAAGGGAAAGCCACCTGCCTGAAAGCAAAGGGTAGGTCTTGTGCATAATTCCCTAACTCAGTGAGAGACCTGGTAAAGAAGCTAAACCTCAGATCAGAGTGAGAGGCAATGGCAAACCTGCACAGAGCACACAGGTCTGCTATCTTTGCCAGAAGCAGTTCCACAATCACCACTTTAAAAGACAAAAAAAAAAAAAACTGAAATAATTAGACTGGAAGGGAACTGTGGAGATCACCTGGGTCAATCCTTACTCACGGCTGGAGTCCATCCTGCTGTGTCTGACAAAGCACTTCAGATTATATCCTCCAGGGAACAGACTTGATACTGCCTTTTTTATATATACAATTATTAAGTCTTCCACATACTGGTTAAGGGAAATTCTTAGCTGGGAATGGTTTTTGTTTGGCCTAGCTCCTACACTCCGACTACAGAGCCCATGCTAAATGTGCTAGAAAAATCAAGTCTGCCCTCAGCTTCAGACAGAGACAACTGGTGGAAGACGCAAGCTCACATGTAAAAACTGTTTGTAGACCATTTCTGATTTAAAACAATGGGTCTGATCGTATCCCAAATCTCTTTTGATTACTGAATGTGTCTATAGCACATGGTTTTTCATAGATACTTCCAGGTATTTTGAATTGGACATGTGTCAAACCCCTGAAAAATTAGTTATCCTGTTAGTTATCACAACCAGCGTTGCCCATGACAGAGATCAGCAGTACTGCTTGCACCTTTCCCTTTTCCTCATCCATTAACTTACTTCTGTAACCGCTTTTCCATCGTCAGGGCTGCAGTCAGTTTTTTTTTGAGGGTGTTCAATTTCCGCTGCATTTCTCTGTTTTTTGATTCCGTTTCAAACAGCTCTGAAGTCATATCATTGATGGCACAGAAGAAGCTGGTGAAGAGAGGATCAGGGGAATGCTCAGGAATCAGCTCTTCTGAAAGTCAGAATTATTATCAATCTTTTCTCCACACTTCATACAACTGACTTAGTTTTCTCCCAGTATTACGATAGAAAGAAATTGAAGTAAGTCACTAAGGGCATTTGCTTTCCTTAACTAACAGAGATTCCAAATGGAAGGGAGAATGGCACAGCAATCTGAGTAGGAATAAGTGAAAAAGACCTGGCACCCTGGTAATAAAACCATGGGGTTTGAAACTACTCTCAGAATCCACTCCCAGCTTACTAAATTGCCTTTCAGAGAAACTGTAATCACGCCCTGAAGATGCACAGCCCTGAGATGTGCCCAGCAGAATCTGAGCCTCTTCCTAAATGGTTCAAAGCTGCTTTCCCTTCCAGCTCAGGAGAAGAGTTCTAAGAGCCAAGATCCTGAAAATCTCAGAAAAATTGGATTCCAAGGCAGATTTTGGCCTTTCCTTACTGCCAGGCTACAGAGAGGGGCCGGGGAAGACCAGACTAACAGATACCATTTCTTTGTGGCTGAGGAAACCTCACATGAACTGAGGCCAGAGAAGAGAAAAGAATGAGGAGCTGAGACTGAAAGACCAGTCACAGTTCCCCAGTCCTTGCCTAAGCAGTGTGAATGCTGCTGTAGCTTGGGCTACTCGGCACAATAGTTCAAGTGGCAGCACTATGATGCCACTGGCCACAAAAGCATGAGCAAAAAAGAGGGATTTAACTCAATCTGAGACCCTCCTCAGGCTTCAGAGCCTTCCCTTGCTGGGATAACCTAGAGTGACCACCACTTCATCCTCAGTTCCCATGTCCTCCAAAGCAGCACCGGGGTGCCAACTAAGTTGGAAAAGTAAGATTCCAGGAGACAAAGTCAAGTTTGAAGCTACTGATATGAAAAGCAGAGGGAGAAAGCACAGACCATCCCTGTGCATGCTGAGTGTGAAGAATTACCTGGTAAGAGACGTGTCCTTTGTTTCAAGTATCATTGCGCATTTTATCAGGTCATTGAGGGACCTGGTGGCTTTTCTGGACAGACTGTTTAGGGAAAGACCCAGGTCTTCTTCAAGAATGTCCTGCATTTCCTTAGCTGGAAAACAAATACAATCCAAATCAGGAATATTCAATATTAGTGTTCTTTTAAGGAACTCTTCAAAGCTAGAACCCAATCCCACACCAGGACCTTGGCTACCTCTTGGTTGTTGGGGAAAGAAACAATTTAAAAGAAGTCTCTAAACATGCGAAACTGCTGCCACATCCCCGTTTGTCAAATAAATCCAATGTATTGAGAGAGAAAGCACTGCCCCAATCCTTCCCTGACCACTCTGTCTGAACTCAAACAGGAGTTCACCCTCATGCTATGGCAATGAGCACACACAGGTCTTCTCCCCACAGAGCTCAGCCTAAGCCTGTTCCTAAGCATGCACACGCTTGTCATGGCAGACCCAGGAAGCCTGTCTCCATCATTGTTTGTTTGATGGCAAGGCACTAGAAGACTTGAAGTAACAAAAAGCAAACAGGTTTTTTTTTTACAAAAAATGTCTTTGTGTGTAAAATGTCAGTCTTCCCACAAAAAAGTAAAATTCTCTCCTGAAAAAAAAGCCAGTGAAGCGACAATCTTTTAGTAATAAAGTTAAAAAATTGTATTATGGCCCACTGAACCACTCCCTTATTCTAAAAAACCAATACATTATCAAATACTCAGTCTAGGCAGCTTGAGCATAACTTAATCACCTCATTATCATTTCAGATTCTTCCAATGCTTTCCTTAACAGTAGCCTAGCACCAGCTCAGATTCTTAAATCAGCTGCAGAGTTGCTTCTCTGTCTATCCAGCCAGTATTTTCATGCCATGCTATTCAGCCCAGCAAGTTAAGAAGCTTTAGTAATTATTCTGCTTGTCCACATCTATGGCCTGCTCAAGATGGCTTGAAAAATTTTCCTTGACCAAACTCATGTCACTATGTAAATTTCTCTGAAAGGAAGGCAGGGGATACATTGCAGTAAAAACTACATCAGAACAAAAGCTGAGTCTGTTTCAATTACATACATTTATATATATACACCTCGGATTCTAACAAAATCTTCAGGATCATCAAGAAAACAGTGATTTGGATGGAACTGAGAAATGGGGATTCAAACTCACTCGCTGCTTCATATTCTGTTTCCTGATGCTTCATTTCCTCTATCAGCAGGGAAACATCCCCGTCTCTGGCTTCACTGCGTTCCATAAGACCATGCAAGATATCCACTGTCCTTTCATTCACCTCATACACTGGAATAGGCCGATCCCCATATATCTTCTTTAGCCATAAAGTAACCTGCCAGGGAAGAGAAACAAAAAAAGTAAGCAATCATTTGACATGACAGAAAATAGCTGACAGATGTAAGAAATGTGAAATGCTGCAAACTCTGCATTCCTGAAGAATAACTCCTACTACATCAGCCCAGGCATGGGTGGGAAAAGGGGAGAAAAATTCCTTTGTCTCTTCTTTAAAAAGACAAAGTAGTTTAGAAAACAAGTTGCCTTTTAATTTCCCTCATCTCTCCAGGCACTTCCTTATCTCCATGTGATAAAATTTTATCTTTTTATTCACATGACCTCTTGGCTACAGACACATTAATTATCCAAGAGATGCTAAATGGATGTTTGGGAAGCGGAAGAAAACCGTGTTAAAGCACGTGGAATAAAACTGCCCCAACCTTGATCATTAGGAACAGTTCCTGTGGGTTAGTGGGAACGAGTCACCACAGTGTGCAGGAACAAGCCCTGCAAAACACCCCTGCCACCGAAAACACGGTCAGGAATGAGAGATTAACACAGTGCTCTCACAAAGGACTGTGATTACAGAATCGCGGAGTAATTTAGGATGGAAAAGCCCTCTCAGACTATAGAGTGCAACCATTACCCAGCACTGCCAAGGCCACCACTGAACCACATCCCCAAGTGCCACATCCACACAGCCTTGAAATCCCTGCAGCGATGGTGAATCCACCACTCCCCTGGGAAGTCTGTGCTAGGGCTGGACAACCCTCTGAGCAAAGAAACTTCCCCTAATATCCAATATCATTAGGTTAAAAAGGTTAGATTATGATTAGCAGTAAGTGAACACGCGAAAGTTCCACAGAGAAAACATAAATTCTTTCTTAACGCTAAGGGACCTGATGGAGAAAGGAACACAGCCGCCTAGCTTTAAAAGGTATTTTTTCCTAGCACGTTCTTTATGGTTGTGCAGCACCTCAGCGACACCCCCCCCACAGAGAACAATGGAGAAAAGCACGGCACCGCAGGAGCAAAGCGCACGACCGATGTGCAAAGTGCAATTAGAGCCAGAAACCTAATCCCGCGAACAAAAACACCCCACACAGGCTTCCCCTTACCCGGATCAGTCTCTCCTCAAAGTCGTCCCCGGGGCGTTTCGGTTCTCCCGCCTCAGCCGCCTCAGCCGCGCCCGACTCGTCGGACTCCTCAGTCTTCTCACAGCCCTCAACACCCTCAGACGCCTCGAACTCCTGAGCCCCCTCGGTCTCATCAAACCCCTCAGCCCACTTGGGCTTCTCGAACTCCTCAGCCCTCTTGGGTATCTCGAACCACTTGACCCACCCGACCCCCTGGACCGACGGCGACCCCGCCACGCCCTCGGCGGCCATGGCGCGCGCGGCCTCACGGGAGTGGGCGGGGTGAGGGGCGGGGCCGGCGCGGCGGGAAAGGGACATCGTCCTTCATAGGGCAGAATTAAAAGTTTAAAATCAACCGGGATGTTGAGTCGAGTTGAGTTGATCTGAGTTAAGAGAAAACCTGCCCTCAAACAAACAAACAAACAAACAAACAAACAAACAAACACCAAAAAAACCCCCAAAACAAAAACAAAAAAACCCTAGATGCAAGAGGAAGAACTGGACAAGCATAGCAGGAAGGCGCGGGCAGGAAGGGCCTGGGGGTGCTGGTGACTGGACATGAGCCCAGGTGTGGCCAGGTGGGCAGGAGGCCAGTGGTCCCCGGGCTGTGGCAGCCACGGTGTGTCACAGCCCAGGGCAGTGCCCGTCCCTGTGCTGGCACTGCTGAGGCTCCTCCAGTGCTGGGGCAGGTCTGGGACCCTCACACAGGAGAGACACTGAGGGGCTGGAGCGTGTCCAGGGAAGGGAACAGAGCTGGGAAGGGGCTGAGGGAGCTGGGGGGGCTCAGCCTGGAGAAAAGGAGGCTCAGGGGGGACCTTCTGGCTCTGCAACTCCCTGACGGGGTGGGGAGCTGAGGGGGGGTCGGGCTCTGCTCCCAGGGAACAGGGACAGGAGGAGAGGAAACAGCCTCAAGCTGCACCAGGGGAGGTTTACATGGACGTTCGGAAAAATGTCTTCACTGCAAGGGCTGTCCATCCCTGGCACAGCCACCCAGGGCAGTGGTGGAGCAGCTTTTTTGAGTCAATGTGTTTCCTTTCAGGCAGGTTTACAGAATATGAAGTGATTACTGAAATAATCAGTGTGAGACAATATTGCTGAAGCATCACATTTGCTACAATACATGCCAGAATAGCTGAGGAATTTTCACTTAACCTTTTCAGTTCTCAGAAAGGTCTTCTGGGATCCACGGCTCTGCCACCCTCTCCTGGATTATCAGGGGGACATGATCACACCATCCCCGCCTGAGCTGCAGCACTTTCTCATGGCAGACCAAACCCTGGATATGTCCCACGCAGGATACACTGCATCCACAGCAACAGGCTGAGCGTGGGGATTCTGCCCCTCTGCCCCACTCAAGTGAGCCCCCACCTGCAGAGCTGCCTCCAAATCTGGGACCCCAATGTCAGAGGGGTTTGGGACTCCTGGAGCGAGTTCACAGGAGGCCACGGAGATGCCCCAAGGGCTGGAGCCCCTCTGCTCTGGAGCCAGGCTGGGAGAGCTGGAGGGGTTCACCTGGAGAAGAGAAGGCTCCAAGGAGACCTGAGAGCCCCTGCCAGTGCCTAAAGGGGCTCCAGGAGAGCTGCAGAGGGACTGGGGACAAGGCATGGAGGGACAGGACACAGGGAATGGCTTCCCAATGACAGAGAGCAGGGTTAGATGGGATATTGGGAAGAAAATCTTCCCTTTAGGGTAATTAGGCCTTGGCACAGGTTTCCCACAGCAGCTGTGGCTGCCCCTGGATACCTGGAAGTGTCCAAGGCCAGGTTGGAAGGGTGTTGGTGCAGTGTCCCACCCTTAAGGGGAAGGGAGCACCTAAGATTCATGGATGTTCATGGTCAAAAGGAATGGCAAAATTTAGAGAATTCACAAAAGTTTAAAAGTAAGTGTTAGTAGTAAATTACACGCTTGGGCTGGAAAGCCCAAAGTATGTTAGTCCCTGACCTCCTAATGTAAGTACATGGCAGTGGGTTTTGTATAAGGGGTGAAAGGGAGAGAGGGGGATGGATTTAAGGGGAGAGAAGAAGAAAGGAAGAAAGAAAGCAATCACCAGTCCTAGCTCCAGTACTGATCCAGCTGATGGGGTGTCCAGGGCCCTGGGGTGGACCCAGTCTTGGTGGGGGGACCTTTTATAGATAAGTTTCCCAACTTTGGAGATAAGTTTCATACTTTATGTGGAAATTTATCATGTGCAATCTGTTCTCCTAGACCCTTCTAGAAATGGGTCAGAGGGCTTTGGGGTTTTTTGGTCATCCTGATCAGCCCCTCTACAGTCCTAGACCACTTCCCAGCCTCATTCCTGTGCTGCGCTGTGTCGTGCTTATCTCCAGGAGCTAGAATAAGGATGTTTGTCCCAGAAAAG
>VWZG01008406.1:101258-113814 GCA_013396735.1 Grallaria varia | reverse complement strand
CCCCTGCCCCTGCCCCTGCCCTAGTGCCGTTCCCTCTCCACGCCCCTTTGCCTGCCCTTGTCCCTGTCCCTGTCCCATCTCCGATCCTGCCCCACTCCCTGCCCTTGTCGCTGTCCCTGTCCCATCTCCGATCCTGCCCCACTCCCCGCCCCTTTCCCTGTCCCTGTCCCTCTCCCATCCCCGGTCCTCCCCCACTGCCCGCCCCTTCCGCCCGCCAAGGGCCATTTCAAGGGCACCTCGCGGGGCGGGCTATTTCCTAAAAGCCCCATTTCGGTTTTTTTTAATTTTTTTTTCTTATTTCTGTTTCCTATTACATACACGTGCGTGTGCGTATATCGGTATTTCAGCGTGTCTCGGTGCCGCGGGAGGCGCTTCCCTGCCCCGCCCCGCCCCGTGGGCGCGGCCGAGGTGCCAAAAGGGGCGTGAGGCGCCGCCGCCATTTTGTGCGCGGAGCGCGGGGCCGGCAGCGCTCGGCACCTTCGGCACCTTTGGCACCCTCGGCAGCTCCCACCTCCTTCCTCCGCCGCCGCCGCGATGCTGTCCGCCCGTGTGGCCGCCGCCCTCGCCCGCTCCCTGCCGCGCCAGGCCGGCCTGGTGAGCGCCGTGCCCGCCGCGGAACCGGCGGGACCGCGGTGTGGTGCGCGTGTGTGTGGCGGGGGGGACGCACCGCCGCCATCTTGGGGGCTGCGGTGACATTGAGGGGTGACAGCGGGGCGTGGGGAGGGTGGCGGCGGTGTCCCCTCAGCGCTGTGGGACAGACCCCCGCGGGGGCATGAGGTGGCCTTCCCCGCTGGAAGCTGCAAGGGCAAGGTTGGGGGGGGGCGGTGTGAGGTGCGAGGGGAGTTGGTTGGTTTGTCCCGTGTTTGTGAGGAGAGAGGGAGGGTGGGAAGAGCCATCAAGAGCCGCTCTCGCCTTTGTCCCCAGTGAAGGTGAAAGGGGAGAGGCCTGCCCGGGGTACAGGCCTCTTTATTTAATAGCGTTAGCGGTGCTGCGTGGGACTGCACTGGTAGCCGTGCCATGCAGGAGTTTAATCTTCCCGTGCACCCATTATGAGAGATTTTTTTCCTATAGGGTTTTAAGTTGGATGTTAGGGAAAAAAACATTCACAAAAAGGCTGATTAGACATTGGGATAGGTTTCTCAGGGAGGTAGTGGGGTCACCATCCCTGGAAATATTTAAGAGTAGACTGGACATGACATTCAATTGACATCATGATGTTTGGTTATAGGTTGGACTCGATCTTGGAGGTCTTTTCCAACCTGTGATTCTGGGGGTTTTTTTGTTAGAGGTTATTTTCCTGTGTGTGTTCGCCATACCTAACCCACTGCCCCTAGATTTTTCTAGGAGACATATCTTACTTCTCTCTTGTGCAGAACCCTGAGTGCTGCAGTGATTTCTCTCTGCCCCAGAGTTCTGATGTTTAGCACACAAGTGCCAAATGAAGAGGTTTTGCTTTGGGAGCTGCTGCAGTGCTGGATGGTGACATCAGCACACTGCAGAAAAATGCAGCGAGGGGTTTAGAGCAACCTCCTTCACAGTCTGTCCTTTCTTCGTGGTGCTGGAGTCGGTTCCAGAACTCCATAACTGGTTCCATAATTGTTAATGAAGTGCTGTGGAAATCAGCTCAAAACCGAGACACATACAAGCTCCAGATCAAAAATCTTAGTGTGTTATCTCTTAGCATTTTTTTATCATGATTAAGGAAATCTCACTGGTTCTGAAACAATTGCTTATTTTAGGTTTCCAGAAACACCTTGGGTGCAGCATTTGTTGCTACAAGAAACCTCCATGCCTCCAAATCATGCTTTCAGAAAACTGGTGAGTCTGAGAAGGGTCTCAAGTATGCTTTAAGAACTTGGTCTGTCAGACAGAAGGGAATTTGAATATGAGGAGTGTTATTTGGCAGCACTTAAAGATATTTATGTTGTGAACAGTATTTAATAATGAACTGTTACACAGTCACATCCCACAAACTGCACTTTAATTAAACCAGAATATGCCCTAACCAGGAAGAGGCCACATGGCAGCTGGCTTGCACAGCTTACCTGCTTCACAAGGATTTCAGTCAGCCTTAAACTCCTGCAGAATTATTTGAAAAGATTGCCCCAAGTTGGAGTTTCCTGTCTTGCCTGTAACAGTATGAAGGAGTGGATGACTTTTCCAGGCCTGCCTGGCTTTGACCTTGTGTCCTTGAGCACAGCTTTTTTGCTGCCAGCAGTTTGGTGTTTAGAGAAGACAGTAGCATTGCGTAGCTGTGTTTTTTGGCAGGGGTTCATGTACGTTTCTTGAAGTGGTTTAGGGCAATTAAATGTTACTGGCAAGTAACAGTTTCGCAGCGTTACTTGCTGTTTATTAGCTGTGGAAATAAAGGATTGCTGGACACATATGGCCTAACAAATTTGAGGAAGATGGAGGATACATTTTTACAGTTTATAGCGAACCGCTTGGTCTTAAATATGTGGAGTTCCTTTGGGTATATTTGGATCTTGGGTTACAAATCAATTGGCAGGGTGTTTTGATGCATCCAGGTCTAAGTAACTGCTCTGCAAGCAAAGCGAGCATGCCTGTTCTCTCTGTGCCAACGCTAATGAATTAATGTAATTGCTTTCTAGGGAGAGAGATTGGTAATAGTGTCGGACATAATCAAGAAAATTGATTAACTAACCAGCCATCTGTGTTCTGGTTGAAGCTGGCTTGTAATGATGAGTTAAAGCTGGCTTGTAATGATGAGTTAAAGCTGCTTTTATTACCTGGGAATAGAGAGGCTGTTACTCAAATCTTACGCACCCTAAGTAAGAGTGCTGCTTGCTAGACCTTGTGGCACAGCTGAGAAAAGGGCACCTTGTGAATTCAACACACTCTTAGCTCATACTGTGCCTTAAAGTGCTAAATCCATTTTGAAACTTCTCTTTCCAGGTACTGCTGAGGTCTCCTCTATTCTCGAGGAACGTATTCTGGGAGCTGACACCTCAGCTGAGCTGGAGGAGACGGGCCGTGTGCTCTCCATTGGTGATGGTATTGCCCGTGTGTATGGCCTGAGAAATGTCCAGGCAGAGGAGATGGTGGAATTCTCTTCTGGGCTGAAGGTAAGCTGTCACCAAAGCAGTTGGTTTAGACCAGGGGATAGTAAAGCAAGACTTTTAAAAAGGAAATAGGAGACTATGCTTGTAGGTATCTATATGGACATTGTATCAGGTTCATGGCAGCTTTAATATGTAGTAACTAGTGAAAATTTTTTAATTTGTAACACTTGGCAGTGTGAGTGTCTGGTTCTCAGCCAACATTTGAGGGTTTTTTGTCTTCATCTGGGAAGTATGAGGACTAACCTAGCACTGGATTTTCTTTTCTTCAGGTTAAGGTTGGCTTTTCTGTTTGTTGTCGTATAATGGTCTCTCTGCTCTGATAGAGTATGCAGCTTGATGGCCTGTAGTCCTAAGAGTAGGTTGGAGTTAAAAACCTGTTGACTGTTCCTGGAGTACTGAAACAGCTCCTCCAGCATTTTAAATGACCTGTCTCACCCTGGGCACAATAAAAAACAGTGCTTATCCCTTTTCCAGCTCCTAGGTGAGAGATATGTTATATTTGAACCCTACTTGTCCTTTCTGGTTTTTGTAGAGAGCCTGAGTGCTAGACTGCTGCAGTATAATTATGTGGTAAATTTAAAGCTTAGGCAGGTTCATTAATCAGTGTGGGAAAAAATAGATGCTTTGTACATAAAAGCAGAATATTGTTACAAATAAGATTGAGGTAGATTATTTGGGATTTTGTACACAGTATAATAAGCACTGTTACAGTTTTCACACATTGGTATGGGTTTTGTAAGGATAATGTGATCTCTGTCCCAGGGTATGTCCTTGAATCTGGAGCCCGACAACGTTGGTGTTGTCGTGTTTGGTAATGACAGACTGATCAAGGAGGGGGATGTTGTGAAGAGGACCGGAGCCATTGTGGATGTTCCAGTGGGGGAGGAGCTGCTGGGCCGTGTTGTAGATGCCCTGGGCAATCCAATTGATGGAAAGGTAAGTGTAGCTGGGTGTTAACTACCTCTGCTTTTATCTATGTGATACGGGCCCCAACGATTTTTCTTCTCTTTAAAGGGCCCTATTGCATCTAAGACACGTAGGAGAGTTGGTTTGAAGGCCCCTGGGATCATTCCCAGGATCTCTGTGCGTGAGCCTATGCAGACTGGCATTAAGGCTGTGGACAGTTTGGTGCCCATTGGTCGTGGCCAGCGTGAGCTGATCATTGGTGACAGGCAGACAGGGTAAGTTAAATGCTCAGGCCTAAAATGTTCTTTAAACAGAGAGCACAGGGCTGGGGAGGGGGTGGGAGGACCTTGGGCAGCTTAACTCACCAGCCTTTGTGTTACACAGGAAAACTTCAATTGCAATTGACACGATAATCAACCAGAAACGATTCAATGATGGAACAGATGAGAAGAAGAAGCTGTATTGTATCTATGTTGCAATTGGCCAGAAGAGATCCACTGTTGCTCAGCTGGTGAAGAGGCTCACTGATGCAGGTACAGATTTTTGGAGATGGCGCCCAATGACATCCTGTTCTCATTATAAGGCTGAGTACTGCTATGCCCTCTACTGGCTGCAAGTGCAGAGAGGATTCTTATTAAACAAGTGAATTACTTGGCTTTGTGGAGAAGAAGCCTTTCAGTATCTGGGGAAAGTATTATTTTGAGGCCCCCAAACTGCTGAATTGCTTCTGGAAAAGGCATCCTGTAGTTCTGTGGGGTTTTTTTTCCAGCAGAGTTGAGAGCTTCCTCTTGGCAGTCAGGCAGGCCTGGTGACAGGTATTTATGGACTTGGTATTTGTTCCATGTATTCCATGTGCCAGTCAGTGTAGCCAGAAGCTGCAAATTGAGTGGAGAGCCTTCACTGCCTAGACACTAAGCATTAAATGACAGTATCTCTTCAGAATGTGATCTCCATGACCAAGGCTGCACTTGTAACAGAGCTCACAAGAGACCAGCCATCTGACCTCTTGCCTGCTGGTCAAGCACCTTGATCAGGGGAAAAAAGCCCTCATTTTAAGGGCAATAATTGGTTTGGAACTATGAAACAAGACTGTTTTGCAACGGCCTTGAACATCCAGAAAACCGTGGGCTTTCAAGCCTGAGTTACTTCTAGAATGAAAGTGTATCAGTAAAGGTTTAAATTTCATTTTAAATGGGAAAGAAGTCTGCACGTGCTAGATGTTGGCTGCCATGAACTTGCTCATGAGACTCCCTGAGTTAGTGAGCTAACAGGTTTAACTGGTGTGGTGGGCTTTCCTGTAGTGTGTAGTGACAATGCCTGGGCTTGCTTCAGCGCCAGTACTTGACCAGTGTTGTGATTGCTGATTTTGGGCGTGATGAGGTAACACAGTGGTGTGTGTCTCCAATTCTTTCCAGATGCCATGAAATACACTATTGTGGTGTCTGCCACAGCATCCGATGCAGCACCCCTTCAGTACCTGGCTCCCTATTCAGGCTGCTCCATGGGGGAATACTTCAGAGACAACGGGAAGCATGCATTAATCATCTATGACGACTTGTCCAAACAGGTCAGAAAATGTTTATAGGCCTTGTGGTGTGGCACTGTTGTGTGTAAGTCCAGCATGCTGAGTGAGGTGCTGAACTCTGACTGCTCCCTTTACACTGTGCAGGCTGTTGCCTACCGTCAGATGTCTCTGCTGCTGCGCCGTCCCCCGGGCCGGGAAGCCTACCCAGGGGATGTGTTCTACCTGCACTCTCGCCTGCTGGAGAGAGCAGCCAAAATGAACGACTCCTTTGGGGGCGGCTCCCTGACTGCCTTGCCTGTCATCGAGACACAGGCTGGGGATGTGTCTGCTTACATTCCAACCAATGTCATCTCCATCACTGATGGACAGGTGGGACTGCTTCACATCCCAGTACCCCTGTCTGCCTTACTGGCCAGTCTCTGAGAAGGCCTCTGACAAAGAAAATAAAACAATTTTCTCCTACAGATTTTCTTGGAAACTGAGTTGTTCTACAAAGGTATCCGTCCAGCCATCAACGTTGGTCTGTCTGTGTCCCGTGTGGGTTCTGCTGCTCAGACTAGGGCTATGAAGCAGGTAAGTATGAAACTGCTGCTCCTCCTTGTGCGAGGGATAATAGATGTGTAGGCCTTACAACCCGTTTCACTCTGAAAGAGTTGTGAACAGAGAGGGAATACAGCTTTAGATTTCTCTTAGTGTTATGAAATAAGAGGACCAACTTTGTAGAGCTCTTTGGTATTTCTGTTGCCTGGTGGGAGAGAAAGGAAAATAGTATCTGCATAAAGATGTAGGATTAAGTTATGGTAAGATGAACTGGGTACTGATCAATAAAAAATAGAGAATGCTCTGCTAACCCTAGACTCTTAGCCCAGACATGGAATTGGAGAGGTTTAATATCAACTGTTGCCATTTTAGGAAGAAATAGCATGCTTATGTTAAAAGGTGGTGTTTTTAGAATTGTGTGTAATCTGCCTGTCTTTAGTCACTTGTGTGGTGCGCAAGGCAGAGCTGACTGGTGTCAGCTGTCAGCTGCAGATAACCTGCAGGCTCCTGGCCCCCCCTGGAGGTGACCCCACTGTGTGACCTGTGCCCTGTGCCGCAGGTGGCCGGTACCATGAAGCTGGAGCTGGCTCAGTACCGAGAGGTCGCTGCCTTCGCCCAGTTCGGCTCTGACCTGGACGCTGCCACTCAGCAGCTGCTGAACCGCGGCGTGCGCCTGACAGAGCTGCTCAAGCAGGGCCAGTACGGTGAGTGCCTGTGTTCCTGTTGTGCTGTGTGACAACAGGGCTGGATTGGGCAGCATTTACTGTGTCCATTTTGTGCACAGGGTAAACACAGGCTTGTTTAAACCAGGCTGTCCATGTGCAGCTGGTCTTCCAAGAGCTCTGTGTAGTTCTGATGTATCCTGGTGTCAGAGTTCCAGTGCATGAGTGCTGTCTTTCCTGCAGTTCCCATGGCTATTGAGGAACAGGTTGCAGTCATCTATGCTGGTGTAAGAGGTCACTTGGACAAGCTGGAGCCCAGCAAGATCACTAAGTTCGAGAGTGCATTCCTGGCTCATGTACTGAGCCAGCACCAGGCCCTCCTCTCCACGATCAGGTATGGTAGTTTACCTTGTTTCGTCCCAAGGGTGGAGTACAGATAATGGTCACTGAACTTTTAATTTGGTGTACTAGAACATCAGGCCTTCAGCTGCCTGTACCAGAACTGGAGGTTAAATCAGCCTCCTTACCATCCACCTTCCTCAGCAGCTGATGCTTAAATTGAACCTACTTGCACATGTCTCCTCTGATCTGTGCCTGAGGTCACTTATTTGAGTCCATTCCTGTATTTCTGACAGCTTTAAGCTGCTGGAGTGCTGTGGGTTAAGTGCTGCTGAGTGGATTGTTGGGGATTGAGTATTTCCATGGTCCTGTCCTGGGAACTGGTCCTGGCTTGTTCTCTCATGAGTCAAATCATGTGCCTTCTGTCTTGGGCACAGCTCTAGAAGGCAGAGCATTGCTGTAATACCTATGGCTGTTTCAAAAGTATTTGTGGGCAGACTTCAGTTTGTGAACAGGACTAACATTTTTAGGAGAAGGGATGTTTTGTCAGTGGGATGGCTTCATGCATCAAACAGAAATGTGTTCATTCATTTACTAATCTTGTTAGAAATAGAGATACTTGTGAAGCTTCTATATTTGTGTCAAGAGTTGACAGTGTATCTATTGCTATGTCAGAAGTTGAACTGAACTCTTCCAACAGGACCGAAGGGAAGATCTCTGACCAGACAGAAGCTAAGTTGAAGGAAATAGTCACAAATTTCCTGGCTACTTTTGAGGCATAAACTCTTAAAACTGTTCGAACAGACCAGCTGGTTGTGATCCCGTGCACCAGTTCCATCAAAGACTCAAGTATGTGCGACGTGAATGTACAGATCTCAGTGAGAATAAAGGTTTCCATGTTAAAAGGCTCTTCTGTTCTGTTCTGAACAAGTGCCTTCTGGCTGGCTGCTTGTGTCTGTAGAACCACAGTCCTGAACTGCCCTGAACACGTTCCTCCTAGAGAACCTCTGGAAATCAGGGGGCATCTTAGTGTTGGGTGAACAAACTCCATGACACGGAGCAGGAGGGTAACAGAGCTGAGAGATGTTCTCGGGGTGTTCATCATTGTGCCAGGCAGCTCACCCTAGAGAAGGGCAGTGCATCTGGGGAGGCAGCGTATGCCATCTTGTCACAGGGGTAACTCATTGGACCTCACAGGAATCTTTTTTACTGCCTATTACTCTGGCAGTATTTCTTGGAATTACTGTCTGATTCATGCTGGTGCCTGGCCTTTGGAAGACTGGTTCTTGAGTTTCAGGACACCTGCAGGCATAGGGTGTTAAAACAGTAACAGTAGAGATTTAAATATGAGAATCCCAGAGTGGTTTGGGTTGGAAGGGATCTTCAAGACCATCTGGTTCCACCCCTCTGCCATGGGCAGGGACACCTTCCACTAGCCCAGGTTGCTCCAAGCCCTGTCCAGCCTGGCCTTGGACACTTCCAGGAATGGGGCAGCCACAGCTTTCCTGCCCAACCTGTGCCAGGGCCTGCCCACCCTCACAGACAAGAATTCCTTCCCAATATCCCATCTAACCCTGCCCTCTGGCACTGGGAAGCCATTCCTCCTTGTCCTGTCACTCCAGGCCCTGTAAATAGTCACTCTCCCTCTTTGTTGTAGTCCCCTTCAGGCACTGGAAGGCCACAGTTAGGTCACCCCGGAGCCTTCTCTTTTCCAGGCTGAACAATCCCAACTCTCTCAGCCTTCCCTACCAGCAGGGCTGCTCCGTCCTTCTAATTAACTCGGTGCCTCTGGACTCACTCCCAACAGCTCCCTGTCCTTCCTCTGCTGTTCTTCCCCAGGGCGGGGGGGCAGCGCTGCAGCTGGGCTCTCACCTGAGGGGCAGAGGGGCAGAACCCACCCTGTCCTGTTGCTCGTGCTGTGGGGTCAGCCCAGGGCAGGCAGCCAGGGCACTCAGCCTCTCGCCCAGTAGCACTGTCCCTGTCCGACCTCCCCTGCTGGCTCTGACCCTGTCAGCATCTGCCTGCAGTCCTCAGTGGCTGGAGGGAGCGAGTGTGGCTGATTTAATTTCCTGACAGCTGTGTGAGGCACAGGATCCCACTGTTAGACAGATCTGGGAGTGGGGAGTGTTCAAAGCCCCTCCACTCGCTGTGGTGTATTCAGGCTCGGCCCTTCATCCTTGCTGAGCCTGCGCACTGCAGTTACCCGTGAGCAGCGCTGTCCCCTCCTGACCTCCTGCACGGGAGCATCCTGCCTGCCAGGTCAAACCTGTGGAAACATTCCCACACAGTTCCAGGCTAACAAACAGGCTCTGCAGTACCAGGGAACAAACAGACACCTTTCTGGGAAGAGTTAGTGCTGTGCTCCAGGAGAAGGGTTTCCCATGGAGATCCTTTGGTCTTTTGCTGCTTTTGCTTTTTCTGTGCACAGCTCCAGAAGAGGTGGCTCAGGGGCTTCACAGGCATGAGGGGATATTGTGGAACCTTTTTAGTCTGACCTGCCCAACATCATTTGCCCCTTCCAGGACAGTGTTTACAGCTTGTGATTGTTCGTGCGCCCTGACCAAACCCCAGTTAGTACTCGGTGTTGCCGTGCCATCTTTTTGCATGCAGCTGTAGCTGGAAAGCACCAAGCTCGGGGGTGTCTTAATCCAAAATTCCACAGAGATGTATTGGTTTCTAGTAACATAGAATGTTCCAAAGTTCTGGTTCCTGCCCAGTTGCTGCTTATGATGTAGGAAGGTGAGAACTTTTCCTCATGAAAGCACCTTGTGACTAATGCACCAGTTGGGTGAGAGTGAGGGCGGACAAGGTGGTGTTTGGAGGATGGGTGCCAGGTCCCAAGCAGTGCCATGGGCTGCCCTGGCCACAGGATGGAGCTGGGAAGCTGGGAAATGGTGAGTGGGTCACAGAGTCACTGGGTGGTTTGGTTTGAAAGGGACCATAAAGGTCATCTCGTTCCATCCCCTGCCATGGGCAGGGACACCTTCCACTAGCCCAGGTTGCTCCAAGCCCCATCCAGCCTGGCCTTGGACTCTTCCAGGGATCCTGGGGCAGCCACAGCTTTCCTGCCCAACCTGTGCCAGGGCCTGCCCACCCTCACAGCCAAGGATTCCCTCCTGCCCTCTGCATTCCCCCTTGGAAGCCATTCCCCCTTGTCCTCTCCCTCCAGACCCTTGTCCAAAGTCGCTCTCCTGGAGCCCCTAAAGGTGCTTGGCGATGTGGAGTCATGATGAGGGTTTGTGCTCTCTTCTGCCAGGAGTGTGTACAGGGTCAGTCTGCCTAAATCTGCCTCAGGTTACAACTGAGCAGTAAGTGGAAAATGCCTTTTTTTACCTTAATGGACTGTCTTAGCTGTCTCTGCACGCAGAGGCAGCAGGTCAGGGCAGTGGGTGTGATTCAGGCATTCCAGCACACAGTGTCCTATCTTAGCTGCTTTCTTATGTTCAAAGACCTGCTCAAAGGTCGCTCACCCAGTGCTTTGTCTCAGGCAGAGGCCTCTAATACTGCGGGTAACACGGGATGTGTTGTGAAGGAGGGTTGTGTTTTACAAGGAGCAGCTGGGGGGGCTCATCCTGGAGAAAAGGAGGCTCAGGGGGGACCTTCTCACTCTCTGCAACTCCCTGACAGGAGAGGGGAGCTGAGGGGGTGTCGGGCTCTGCTCCAGGGAACAGGGACAGGAGGAGAGGGAATGGCCTCAGGATGTGCCAGTGGAGGTTCAGGTTGGATATTAGGGGAAATGTCTTCATGGAAAGGGTTGTCCAACTGTGGCACAGCTGGCCAGGGGTGTGGTGGAGTCCCCATCCCTGGAGGGATTTAATAGCCATGTGGATGTGGAACTTGGGGATGTAGGTTAGTGGTGGGCTCAGCAGTGCTGGGGTACAGTTGCACCTTGTTTTAGTTTAGAAGGAAACTAAAACAATTTTGTCTGTTAGAATTCCTTGCCCAAATTGACCACACCTCTTTTAAATTTAAAAGAATTTTAATTAGGAAAATGTGTAGAAAAAAGGATAACAGTTCTTGACTATCTTAATATCTCTAAAACACCAGAACAGAACAAACAACAACCCTGTAACCAAAACCTCTAAACGAAAGAGTCTCTGTGCCCTCCAGTGCAATGATGGTCACGGACAAGTGGCAATGTCACCTCGGCCTCCTCACCCCCTGTGCCTCGTGGGGGAGGGAGGGGAGAAGGGAAAATAAGGTCCAGAGAAAAAAAAAAAAAAAATAATGCCTGCAGAGGCTTCCTAGTGGCAAAAAACTCACGTGGATTTGTCTCTGCGAAGGGACGGGTGGAAACTTTTCTGTCAGCAACGTGGACTCTCCTTGTCCTTTGCTTGAAAGGCACTGGCCCAGGGTGGGCAGAGGGGGCCAGGGGCTCCTCCACCGATGCCATGGGGTGCCTTGGGAAATCTGCAGCAACTTCAAAGCACTGGTGATGGTCTCTGTCCTCCTGGAGCACAGGGCACCCGGGTTAGGAATTGGAGGCAGAGGAGAAGACAAACCAAAGGAGTGCTCTCCGAGATGCTTCTTTCCAAAACCCTTGCTGGAAATTAAAACCAAAATCCCAAACCAAAAGAAAAAGCACCGTCCTACTCCCCTCCCCACAGCAATCAGGTTGGAACTGGGGCGATTAGGGAGTCGTTTGTTAGCTAGCAGCGGTGGGGATGGTGTCAGCTCCCCAACTCTGTGCCAGTAGGGAAAGAAAAATTCTGACACATTCTAAAACTATAACACACCTGATGACCTTTGGAGGGCTTTTCCCACCTAAGCAACTCCACAGTTCATGAAACCTTCCCAGAACACTCCGCCAGCTCCCGGGCAGGCGGGCAGGGCTCTGCAGCTCGCTGGTGCTCCGGCGGGGCCCGCCGGGCCGGGGCGNNTCCCCTGTGGAGCCCCCCCTCCCCCGCCGAGGTGCCCCACCTGCCCGGCACGTCCTGCTCCGGCCTCCGAGGGTGTTCCCCGCGTGGGAGGGGACACGGCGGGGCGGGACGGGACGGGACGGGACGGGACGGGCGGCGCCGGGAGCGGCGGAGAGCGGCGGTGACAGCGGCGGTGACAGCGGCAGGATGCGGGAGGCGCGGTTCAGGGACAACTTCTGGGTGAGCGGGACCACCGGGGGCAGCGACAGCCCGGAGCCGGGGGGCACAGCTGGAGCCGGGGGGCACAGCTGGAGGAGGGGGGGCACAGCTGGAGCCGGGGGGCACAGCTGGACGCAGGGGGACAGAGCTGGAGCCGGGGGACACAGCTGGACGCAGGGGGACAGNGGAGCCGGGGGGCACAGCTGGAGGAGGGGGCACGGGTGGAGGAGGGGGCACAGCTGGAGCTGGGGGGGTCTCCCTTCTCCAGTTAGAGTGGGATCCAAAGCCAACGATTGTGCTCGTGGGGTGACTTTGCTGAAGGCTCTGGGCATCCCGGGGTGAAAAGACACTGGCACAGGTTGGGCAGAGAAGCTGTGGCTGCCCCATCCCTGGAAATGCTCAAGTCCAGGTCGGATGGGGCTT
>VWZG01008406.1:77637-101248 GCA_013396735.1 Grallaria varia | reverse complement strand
GACTTTGCTGAAGGCTCTGGGCATCCCGGGGTGAAAAGACACTGGCACAGGTTGGGCAGAGAAGCTGTGGCTGCCCCATCCCTGGAAATGCTCAAGTCCAGGTCGGATGGGGCTTGGAGCAGCCTGGGCTGGTGGAAGGTGTCCTTGCCCGTGGCAGGGGGTGTTGGAGCCAGATGGGCTTTAGAGTGCCTTCCAGCCCATACCATTCTGTGATTCTGTGACCCCGGCAAGCACTGCACACCCTTGCGTGCCCTGGGAATTGTGGCTTTGTGACCTGCTCTGTGCAGCCAAAATAATCCCAGCAAGCAGCCACTGCCACGCTGGAGGAAATCAGTGCCAGTCGGAGGGTTTGACTGGCCATCAACTAACTAACAACTTAGAGACACTGTGGCCAAAATTGGTCCTTTGATGTGGAGATAATAATCCTGGACTAGAAGTGGTAGTGCTTGGTGTGCTGCTGTCTGCTGCTGATCCGCAGAGGAAAAGTCGCACTTCGGGGAAAACCACAATTTATTCTTCTGACTCTGAATTGTGCTTTTGTGAAAGGAGAAGTGCAGAAAAGCCACATATCTGCTGTGAAGCATCAGCTCTGTGGCCACTCAGTTCCTCCTGCCGTGATGGAGGACCTTTGTTCCAGGTATTGGCAAGCAGGAAGTGAATTACTAAAGTGTGTCTTTTGAGGCTGAAAATCCCCATCTGTGAATGGTGTTTGGGGTTTCCCAGACTAGAAGCAGCTCCCATCTTAGAGGATGAGAGAAGCACAGGCCCCAGGAGGAGCTGGCACTGGATTTGGGGCTCCTCTGTGTGTTGTGCAATAATTACAGAGCACCAGCGTCATTAGTGTGTTAACTGGCATAGTGCTGTCAAATATGTAATCCCACATAGGTATCAAACCTGGCATGGAAGAAAAGAAAAAGCCAACTTTGCATCTGGCAGCTGCTTCTCAGCTATTTGTTATCAAGAGGTTTTCCATGGTGTGCTCTCTTGGCTTTGCAGACGTGCAGAGGGGAGGGATGGGAGAGTGGTGGCAGCATCCCCAAGTCTGAGGGGAATAACTGTGATGGCCAGAAATGCTGAGTACACATGGTTTGTTGTGCCTCAGTGGCTGAAGAAGAGCACCCAGCTGTAGGGCTGACTTCAGCTGTTTCTGCCTGGTTTGTTCCTCTCCAGCTGCGGTGTGGAGCTTTTTGAAGGAGAATCCTGGAGGAGGGGGCTCAGTGGGAGAAAATACAGGGGCAGGAGCATCCCCAGGGCAAGGAGGAGATGGGGCATTCATTCCTGCCTGACCCCTTTCATTGCAAACATAGCCATTTACTGAATAATCCCCAGTTCTTGCTGAGTCCCAAACCATTGGTGCTGCCAGGGATTTTGCTTTGTTTCTTCCTTTCTGAAGCCTGTGTGCTTCAACACCCTCCTGCTCCCCACCCCCTGACCAAGGAAACGTGCCTGGGGCAGGAAGTGGGGTTCAGGTTGGATGGGAACGTGATGAATGTGACTCAGTGGAGAGATCGAGGCCCTGCTGAGGTCGTTTGGCCCAGGGAAAAGGCAGGTGCCATCCCAAGCGATCGCCACACCATGGACTGCTGACTGTGCATCAGCTGTGAGGGCTGGGGAAGGAGAGGGGAACAAGAGATGGGAAATAAAAAAACAAATTTAGATGAGGTGGAGGTTTGTGTGTCCAGCTTCCGTTTGCTGGTGGGTGCTGTGAGTCCGCACATACTTCCTCCTGCAATTTTCCTCTTAAATTACTTCTCTTAAGCAAAAAATAGAAGAAGTCTTTGCTGCAGCAAGTGATTTCATAGAATCACAGAATGGTTTCAGTTGGAACGGATCTTTAAAGACCATTGAGTCCATCCCCCTGCCGTGGGCAGGGACACCTTCCACTATCCCAGGTTGCTCCAAGCCCCGTCCAACATTGTCTTGGACACTTCCAGGGATGGGGCAGCCGCCGCTTCTCTGGGCAACCTGTGCCAGTGTTTTATCCCCTCATCACAGGTAATTTAAACCATTTTTTTCCTTATAGCTAATCTGAATCTCCCCTCTTGTCATTTTAAACCATCATCCCTTGTCCTCTTGCTACAAGGAATGTGGTGAGGCACAACATTCATCTTGAGTAGGTTCTTACCTTGTCAAACAAGGTGAGATCAAGAGGACCATCTCTGCAGGATCCTAGATGGGTGGCAGATGCTGCCACATGTACCCTGTTCCTTAGTGATGATGCTGCCTCAGCTCCTGATCTGCTGGTCCAAGAAAATGTCCAGGTTTTTTTTTTTTCCCCCAAATTGAACTCATCATAACACTCTGCTGGCAGAATCCCTAAATTCTGCTAAAAATGCACTCTTCTCTGGTGAGGGCCAATTTTGCAGTGGTTAGGATAGCCCAATGAGAAGGTGGAGATTTTGAGAGAGCTCCAGAGGAGGGATGCTTCAGTTGGTGGGACAAAGACTAAAAATAACTAAACCCTCAATAGGTAGGCCAGTTTTGGTATTGGATCTTCCAGCTTTGATATGGTGACCACCAATTGCTGGAACAGGATAGTAAGTTCTTTACTGTGAGGGTGGTGAGACCCTGGCACAGGTTGGGCAGAGTAGCTGTGGCTGCCCCATCCCTGCAAGTGTCCAAGGCCAGGTTGGACAGGCTTGGAGGAGCCTGGTCTAGTGGAAGGTGTCCCTGCCCATGGCCAGGGGTTGGAATGAGATGGACTTTAAAGTCCTTTCCAACCCTAACCATTCTGTGATTCTGTCATTCCATGATAAGCTGCAGCCCACTCTTTTCTTTGTCAGGGTAGCAGGACTGTGTTTCCAGCCTCACTTGGGGACTGATTTAGCTTTAAACCACACCAGTTCTGGTTTCTTTGATGGGTGCTGTGTCTGTGCCTGCATTGGAGCCTGGTCCCTGCTGGAGGTCATGGCAGGATGCCCATGATTTGGGAAATCATGGTGCCACTTTTCTCTCTGCATTGAAGCTTGCTTATGCTCTTGGGTATTCACACAAGATGGTGAACTCAATAAAGAGGTTTGCTCTCTGCACCCTGCTGCAGCTCCTGCTCGCCCAGGGACCGAAGTCCAGACATGCCTGAAGCTGAACATGCATTGCCCTGAATGTCCCCACTCCTGTGATACTCCCTCCCACAATGTGTGCTTCCTGAATGTCTGTGAGAGAGCTGTGCAGAAACAAAAGTACCCCAAAGCTTCTGTTTGTTTTCTCTTTCCCTGCCTGTAGTGATTGCCACATGTTGAGCAAGCACAAGGTTTTGTTTTCATTTGTTTTTGCAACCTCCTCTTCTTCTTTCACTATAAGAGGTCTTTTCTTTCACTTTTTTTTGCTTTCTTAGTACATGTCTAGCTCTTCACAAGCCCGTCCTTGCACATATTTCAGTTAACCAAAGAGCAGGCCTTTGGGTCCATCAGACTAATTTGATCCTGTAAAACTATGTGGTAAAAATAGAAGTGACAATAATGCTAAAAAGCACTTTAATTCTGATCTGTGAACTAACGTCTTGCAGCTTGGACAGTGAAACTTTGGTCATTTTGCTTTTAATGAGATGATCCTCTGCTCTCTGCAGTGTATTTAGTGCTGCTGCTAAAATGACCCATGGCTGGGGAGCTGCAGCTCCGGGCTCCTGAGTTTATTCCCTGGCTGCTGACTCACGGTGTGATGCTGTCGGAGCCATTTCACTTCCCCTTTCCCCTGCTTGTCCTTCTCTAAATGGGGACTGGCTTGGTGGAACTAATCAGCAGTGTTATGAAATTTTCAGGGCATTATTTTGAAGGAACAAGGTGGGGTTTGTGGGAAGAAGTAATTTCATCAAGGCAGGACAGTCCATTGCTTTTCGTGTCTCTGAGACAAGCAGGGAAGGTGCGTTGACATAGGGGAAGGAAACTTCAAATGGAAAGTTACTGACCAAAGAGCTCCTTTTTGCAGAGTGATGGTCATGGGTGGGTGTGTTTTCAGCGAGTCCTTTTACTCCTTGCAATGAGTTTTGTCTCCCCTGTTGCACCCACCTGGTTATGGAATGGGGAGAAATTGCAGCCTCGTGCAGCATCTCCTCACCCTGCTCCCTGCAGACACCAGCATATGCATTTCTTCTTGCCTCAGCAAGCTCTGCAGGACCCTGAGCCATTCTGAGGCTGCACAGACTGTGAGTGAGGGCAGCACAACCCATTCTGGTTGCACAGTGTTTCCATCTACTAAAATAGTCATCCGGCTTCTGGTGTTTTTCTCTAAGCACGTAAGGCTGAGGACACATACTGAGAGCTCGGCATAAATTTAGATCTTTCAAGAGATGGTCCATCAGTATCATGGAGTGCCCCAAACCCTTCAGTTTGGGAAGGCTGGGACAAAGTGATGGAGGGCAGAAAGGCTCTGCAGAGGGGTCTGGACAGGCTGGGTCAATGGGCCAAAGCTAACAGTGGTAGTGTCTACCAGACCAAATGCCAGGCCTGCCCTTGGGTCACAAAAGTTCCCTGCAGCTCCAGGTGCGGGGCAGAGTGACTGGAATGTGCCCATGAGAAAGGCCCTGGGGGTGCTGGTGACTGGACATGAGCCCAGGTGTGGCCAGGTGGGCAGGAGGCCAGTGGTCCCCGGGTTGTGGCAGCCACGGTGTGTCACAGCCCAGGGCAGTGCCCGTCCCTGTGCTGGCACTGCTGAGGCACCTCCAGTGCTGGGGCAGGTCTGGGACCCTCAGACAGGAGAGACACTGAGGGGCTGGAGCGTGTCCAGGGAAGGGAACGGAGCTGGGAAGGGGCTGAGGGAGCTGCTGGGGGGGCTCAGCCTGGAGAAAAGGAGGCTCAGGGGGGACCTTCTGGCTCTGCAACTCCCTGACAGGAGGGGGGAGCCGGGGAGGGTGTTGGGGGTCAGGCTCTGCTCCCAAATTACAAGCGATAGGACAAGAAATGGCTTCAAGTTGCACCAAGGGAGGTTTAGATTGGATATTAGGGAAAATGTTTTGATGGAAACACTGCTCAGGCATTACATCAGACTGTTCAGGGCAATGGTGGAGTCACCATCCCTGGAGGGATTTAAAAGCCATGTAGATGTGGAACTTGTTGACACGGGTTAGTGGTGGCCTTGGCTCTGCTGGGAAATGGTTGGACATGATGGCCTTAGAGGTCTTTTGCAACCTAAAATATTCTATAGTACATTTCTCTAGAAGTGTGTGTGTCTACTGGGGTTTTCCATGTAAAGTGGGGCAGAAGATGGAACTGTGAAGTTCAGCAGCTTGCCTTTTAGATGTGACTCACCCAAGGTCATGACATGTTTTCACATCACCACTAGAGCATTTTAGCCCTTCTTTTGGCTGGCAGTGCAAACAAACCCCAAAACATCACAAGCAGCACAAAAAGTCCTTCTCATCAACTCCGTTGCGAGGATGGTGCAAATCCAGGCAGCAGATCAGGAAGGGGGGAGTGCATATTACAGGCTTAGGAAACATCAGCTGCTGCTTTGTCACCTTGAGATCATCTGGTTGTAGTTTCCATGGGCTGTCCTGTAAATAGCACGTGGGCTCAGAGCTCTGCCCAGCAGGAAGCACCAGGACAGTCATGTACTGCACAGGGGGAGGAGAGATGTGTCCTTGTGCCCCGCTCTGTTTGGGCAAGGCTTGGTGCAACCCCCATGCTCCATACCTGCCTTTGTCTAAGTATGTTATGTTTTTAAATCTTCTGTGCCCACGTCTCCATGCTCACCGTGCTGCACTTCCTTTTCCATTGCAGCTGCCAGGCCTGCCTTGGGACATCCCATGGGCAGTCACAGAATCACAGGATGATTTGAGTTGGAAGGGACCTTAAAGATCACCCAGTCCCATCCCTTGCCATGGGCAGGGACACCTTTCATAGCCCAGGTGGCTCCAAGCCCTGTCCAACCTGGCCTTGGACAATTCCAGGGATGGGGCAGCCCCATCTTCTCCCCCCAGCATGTGCCAGGGCCCACCCCGCCAGCAATTCCTTCCCAATGTCCCATCTAACCCTGTCCTCTGGTACTGGGAAGCCATTCCCCCTTATCCTGTTCCTCTATCCCTTGTCCTAAGTTCCTCTCCAGCTCTCCTGGAGCCCCTTTAGGCACTGGAAGGGGCTCTAAGGTCTCCCTGGAGCCTTCTCTTCTCTAGGCTGCACACCCTCAGTTCTGCTGGTCCTTTTGATTCTTTCTGTGCCAAACCTCTCCAGGCTGGTGCTGTTATGGCTGATTTCACAATATACAACCCTGCCCAGCTCCTTTGCAGTCAGGAGCTCCTCCTGCCTGGAAATAGCTCTATTGGAAACCTCCCATGAAAGAATTTAAAAGACGTCTGTGGCACTTGGGAACATGGATGGGGATGTATGATGTTGCAGGACTGAACTCTTCTTTTTTTCTGAAAATCTTGCCCGATGTTGCTACCATTATGCTCATCCAGGAGCCTCTCTTACCCCTAAAAGAAAAAGATCTCATTTCATAAAGAGGCATCTCCACACTTGCTTCCACTGAGCCACTGGCTATGCAAGTGCCTCTGGAGGTGGCAGTGGCCATGGACTGCACTGGTGTGGATGTGACTCCTTTGCTTTTGTTTTCAGAGCACGGATCTGACGAGCACCGTTGGCTATGACAGCATCGTTCAACACATGAATGATGGCAGGAAGAACTGCAAAGAGTTTGAAGACTTCCTGAAGGAAAGGTAGGGAGTTGCCTCTGATAATGGGTTGGGTTGAGCATGGGAAGTGAGGCTGTGGCACTACTCCTCCTCCTGGCATTCCCAGTTTGAATTCTGTTGTGTTTAACTGTCTACTATGCTAAAATGCCCTCCCATGAAGTTCACCTTGCTGTTCACCTTGCAGAAGATCAGGTGAAGACTTTGGCCTAGGAAAGGCACAGCTTCATCCTGAATCTGTCTTAGTACTTTATGAACAGCCCACAGATTCAATACTAAAAAGTAGTAGCATTAGGTACTGCCTTTATTAATCAGAGAAGATGATCTAAGAAGAGGTTCTGTGGCTACCAAAACAATTGAGATGGCCTGGCTGTGTATTTTGACTTTAGTTCACATGGTTAACAATGGCTAAATATAAAGAACATTGTAGAACAACCCTAAATAATGTAATTTTGGTAATGAGAACAGAAAGAAACCAACCTATGACTGGATGACTTGGTGCAGAGCAGCCTGGAACAAACAGTGGGATGAAGAGGAGGAGAACTTGCACTTAAAAGTGTCAATGCACCTACATCTGCTTAGGCTGTAATCTCACATTCCAGGAAGATTTGGGCTTTCCAGCTGAGAAACTGGACCCTGAGAATTGTGTCGCACTCATTTGTGACAACACAGAGAGTGCCAAAAGCCTCCTCCACACCCTGTGTCCTCTTTGGTCTTGAAGTAAGTGTAGGTTGCCACCAATGTGTCTTTCCAGAAGGGGATTAGAGGCTGGAACTGGACTTGCTACTGTCCCAGTTCTTCATATACACCAGGACTGTTACACAGTTCTAGCCATGGAGAATGTGCCTGTTGGATGCTCTGTCTTAAATGAAGTTCATGGGAATATTGTTAGATAGAGGGGAAAAAGAATCAGTTTATATCTTTTTCCCACCTCCCTACAAGTTTTGGGAGTTTTCAAAGAGTTAAACTAGGTGAACCTGACTGCCAGACTTGAGAAATCAACAACACAGGTGTCTGCATCTGTGTTAGGACATACAGGCATTTTAGAAAGCCATTTATTTTATCCAATAGACCTTCTAATGCAGACATTAGCAGGACTTGTTTCTTTCCAGACAGTTAGGGTTGCCTACATGGAGATACCTACATTTGACCAAGCAAGTCCAGCCCTGATTGTCTGTACTTATTTCAAAGCAGCTGCAGAATGCTGGTTGTTCTTGCACTGCAACACGTGGACTCTCTTTTCCCCCTCTCTTTTTTTTCAAGAAGGAAGGACAAAACAATCTCTCAAAGGTGTTATTTCTGTTACTTCACAAGATTTGTCCTCTTCAGGTGTTCTCCCTAAGGATCAGAGGCAGGTCCCGAGAATACATATTGCCTCATTCTAAAAAGCCCTGAAGAGCTGAAATGCCCAGGCTGAGCTTTGGGGTGCATGTCTGCTGGCTACATGGTCTTTGAGGTGCCTATTCCCCTTCTGTCACATTTGGTATAAATGAAACAAATCAGAGTCAATTGTACTTAGTGTGGATGGACTGAGGGATCTCCCAAGAGTCATTCCATAGCACACTGAGGAAAACCTACCCAAAGGAGTCCTCTGGGTGTATCTGGCAGCCATGCCCTGGCAGCTTAGTCCTCCATACCCTGTGGAGGTGGTGATTGAACCCATCAGCCCAAGGGAGATGGGGAGAGTAGCGTATCAGGACCACAGACACAGCAAAGCCAAGTGTTTTCACTAGAAAATCTGGTTGGCAGAGGTCAGGACACAGGAAGGTGTTCAGAGCAGGTCTTGGCCTCCGCTTCTAACAAGTTTCTGAATTGAGAACTTCCTCTCATTTCTCTCTTTTCTCAACAGGGCAATTATAGAAGAAAAATATGGCAAAGAGCTCATTAACTTGTCGAAGAAGAAGCCCTGTGGGCAGACGGAGCTGAAGTGAGTTCACAATCCTGTGTGTAGTCTGCTTTTATAAGTGACCGTGGAGCAAGGAAGGTGAGAGAGAAGGAAGGAGGTTGTGAGAGACAAAACAGTGTTTTGAAACGTGATTGGGACATCCAGAAGATGAGCTGAAATAATTCTCGTGAATGAACAATGCCCAGCTGAGTTCTGCTTTGCTTTGAGTTGGACTCCACCAAGTTCCCAAAGTCAGACTAACCAGAGCACTGCAGATGCTCAGGTGAGGTGTGGGCTGGTGGTTCAGCAGAAAGCTGAGGATTGTGAACCTTGGGTTCACTCCTGATGAGTTTTGTAGCCAGAGGGACGTACAGGTTGAGTCAAGCCATGCAAATCTTCAAAGCCCAGCATGCTGTGACCATTGGAGTTGGCTCTGTGAGTGCGTCTCCATTTCCCCAGTGACCCTTGGCACCTTCTGCCTCCTCCCTTGTTTCTGTATTTTATACATGCCCAGTCTGACATTCTCTGAGCATTCATTTACAGTTTTATATTGAGGTGTCACATGAAATGTTTCTGAAATTAACAGGGAGAAAAGTTCTCTGCGTTTCCAACCACGGGCCAATGCACCATGTAGAAGGTGTTCATGTATCCAAAATGATGCTTTTAGGAGGTTGCCTGATACATCCATTGTGAAACACAGAATTTTTGACAGTGTCCAGTGTTCAGAAAGCTATAAGGCAGATCTCAAATCAATGGAGTTGTTACACCTGCTGAGAGGGAAAAAGCCAGGGATGTAAGGAGACTAAATAAACCTGCCTTGAATTGCTTTGACTGGTGTTGAGTGAGGAACTGTTTTGGGAGAGATGCTCGGCTGATACCTGAGCCTGGCTGTGCTTTCTTACTCCTTTTAATGCTCCTCCTGTATTTTCCAGCACTCTGAAGAGATCCCTGGATGTTTTCAAGCAACGTAAGTAATCCTTCATGTTTGTCAGGACACCTGTCTGCCCTGAAGCCTGAAAGCAATTGGTTAGGAAGAAAATGGCAGAGAAACCTCTAAAGGTGTGGTGATGGGGTCAGGCATAGGCTGTACTGATGGCCTGGCTCATCCCAGTGTGTGGGGTTTGGGACAAAGTGCACCAGGGCGGGGGTGGGAGAGGAGACCCACCGGGGGTCCTTTTGGGCATCTCTTGGGCTTTCAGGTCTGGCTGCAGCTCAGAGGTTGTGTTCGTGTTGTACATTGGGAGATGTGCGTGGGAAGCTTATTTGGAGTTTGTTGGATAGGCTTGTCCTCTACACGCACGCGCACACACACACACACACACACACACACACACAGAGTTAGTAATTCACACTTCAAATCCTAGGGGCAGTCATGGGCCACTCACAACAAGAAAGACACTGAGGGGCTGGAGCGTGTCCAGAGAAGGGAACGAAGGGAACGGAGCTGCAAAGGGGCTGGAGCAGCAGGAGGGGCTGAGGGAGCCCTGGGGGCTCAGCCTGGAGAAAAAAAGACCAACCTTAAGCTGTGCCAGGGGAGTTTTAGATTGGATATTAGGGAAAAATTTCTTCATGGAAAGGGTTGTCAAGCCCTGGCACAGGACAGTGGCGGAGTCCCCATCCCTGGAGGGATTTAAAAGCCATGTGGTTGTGACACTGAGGGACCTGGATTAGTGATGGGCTTGGCAGGGCTGAGGCAACGGTTGAATTTAAGGATCTTGAAGGACTTTTCCAACCTAAAAGATTCTGTGATTTTAAATGAAACATGTAAAAGGTGATGCTTTGGCCACCATACACTGTCCCTTCATTGCCCCATGGGGGTACTGGCAGACAGCACCTGTACCTTAAAGGTGAGCACTCTGCTGTGCTGTGCCTGCCAGGTTTTCCTGCTGCCTCTGTGGACCTCCCTAACACGGTTCTGTTCTCACCACTGCTGACTATTCATAGCTGTGGGTTTGGAACAGCTTTGGTGACTCATGAGCTGCCATTTGTCTCCATTGCCTTGGTGACCTGGCTGGGGTGGCATTCTGTGGTGTGGCTGTTACCTTCAGCAAGAGCAGCCTGAGATTTTTTTAGCTTTAGTCTTTCTGTGCCCCAAGTTGTTGTCTGCTGGCCTGGGGTGGTGCATCCTTCACACAGCTGCCTCGGGGTGCAATGTGTTGAAACCTGCCTAAATTCCCCTGTGTGAGGGGGGAGATGTGACTGTGCTTGTTTGAGTAACTTCTCTCAACTGGAGTTTCCTCAGACTGGGGGGCAGGTCCCAGCAGGACTGATCCTTACACCGGTGAGCACTGCTCTGAGGCTGCTTTAAACAAGCTGCTGGATTTTTAATGTCTCTGAAAGGGGATGTGTGATGTGGGTTCGATTTGATGTCAGTTGACTTGAGAAACACCGTCTCTTCAGGAATATATCTATCTATCTATCTATATATATATATATACACACATGTACCTGTATTTATTTTTCCTTTGTAGAGATAGACAATGTGGGACAAGGTCACATCCAGCTGGCGCAAACCCTTCGGGAGGAAGCAAAGAAGATGGAGGACTTCAGGGAAAAGCAAAAACTGCATCGGAAAAAGGTCAGGTGCTGTGGGAAGACATGCCTTCCCATGGGCTGTTGATCCTGCCCTGGCGATGAGCTGATCCCAGCAGTGCCTCCTGCTGTTCTCCAGCTCTGTCCGTGCCCCCAGTGCCTGCTGCTGCTGGGAAGTCCTGAGTTTCTTCCTATATGTTGCAATCATGTCGGTGAACTGTGCAGCAACCTCTGACTTCCTGCTTCTCACTACCACATCCTCTCCTTTGGGTGGTTTTTGGGGCCAGCCACAGCAGGGGCTCAGCCCCACTATACCAGCCTCAACTGGGAATGTTTTCAAAGCATTTATATACAGTGCTGTATGATCTCCATAGGGTATGACAAAATGGCCAAGCCTGTTAACTTTTTCTTGAGATTCCTTTGTTTGGAAAATGTGGGAAACCACTAGAACCAGGGGCTGGTTTGGACTGAGCAGAAGGAATTGGGCATCCCAGTTTTATCAGAGCCTGTGGAGATGATACAGCACTCTATATAGGTAGGATTTAGTTTGTAGAGCTCCTTTGCATATACAAGTTGAGGCTTAGACAGAAGCATAAAAGATGAGTTTCGTGAAGATGCTTTGGGTAGATGAAGGCCCTTAATCCAGTCTCGGTCTGGTGACTCTTCCTTTCCTGAGCCACACAGTGGAGCTTTGATGGTCAGTCGTGAGCTGACTCTGGGTCTGTTGTCTTCACAGATAGAGCTGATAATGGAGGCGATTCACAAAAACAAGAACGTGCAGTACAAGAAGACCATGGAGGTAAAGCAAACGTGCTGCTGTTCTTTTCCATGTGGGTTAATGCTGTGCACACACACGCACAGAGCTGGAGCAGGCTTAAATGAGAGGGTTTTCCTCCTCTGCTGTGACACCAGAGGCTCTGCCTGCCTGAGTGGTGTGCAGGGTGTTTTCAGAAACACTGAAGAGCACACCAACGACACAGAAGGTGGAATCAGAGAATATGCTGAGTTAGAAGGGAGCAACAAGGATCACTGAGCCAAGCCCTTATCCCTGCAGAGGCTCGTCCCCAAGAGTCACACCCTGTGCCTGAAAGGATCATCCAACCACTCCTGGAGCTCTGTCAGCCTTGGGGCTGTGCCCCCTGAGCTGGGGAGCCTGTTCAGTACCCAACCACCCTCTGGGGGAAGACCCTCTTCCTAATATCTAACCTAAACCTCCGCTGACACAACTTCAGGACATTCCCTCAGGTCCTGTCACTGATCACTACAGAGACGACATAGCCAGTGGTAGCCTTGCAGTGCTGGATACATGTGATTTAGGATCATGGAATTGTACAGGTTGTAAAAGCCCTCTACTATCCTTGAGTCCAATCATTAACCAGCACTGCCAAGCCCACCACTAGCCCATGTCCCCAAGTGCCACACCTTTTTTGAACACTTTAATGGATGGTGATGGCAGCACTGCCCTGGGCAGCCTGTGCCAGGGCTTGGCAACCCTTTCTATGAAAAGTTTCTTCTGAATATCCAATCTAAACCTCCTCTGATGCAACTTGAGGCCAGTTCCTCTCCTCCTGCCACCTGTTCCCTGCGAGCAGAGCCTGACCCTCCCAGCTCCACTCTCCTGTCAGGGAGTTGCAGAGACCAAGAAGATTCCCCCCGAGCCTCCTTTTCTTCAAGCTGTTCCTCATCACACTTGTGCTCCAGCCCCTTCCCCAGCTCTCTTGCCCTTCTCTGGACACTCTCATGCACTTGTTTGCCATGAGCTTTTCATGCTTAACAAAGAGGAGCTTGTCCTGTCTCATGAGGCTTTCCCAAAGCTGCAGGGCCCCTAGGACCTTGTGTGCTGTCCTCTGCTCCTCTGACAGTCTGTGCCCCCCTCTTCCCTGGCAGGCTCTTCTTTCCCCCACAGCCTCCCACCCAAGCTGTGTCCTGGTGTCTCTCCTAGGCCAAGCGCCTGTACGAGCAGCGGTGCCGGGATAAGGATGAGGCGGAGCAGGCTGTGCACCGCAACGCCAACCTGGTGACACAGAAGCAGCAGGAGAAGGTACAGGGAGGTGGGTGGCTATGGGGTGGGGGGAGAAAGGGATGTCTCTACTTGCACCTCTCCAGTCCCATGGCTCTTCTCCCAGCTCTGGTGTTTGGGGTGAGATGGCAGGGCTAGTGGTGCTCACCAACTGGGCTGCAGTGCCACTGGTGATGTGCCCAGCTGCTTCTCCACCTTCCTTCTCTCTCCCATTTTTGGCAGCTGTTCCTGAAGCTGGCTCAGACAAAATCAGCTCTGGAGGACTCTGGTGAGTGTGGAAATGCCACGTTGTGAGGGTGAAGGAAATGATTCCAGGTGCAGGGGGTTGTGAAGCCATGGCATGGCTCTTGAGTGAGCTCCAGCTCTTGGGACAGGCACAGCTCCTCGGAAATGTGCACCCTAGATGATAGCAGTGGGCACCTGCCCACCAAGGCCATGTCCTTCTGCTTTATCCCTCATGTCCCAGGCATTTCAGGGTTCATATATTACCTTCTAGTGAAGGGGGTTTTTTAATTAATGTTAATCATGGGATTATTTATTCATAGAATGATTTGGGTTGGAAGGGACCTTAAAGATCATTTCGTTCCATGCCCCCTGCCATGGAGCATGTCCACATGGACCAGGGACACGTTCAGGTGACAATGGGATTTCTCTTGCAGACAGGAGTTACCAGCAGAGTGTGTCCATGCTGGAGAAGGTCCTGGAAGAGTGGCGGATGGAACACATCAAAGCTTGTGAGGTAAATTACCCAAAACACCTTCACATGGCAGCGTGGTCCTCTGGGTGTCCACCCCTGGCTGCAGGGCCCAAGACGGCTCAGATTTGCGTTGTGTGTATTCCCCTGGCAGTGAAGCAGCAGGATGTGTTGCCTCTAATTCTGTGTGTGCCTAAAGCTTGGCTTCTTCATTCAAGGCCCCAGTACTTCCACTATTTTTAATTTATTTTTATTTTTCTGCCACCTCTTAAAATTGACAGAGTCATGGTAGTGACATTATGCTCATTGCCTGCTTGCATGTTTGGTGTGGGTGTCCCCTCGAACAGCTATGGTCACCTCTGGGTACTCAGTGACTCAAGGGTAGTGCTTCCTAGAGACTCAGCAACACCTGGAAGACTCTGAAACTCTGAAAGCCTATGCATGACTTTGCAGCAAAGGCTGGTGGCTGCTGGGGCTGCAGGTGAAGCCATCTCCACATAAACACTGTGCTGTGCTGGGAGCCCCTCACCTTGTGTCTCTCAAACCACATGCTAGCATGCGAACCCCACTGAGTAGGTGTATCAGCCTAAAGCAGACTGTCTCCTAGAGAAGTGGTCTGGCAGGGATTTCTAGCACATGCTGGAGAATTCCACAGCTGGTGGTGAGAGGACTGGGCAGCTGCCCTGCTGCTGGCCTGTGGTCTCTGACCGAGGGATGGACAGGGACTGCAGAGATTGAGGTTTTATCCCAGGTCTGCTGCAGCTTGCAAACAGCCTTCCCATTCCCATCTGTTCTCATCCCTTCTCAAATTGTTTCTCATCAGGCTGAACTTTTACTTTTACAGTAAACTTTGAACTGGAATTTGCTGTCTGTGGTGTGTGATGTTTGTGATTGTCTCAGTGATGGTGTGCGTTTGGTGTCTGTGGTCTCTGGAAGCCTCTGTGACGGGGACGTGTTAGTGGTGGCTTAGCAGTGCTGGGTTAATGGTTGGACTTGATGATCTTACAGGGTTTTTACAACCTAAACAATTTTTTAGTGGGGGGTGGAAAGCACTAATTTCACTTCTGCAGATGGATCACATGGAGGTTTTCCTCTCCATGTGTCACAAAGGTCATAACTAGTGACAACTGCATATGCACACTTGGGTTGAAAGCTTATCTTTCACGGAAATGTGTAAAGACTTGTGAAATTGAGGTATACCAGACAGCAGACTTCTGGTATACTGGAAAGCTGGTATACCAGATTTCAGAAGGTATACCAGATTTCAAAAGACTTGGGTTGAAACCTGCTTGGAAAAGGGCTGGGCAGGAAAGAAGGAGAAAACCAGCCAGTCAATGCATCTTTGTTTTCATACATCCCCAGTGTTTATTTATTGCTCCATACCTGGGAGTGTTAAAAGAACATGTGACACTTGGGGCCATTGGTTAGTGGCGTTCTTGGCAGTGCTGGGGGGAATGGTTGGACTTGATGATCTTAGGGGGCTTTTCCAAACTAAATGATTCTGTGGTCCTGTGAGACTTGTGGAGGGGAAGTGAGCTGGGACTACAAGAGCATGGGGTACCTAAGGAACATGTACTGCCTTTAGGAATCTGGCATAGTCTTCCCAAAGGTTGAAATGTGCTGGGTGGCCTCCTTCATATCGGTCCTGCAGACTTCTGAGCTTAACATTCATCTTAACACTCACCTGGCTGCAAAGAGGGATCATTTCTCTTCTGGGCCATCTGGAGGACTCATGATTTCCTTGTTTCCTGCAGACGACCAACACCACTCGCTTCTTGCAGTTGTCTTTTCATGGCAGTTTGGGATGAGAAGCAGTAAGGATTAAGGAGATTTGCCCTTGTTTAAAAGATGTTATGGCTGCTTTTGTCTGTGTTTTTTCAGTTCTTTGAGACTCAGGAGTGTGATCGGATCAGCTATTTCCGTAATGCCATCTGGCTCCATGTCAACCAGCTCTCCCTGGGCTGTGTCCAGAATGATGAGGTACCTCAACTGAAAATCTTCATTCTTCTGTGTGGAAAGCAAAGCCCAGTTTGTTTTCCTGTTCTCTAAGCTGTGTTACATCCAAGTTGGACTGTGGCCCTTTATCAGCCACCAGACACCATCGTGAGTGGGTGGGCAGAAGGCTTGCTCAAAACTCTGGCAGATGAGATTTCCCCTGGGATTCACTCATTTTTTGAAGGTGCTGAAACACTGGCACAGGTTGCCCAGAGAAGCTGTGGCTACCCCATCCCTGGAAGTGTTCAAGTCCATGTTGGACAGGGCTTGGAGAAAATTGGTTTAATGGAACTCCAAGGCAGGGAGTTGGAATGAGTTGGGCTTTAAGGTCCCTTCCCACCCAAACCACTGTAAGATTCTGTGAATCTCCTGTCATGGAAGTTTGTGTCCTGGGTGAATACTGGGATTTCTCCCCCTGTGTAATAAACAATTGGGGAAAACCCTTCTGTTTTTTAACCTGATGTAATAAAAATGCACTTTCTCTCCCTTTTGCAGAAATACGAGGAAATCCGCAAGAGTTTAGAAATGTGCAGCATTGAGAAGGATGTTGATTTTTTCGTAAATTTACGCAAAACTGGAAGTTTGGCTCCAGGTAAGAGCTTAGTACAATCTCACAAAGTAGTGCTGACGCCCTGTGCTCCTCCTGGAGCTGCTGCTCTGGTCAGCATCCGTTGGAGCACAAAAAACATTGGTTTTGCAACATTCCTCCTTTAGTTCACTGCCATGCAGCATTAGCCTCTGCCAATTTCAACAGCCCCTGAAGATAATATTCCCTTTTTTATTTTCCTGATCCGGCATTTTCCCAGAGAGGGGAAATACTTAGCAGCTGAATGTTGGTATAACAAGTATTTTATGTCTATGAAAGGCCTGTGCTTTACTACTGTTGACATTTCCTAGCTCCTGTTGTTTATGAAAACTACTACAATGCACAGAGAAATGCGACTCCTGCAAGAAGTCCAGCTCCTGTACCTATATCAAGGTAAGGGACATCACATGTATAGTTGCAATGGCTATTGCAAATGATGCTCCCCCCCCCAAAAAAGGCATATTTTTTTTCCTTTTAGCCTATTAATAGCTTGACTTGGGAGTATTAGAGAAAAATATTTCCTTGTATGGTTCCTGTTGTGAGCTGTCCATCTGGGGTGTTTTAAAAGCATGTGTGGGTAGGGGGAACTGCAGAGCTGAATTCCCTCCTCTGGAACAGAAGCTGGGCAGGGAGGACACGCTGAGGGGTGTTTCTGCCAGGGGCAAGATGACAATGAGGGCCAAAGACTCATGCTAAGGATGAGTGTGCAACTTTGGCTGCCGCACTGGGAGAAGAGTCATGTCCAATTATGACTTCCTGATGTCTCACTCTGGGCAAAGGCCTGTACAAAGGCGTACCCTGAGGCTCACTGTGGATTTTTCCCCAACTTAGTGCTTTTTGGTTTTGTTTTCCTCTCCTGCACTCTATCAGCTTCAATTCCTGTGTTTGCCAAGCAGGCTTTGGGTGGTGACCCCACCAGGTCTCCATAAAGCCCAGGCTGCCAAACCTCTTGCCCTTGCACCAGCTCTGGGAGGGCAGGTGGGGAGTGCAGAAGCAGGGCAGAGGGAGTCCTGTATCCCTGCAGATCCTCACCTCTGTGTTTCCTCCTGTGCAGGAGGGGACCCCTGCCTACCCCGACCACCGCACCAGGTGAGTTGCTGCTTTGTGGGCTTTCTGGCCCCACAGAGGAACTATCACTTCAGGCTCTTGTCCAAAGTCCCTCTCCAGTTCTCTCGGAGACCCTTCAGGCACTGGAAGGGGCTCTCGGGTCTCCCTGGAGCCTTCTCTTTTCCAGGTGAACACCCCCAGCTCTCCCAGCCTGTCTTCATAGGACACCTCTTTGAGCCTCATTCACCCCTGCACAGCATCCCTTTAACACAGATAGCCAGTGTCTGGTGTTTCTGTTCTGTTTGAAGTCTCATAATGAGCACTTCTCATGAGGAAACCTATTTTTTTTTGTGTGTGTTCTCTTTCAGGGGAGCCTGATTATGCCACAGTCGATGGCTACAGCTTGGTACACTTCTAACAGTCACAGTAAGTACTCATTTTAAATGAAGCAAGGGGGCTTATAGGAAAGAGAGAGAGTTATTTTTAACCCAGGTGGATAGTAATACAACCAGGGGCCATGATTTTAAACTAAAAGAGGGTAGATTTAGGTTAGCTATAAGGAAGAAATTATTACCTATGACAGTGGTGAGATGCTGGCACAGCTTGCTTAGAGAAGCTGTGGCTGCCCTGTCCCTGGGAGTGTCCAAGGCCAAGTTGGATGGGGCTTGGAGCAACCAGGTCCAGTGGAAGGTGTCCCTGCCCATGGCAGGGGGTTGGAATGAGATGAGCTTTTAAGGTTTCTTCCAACTCTAACCATTCTGGGATTCTGTAAAAAAAGGACTTAATATGAGATGGAGCTACCCAGAGGAGGGACAGTGGAGAAGGTAAGGCCACTGCTTAAACGGTGACATTTTGAGGTGACCAACTGGAATTGATGCTCCTGCTCCCCCGCAGTGCTTGTCTGAGCTGGAGCTGTGGTTTAGACACTGTTGATCCTGTTCTGTAGGTTTTCCAGGCAGAAGACACTGTTGGTTTGACTGGCATGGCAGAGTTGGTGTTTCCATTTATTCCCAGACAAACAGAGCTGAAGTGCTTCTGCTTTTCAAGAAAATATTTGAGGACTGATAATTATTTGTACATTCATAAAGTGCCTACAAAAAATCTGTGCCTTTGATCAGCAAACTCCTTGGAAGGATGTCTTATCTTCAGACTCAGAGGAAGAAAAGGACCAGACACAGGGGTGATTTGTGTCAGAAGAAGTTTTTGATTTGAAGTTCTTCTAAAGCTCAGCCATCTGGGAGAGGCTGGAGCCTCCACCTAACTAAGAAGTCACATGTGCCGAGGGGAATGCTGCATGATGCTTTGGGCATGCTGGCTTGTGTTTAGAGCACATGCATCTGCCTCAGATCTCAGGTTACACTTTTGCCTGTTTCTGAAGTCTTTCACTAGTGGGGATTAAACTTGTAGTTTAGGTTTAATTTTACTCACATCTCTTGGGGATCTTACTTAGAGGAGCACCGACAGTTACACCGTGTAACTTTGCTCTAGGTGTGCTCCAGGCTTAAGTGCCAGCACTGGAAGCTGATTTGTATCTTGCCTGGTGCAGCAGTTCACAGTGCAGCTGCCCAGTGAGGGGCTGTGCCACCACAAACCTGCTGGGAGGTCCCACATCCCATGGTGTTGTTGAGGATCTGAAGGAAGTCATTCTGCTCTCCCAACTGCCTCTCCAATGAGGGCCTTGTGTGTTTTTAGGTTCATGATACAGCTTGTCCCTGCTAGGCTCTGAGACCAGGTTGGATGGGGCCTGGAGCAACCTGGTCTAGTAGAAGGTGTCCCTGCCCATGGCAGGGGGCTGGAACTAGATGGTCTTTAAGGTCCTTCCCAACCCAAACCATTCTGTGATTCTGTGATTTAACTAACTTCTGACAGTCTCTAGACTTTGGATTTGTTCTGACTATGCACCTCTTACAATAAACTTAGCTATTGCTGGAGCCATGAAACTTCTTTTCTGACCAGATCTCCTCAAACTTCCTGCTCTTTTTGTTACCATATATGTACATATCTGTGATTATGGCTTTGATTCAGAAGCTCACGTGCTTTGGGGCTGCTGGTCTCTCTGATGTCCCTGCATGCAGTGCTGCTTGACCGCTCCTCAGTGCCTTACGACACTGGACACAGGGACACAGGACATGGGGATAAACACAAAATTTACCTGTATAAACCCAGTGCCAGGTGACTAACCTGGAGCAACAGGATTTGCTGTTTGTATGATGTTTTTCCAGTTGCATCTGCATGGCTTCAGCGTGTGCTCCAGCCCACCAGTCCTTGGGGTTTTTACTGCATTTTCTTTTGTGGGGAAGATGACAGTGAGCTCTAACATCTCTCCTCCTGCAAAGTGCACATGCCAAGGAACCAGTTATCCTGGTTTATTTCTGAAAAACCAAGGATACAGTATTATTCTGAAGGAGCCTGCTGTAGTCTTAGTTCTTTAAATACATATTTTAAAAATAAATTTTGAGTCTCAACTGCTGGATATGTGTTTGGGTTTTTTTTAAAGATCGTCTTGTTCACTTTTTGGCCAGGCTTGGGTGAGACGCCTTCAAAGTGTATCCTTCCTCAGTCTTTTATTTCAGTCCTTACTACCAACATAGTTGTGTGTGAAAACACCCCAAAAAAGACTGGCAAGACAAGACGTACTTGTGATTAGGCATGAACGGTAGACCACGTAGGGCTGTTTCCAGTGGAAGTGTCTGCTCTGCAATACATTGCACTGTTTCTGTATTTGGGGTTTTCTGCTGACTGAGCACAATAGTTGCTGTTGGGCTTTTCTGCATACAGAGGTCTCCAATGAGGCGGAAACTTGGCTTGCACATTCATTAAAGGCACAGAAGTAATCCCAAAATTGGGGTGCTGGGGAAGAGCCTGGAGCACAAGTCTGTTGAGGAGTAGCTGAGGAAGCTGGGGGAGCTCAGCCTGGAGAAAAGGAGGCTCAGGGGGGACCTTCTGGCTCTGCAACTCCCTGACAGGAGGGGGGAGCTGCTGGCGCGGATCGGGCTCTGCTCCCAGGCAACAGGGACAGAAGGAGAGGGAATGGCCTCAAGTTGTTCCAAGGGAGATTTAGATTGGATATTAAGGAAAATTTTTTCACAGCCCTGGTTGTCTAGCCATGGCACAGCTGCCCAGGGCAGTAGTGGAGTCCCCATCCCTGGAGGGATTTAAAAGCTGTGTGGATGCAGAACTTGGGGACAGTTAGTTTTGGGCTTGACAGTGCTGGGGAATGGTTGAACTTAATGATCTTTGAGGTATTTTCTAACCTAAATTACTAAAATCCTGTGAAAATATGAAGTGTTTCCATAGACCTAGAGAAAAATTAATCCAGCGCTGAAGAGGAGTGTCCAGACACAGTTACTGGGCAGCAAGTCTGTGTCCATGGGTGCTGAAATGGCTTTTTATCCCCAGCATCTTCCCTTGCCTCGTTGCTTTCCAAGTGGTGCAGAAGACTTTGTCCTCCTCCCAGGTCCCAGTGGAGGAGCCCAGCCTGCTCCTGAGCCCCTACATTTAAGGTGGGCTTCCTTACAGACATCCAGAGTGGGGTCTGGTGTCCTCCCAGACCCTGCAGAAGTGGCCTCCCTCCAGACCCTGATAACTGGTTGTGCAGCTCCTGCCTTCTCTGCTCAGGGAAAGGATGACAACAAATGCCTTAGTAAGACAACAGCTTTTATAAGACAGAATAAGAAGGCAAATAGAGCAGGGAGAAATGGCTTCCCAGTGCCAGAGGGCAGGGCTAGATGGGAAGGAATTCTGGCTATGAGGATGGTTAGGTCCTGGCACAGGTTGGGCAGAGAAGCTGTGGCTGCCCCTGGAACCCTGGGAGGGTCCAAGGCCAGTTTGGATGGGGCTTGGAGCATCCTGGGCTAGTGGAAAGGGCCCATGGTAGGGGAGTGGAATGAGGTCGTCTATAAGGTCACTTCCAACCCAAACCATTCTGTGACTCCATGATTAATACAGATAGCAAGTAAATGTTACATCCTTCAGATGCCAGGCACTCTGCCTGGGAACAGAGTCAACAGACCTCTCTCCTTTTCTGGTCCTGCGAGATAATTCAGAAATTATCACAAGGAAACAGCTCTGGTCATAAAGAAAGTCCTCATGAGGACTTCTTGCTCCTTTTCCAGCTACAGGAAGGGCCAGGCAGGTGGTCAGCATCAATGCATGGCCCCCTTTACCCGCATGCAGTTTACCTTTCCTACAGATATTACAAATTCCAGGTGACACTAAATAACATATGGGCTTCTCAAGCCCAAAGTACAAGGTCCCACTGTGTGTTCCAGGCCACCAACTTGATTGTGATGTCTTCTGCAAGGTGACACTGAACTCTGAAGACTGAGAGAAAGCACTCCTGCTCCCTGTGGGGCCTGGGCTGTGCTCCAGCCATGGGTCCCTGGGGATGGCTGGATGCCTGGACAGGGATCTGGGAAGCAGCAGTGCCTGGCCTGGGGCTCAGCCAGCATTTCCTCTGTGCTGGAGGTGCCTCAGGAGCTGGGGCAGGTAGAGCTCACACTCCCCATCCTTCCTAGTGGGGGCTTGGCTTCTCATCCCGCACTCCTTCGGACAGCAGACCTGGCTCCTCCCAGCCCCTATGAAGAACCTGGGAGTCCATATAAGGGATCCTGGACTCCACACAGCCCCTATGGAGGGTCTGGGGGTCCATACAGGGGACCCTGCCTCCCCTCAGACCTCTGTGGATGGTTTGTGGGTCCCAGTAGTGGACCCCACTCCCTTATGGATGCTCTCTGGGTTCCTATGGACAGACTGTGGGTCCCTTTGGAGTGTCTGTGGGGCCCCCTAGCTGACAATGCTCCCCTGTGGATGGTCTGTGGGTTCCTATAGCAGTCCTATATGGCGTGTCTGTCAGTCCCTATGGGTGGTCTGTGTGTCCCTGTCATGGTCTGTTGGTCCCTGTGGATGGTCTGTGGGTCCCTGTCATGGTCAGTCGGTCCCTATGGATGGTCTGTGTGTCCCTGTCATGGTCTGTTGGTCCCTGTGGATGGTCTGTGGGTCCCTGTCATGGTCAGTCGGTCCCTATGGATGGTCTGTGTGTCCCTGTCATGGTCTGTTGGTCCCTGTGGATGGTCTGTGGGTCCCTGTCATGGTCTGTCGGTCCCTGTGGATGGTCTGTCGTTCCCTTTAGCTGACTCTGCTCCTCTGTGGATGCCCTGTGAATCCCTGCAGTGGTCTGAGAGTCCCTGTGGGCAATGTGTGCATCCTTACAGTGATCTGTGGGTCCCTATGAATGGTGTGTGGGCCCTTACAGTGATCTGTGGATGCCTATAATGGTCTGCATGTTCCTATAGTGCTGTGGGTCCCTGTAGTGGTCCGTGGGTCCCCATAGCACCCCGAGGGTCCCCACAGCCCTCTGTGGGTCTTTATGGACAGTGGTTCCCTGTGGGCAGTCTGTGGGTCCCTACAGTGGTCTTTGGGTCCCTATAGTGCTCTGTAGGTCCCTATGGATGGGTGTATGGGTCCTATGGACGGTCTCAGTGTCCCTACACCACCCTGTGGGTCCCTATGGCACTCTGAGTGTCCCTACACTGCTCAGTGTGTCCCTACATGGCTCTGTGTGTCCCTATGGCATTCTGTGTGTCCCCACAGCCTCTGTGCGTCCCTATGGCACTCTGAGTGTCCCTACAGCGCTCCATGTGTCCCCACAGCACTCTGTGTGTCCCTACATGGCTCTGTGGTTCCCTACACCACTCTGTGGGTCCCTATGGCATTCTGTATGTCCCTATGGCACTCTGTGTGTCCCCACAGCCTCTGTGGGTCCCCATGGCACTCTGTGTGTCCCCACAGCCTCTGTGCATCCCTATGGCCCTCTGAGTGTCCCTACAGCGCTCCATGTGTCCCCACAGCACTCTGTGTGTCCCTACATGGCTCTGTGTGTCCCTATGGCATTCTGTGTGTCCCCACAGCCTCTGTGCATCCCTATGGCCCTCTGAGTGTCCCTACAGCGCTCCATGTGTCCCCACAGCGCTCTGTGCTTCCCTAAACCACCTGTGGGTCCCTATGGCATTCTGTATGTCCCTATGGCACTCTGTGTGTCCCCACAGCCTCTGTGGGTCCCTATGGCAATCTGAGCGTCCCTCCGGCACTCTGAGTGTCCCTACAGCGCTCCATGTGTCCCCACAGCGCTCTGTGTGTCCCCACAGCCTCTGTGGGTCCCTGTGGTGTCCTGAGTGTCCCTACACTGCTCTGGGGGGGGTCCTATGGCACTCTGTGTGTCCCCACAGCTT
>VWZG01008406.1:60872-77356 GCA_013396735.1 Grallaria varia | reverse complement strand
TACATCCGTGTTTGTGCGGCCTCCGATGGTGCGCGCGTGTGGGGGGTGGTGGTGTTTGCTTTATAAAGAGAGTCCTGCTGCTCTGCGCTGCGAGTAACGCGGGTTGGAAGTAGCTGGCAGCCCGGCGAACGGTGTGTGATAAGGCCCCGTGCTGTAGCAGGGTGTAAACAAGGTGTTTGTTCTCTTGTCCTGCGGCCTCCTCGGGTGTCCCGGGGGGGCGGCCGAGGGAATGCACAGCCCTGGAACTTGTCGGCTTTTGCAGTGTTTTAAGGTCGTGCGGGGTGGCAGTCCTCCTGGGAGAGCTGGGGGTGTTCATCCTGGAACGGGGGAAGGCTCCAGGGACATCGGGGACCCCCTGCCAGTGCCTAAAGGGGCTCCAGGAGAGCTGCAGAGGGACTGGGGACAAGGCATGGAGGGACAGGACACAGGGAATGGCTTCCCAATGACAGAGAGCAGGGATAGGTGGGATATTGGGAAGAAAATCTTCCCTTTAGGGTAATTAGGCCTTGGCACAGGTTTCCCACAGCAGCTGTGGCTGCCCCTGGATCCCTGGAAGTGTCCAAGGCCAGGCTGGATGGGGCTTGGAACAACCTGGGCCTAGTGGAAGGTGTCCCTGCCCATGGTAGGAGCTGGAACAACGTGGCTTTTAAGGTAATTTCCAACCCAAATCATCCTGTGATTCTATGGTGCTACATCTCATTCCCAAAGGTTTGGTTCTGAAATACTGAGCGCGTGAGGCCATGTGTAACACAAAACAGTGCTGCTTCTACATCAGTTGTGGCTACAGTTTTTGAGTATCACTCTTCCTAGGTTTTAATCCTGTTTTAAGTATGTTGCCTGTTCATGATGTTAGTACTGACAGCTTTCTGGAGGCTTGATTTTCTTTACACAGAATGTCAGTAGTTTATGGGAATGATCTGAAATACAATATCTCACCTCACAGGATGGAAGTGTTAGCCATAGCTTTTTAACCTCTTTTTTCTTGTGAACTGCACATCGTAGGGACAAGGGCATTGAAGTCATGACTGTAAAAGCTCTGTAGAAATGAAGAATTACTTCACCATTATTCTGTAAAACAAAGGTTAAATATAGGTGTCAGGTATGGCTGTGATTCTTGAACTGAAGGCAAGTAAGGATTGGAGGAAAAAGCAATCCCAGAAGAGTGAGTGTGTCACTGTTTTGGTTTTGATTCAGCCCTGTGGCGTGTGCAAGGCAGTCAAGCCTTAAAAATGCTGCCTAAGAGAATTGGTTCTCTGCAGGAAGGTGGTGAGTCATCGGTGCCACTGGTGGTTCATTAAGGACGTGTGTGTGATGACTCCAGTCTTTAGCCCTCCCTTCCAGGTGGAATTCACTGTGAAACAATTCAATGGCCGTGTCACATGGGAGAACCCATAACTTCAGTGCTGCACATGACCCATTCCTGGTATTTCTGTTGCTGTTACTGTGCTCACTTCTGTTCATACCCAGCCATGCCTGTGGACGCAGTTTGGCAGTCAGTCACATTAGGGACTTTTCCATTCCCATGCTTCAGAAACAGCTGTAATCCTCTGAAAAGTTGGAATTCTTGTGACCTGGGAGAAAGGCTGGCTCAGCTGCAGAGCTGCCAAGTAGTGGAATGAAGGCCAGAGTTTTCTGAAAATAGTAGCCCCAAAGTTAAGCTTATGCAGCAGGGTTAGCACCAGGCTGATTGAAACACAGTGAGGTGGCAAAGGCAGCGTGCCTGGAACTGGTGAAGAGGAGCTTTTGTGTCTGCTTTTTTTTTCTGTGGGTGACACTCAGTTACTCTAGATACGTTTCCTGAAAAGCTATAGGTGTCCTTAGAGCTTGAGGTGTTCATTCATGATGTGCAAGGAGAGGAGAGTGGTCAGTGAGGGAATAAGGCTAGTGAGCAGGTGTCATCTTCTCATCCTTGGAAGTGTTCGAGGCCAAGTTGGATGGGGCTTGGAGCAGCCTGGGCCAGTGGAAGGTGTTGCTGCCCGTGGCAGTGGTTGGAATGAGATGGTCTTTAAAGTCCCTTCCAACCCAAACCATTCTGGGATTCGCTGACTTGTGACTTAAGGATATACCTTAGAATTCTGGTAGAGCAGCAAGTTTTGCTTCCTTGTTAATTCAGAACCTGAGTTCTCTCATCTCCACCCTTTCTCAGATGAAATCCCTGTTAACGATTATGGCACATTTTTTTTGCCTTGGAATGTGAGAGCTGAAAGGCATTCCATAACCTTTAAGTTGTTTTGTCAAGCAACAGTGTTTGGGAGGAATACAGGGTACTGAGAGATAAAGGGAGTTTATTTTGTATAAGGAATGCAAATGGGAACTTTGAGATTGTAGAGAGGAAAGGACATATTTGTGAAGTATGTGGGTCAGGACTCTGTCAAAAATATGATTCACTGATACAGTATCCTGTGGATATTGCTGACTTCAAGTTAATTGTCAGGAGATGTTTATTATGACAAGTCCCAGCTTTAAAGATTGCACAGATGTATTTTTAACCTCTCACTTGCAGCTTTAGCTAGCCTTGGGGTGAGTCAGAGCTGTTTTGTGATCGGAGCTGTTTACAGGTTTTAATACACTGGTAAACAGTGTGAAAGCAAAGCTAGAGTATTTCCATTTTGTAAAGTAGCAGTGAGCATAGGTTTGGAATGAAATTGGGCTTGAGATCAAGGTGAGCTAGTGCCTTGATTTGAGCTGTTTTCATTTATGCTTTGTCTTAAGACAAAGACATGTCAGATATTTAGTAAAAATATATGTGATATTGTCAGCAAGTTTCCAAAACTGCCATCTTTTCCCTCTCATGAAGGGATATAAAGAGCTTGTACTAATTTCACCTTAGTTCTTTGTTACATTATCTGGGTCATCCAAAACTGGAGCACTGTGACCTATCTCCTCAGTTTCACTCCTGATAAACTGGGAGGTGTACGTACACAATTGGCAAATTTTTTTTTCCCAAGTTGGCAGTTTTTTTTTTTGATTTCCTGTGCTGTCCTTTGGGAAGGAGGCTAATCTACACCTCAGACTAATTTTATGGGAATTCTTTACCCTCAAATTAATCTTAATTTAAAATTGATTTACATTTCTAATGGCATTCAAGTTTTTCTGTGTCTCTAGTATGCATTACCTATTGAAAAAAGGTATTTCAGTAATAGTTCAGATGTTGTGCTGGTTTTAAAAAGTAATTAGAGGTTGAGTTTTGGACTTTGCTCTGAAATTACTTTGGAAAAATATTTTTTAAATTCATTAAAGTATTCTGTAAAACTTAAGATGGGTCACAAAGTAACTTTTTTTTTTTTGTAGTACAGTGAAATGCAGTGACTGTCATTAGAGCTCAGAGTCTTGTTATAATAATAATTTTCTGTGTTAACGAAACATTCTGTCCTGTGATAGGACAGTTATTTATAGATTTTTACTTAGAAATGTTGAAGCATTGTGCAAGAGCTGACCAAGAAAATACACACTGACGGTCAGTCTTCAAAGGGCAGCTACAGAACAAAGATCTGTTTGGTATATTTGTTTTTATATTTAGTATTATGCAAATTAGGGCTTTAGGAGATGTGATGTTGACAAATAGTACTTCTGGTGATGGTGATATTTGGGATGTAAAGTGGAGAGATTCACTTGGCAGTGACACTGTTAATTTTTCTTTTTCCTAGGAAAAAAAGAAGAAAAGTAGTGAAGAGTCCCAGATAAAAGAGCCTGATGATGTGTTCCTCCCTCCTATTGAAGAAAGGTCTTCTCAAGCTAGGGAAGTGCAAGTGGAACATCCTGGAGAATTTACAGAAATTCAGCTGAGAGATGAAGTAGAGGATGGGAAAAGTATTAATGATGTGTGTGACATCCCCCAGAGTCATTTACCTTCAGCAAATGAAGGGGCTCTGTCAGTGGCTCTGGAGCCTCCCACAGATGCAGAAGGATTCAAAGCTGATCCTTCCCATGAGGAAAGTGTGGGGGATGCTGAGAAGACTGGGAAGAGCAAGTGGGACAAATCTCACAGCCCCGTGGAGGTGGTTGCTGGTGGATCAAGTAATTCTGATTTATTGAGTAGTACCTTCCAGCCCAGTGCTGCTGTCTCTCAGACGGTGCTGGGCTTTGTGCGGGACAGAGGAGCTGAAAACATACAAGATGTTAAAAGTCCTCTTGCCTGCTCTTCAGAGAAGCTCCCTCTCAGCACCTCGCAGCTCTCTGAGAAGTCCAAGGTGCGTGTCCAGCGGCCGGGGTTGAAGTCAGTTTACCCAGACCTGTCAGCTGAGCTGTCCTATGAGAGACCCACCATCATGGCAGTCAAACCCCTGCTGCACCACGAGAGGCTGTACCCAGAGCTCCCCACAGAGCCAGAGCTGGTGCCGTTCACCAGGGAGCAGCTGAAGATCTTCGAGCCCTGCTCGTGGCTGGAGAATGTTGACTCCTACACCGAGGAATTCGAAAGTGTGGCCCATCAGGACAGGCATGAGTTCTATGAGCTGCTCCTGAACTACATGCGCTGCAGGAAGCAGCTGCTGCTGGCTGAGGCAGAGCTGCAGGCCATGACAACTGACTGCCAAAATGTGAAGGGGAGATTGTGGACTTTCAAAGAACAGCAGAAAACTGTGCAGGTGCTGTTGCTGAAGCCACTTTTGAACCCAAACTGTTTGAATTTGATTCTGGAAATTAATTTTACTTGCTGCCAAGTTTATCGTGTTTAAGCTGTTTTGTTTTAAAAGAATCATAGAATGTTAAGGGTTGGAAGGGACCTTAAAGATCATCTAATCCCAGCCCCCCTGCCATGTGCAGGGACACCTCCCACTAGACCAGGTTGCTCAAGGCCTTATCTAACCTGGCTTTGAGCACTGCCAGGGTTGGGGCATCCACAGCCTCCCGGGGCAATGTGTGCGAGTACTCAGCATGGTCACGGTGTAGAATTTCTTCCTAATATCCAGCCTAAATTTCTCTTCTTTTAATTTGTATCCTTTACTGCTTGTCCTGCCACTACAGTTCCTAATGAAGAGGCCCTCTCCAGCTTCCTTGTAGATCCTCTTCAGGTACTGGAAGGCTGCTGTGAGGTTTTCACACAACCTTCTCTTTTCAGCTACAACTTTCTCAGCCTGTCTTCGTAGGTGCTCCAGTCCACTTGTCAATTTTGAGTCCCTCCTCTGGACTTACTCCAACAGTTTCGTATCCAGAGACTATTGCTTTTGCTTTCCTTCCCGCCACTGATCCCCAGTATTTCAGAGTATATCCTGTTGGGAGTTAGGAGAGGTTGTTGTTTGATTTTTGGCTCTGATGAGTGTAGGGTGGTGGGATATGTGTTAGTGGTCCCTTTTGGGGTCAGTCTTATGTTTGTAGTCAGTCAGAATGAGCTGTGTACACCCAGTTCTACACATGGTGTCTGCTGAAGTTTGTGCCACAGCATTCCGAGCAGACATGGGGGATATGTGGTGCAGTGGCTGTAGCAGTGATGTCCCATCTGGCCCTCTGCCTGCAGGGACAGTTTCCATTGATGTCATTCCTGCTGTCAGAGCTGGCAGTGGCAGAGGAGCTCCAGTTGTGTTTCGGGGGCAGTCCTGTTGCTCAAAGAGAGAGTGTGAGGTCCATCCACTTTTAGTAACTTGCTCTGTAAGTGTAGCCATGGTTTTAGCTACTTTCCAGCTACGTGGTGTTCATGTTTTTGTCTGCAGACCAGGAGGGTTTAGGGAGCTTTTTGGGGCACACATCAGAAAAGGTACCTCCCAGCCTCATTCTGTGTTACTTGTCTTCGGAGCGTGACGTTACAGTGGGAGTGAATGAAACTGTTCTGACACTGTTTACAGCCAGCACAGCATCAAAATTGTCTAAGGGTGCTAAATACCTATGCACATGTTAATTTTCACTGCTGTTTCTGTGAGTGCAGCTCCTCAGAGTTGAGAAGCTGAACATTTTTAAATACTTTATTTTTTTTTTTGGAATAACCCTGAACCGCACTGGACTCAGTTTTGTGATGATCCCTTTCTACACTGAAAGCAATTTTGTGTTCAGTCTTACTAGTCATCAGGCAGTTGACTGAGCTTTCTACTTGCTTTATTCCATCCCAATTCACTGTATGTCCAGAATAACTGTTGTCTTGACACCAATTTAACATTCTTACTCTAGTATTTAGGAAACACGGGATACTTTCAAGCTAAGCTTCCAAAGTGATGGTTCTGAAGAATCTTTCCTGGAATGTTACCTGTTAAAAGAATAACAGGAATGTTATTTATTAAAAGAATAATGGGAATGTTATTTATTGGGGTTTTCTTGTACTGAAGGATTAGAGATAGGGCAGAGAAAGACTGGCCTCAGCTTTTGATTTCTGTTTGGGAAAAAGTTAAGAGTGCAGTTAATTTCTGAAAATTTTAAATGTGCAGTGGGGAATTGCTACAGATTATCAGTTCTGGGAGTTTAGGAAATACTTATCTTGTTTTGGTGCATGTCTTATCTTGAAAATAGCTGATCCAAATATTATGGGAAATCTGTAAACTGAGAAGCAGATGCACTGACTGGGAGTGAGACACCTGGTTTAGTTCACATCTCAGTGCTACAGAAAAGCCACTTCATGACCATTTCTAGATCTAAGTTACAGCGGTATACAGAGTATTTTTTTTCCTAGAAGTCAAAGATATGAATCTTCACTAACCAGCAACTCTGAGAAGTGTGGAGGATGTTTCCAAATATTTGTCTTTCCCATTTGTGAAGTGTCCCTTTTTATGAAAGCTTTGAAATCTGTTGAGGAGAGTTTATTTCTGTTAAGCTTGACCCAACAAAATAGTAAAACCACTCACATGAAGTACATGCTTTCCTTTCAGGGTGTCTGTGCAGATCAGTGCAAAGTGACGGGTCACCATCGCTACCAGACCGTGGAGCTGAACGACAGCGTGTTGGGGGAACTGAAGAAGCTGTTTGAGGCCAAGGCAGAGCACGTGCACCAGACCCTGGCGCTGCATTCGTACACCTCGGTGCTGTCCCGGCTCCAGGTGGAGTCCTACGTTTACAGATTGCTCAGCAGCTCATCCCTGCTGAGATCTGTGGCCCTTCAGCAGCAAGAACAAGGTGTGTTGCTGGTTTGGACTGCTCCCCGTGGGGGTCAGGGTGCACAGTGCCTTGTTCACCTGCAATTTTGGAGTCATGTGGTGGAACTTCTGTACTGGAGTGTTTCTCCTCTCATTCAAAAAGCTGTTAGTCTTATGTAGGGTCAGTGAAACTTTTCTCACTGGAAAAAAGCTTCAGTTCTCTTAACTTACCTTGACAGTGGATACTGAATTGAGGACTGATGTTTTCTGTTTGAGCTACAGAGTGACACCATTACTGTACAGAAACATTGTGTGAGATGGGACACCCAGACTCACAGTCCTCTGTTGCTCAAGGCAACATATAATGCAGTTCTTTTTCCAAAATGATTGTGCACAATTCTGAAATGAGCTGTATATTTTTCCTGCTTTACTTCTCTTGGAAGGCCACTTGAAATCCCACAGCTCTAATCCTTAGAATTATCTTTTTGTTTTTCATCTTAAGTGTTTTATTTGTGTTTGTGCCAATGTAATCTTCGAGCTAAAGTATTTCTCCTCCTCCTGCCCCAGATATTTTTTTGTCTTAGTCCTCCTCCCTTTACACCCCACCTCCCAGGCTGTTTGTGTAGTAGATGGTGGTTCTTACAAAGTTAATCTCGAGGGAAGGTCTTTTTTGAGAGTAACCATAGTATATTCATGTAATTAGAGTCCAATGCTTAATTATCAGGTTAAATGAAGTACTCTAAGTAAATGTTCTTCTCCAGATTTAGCAAGCAGCTGTGTTGAAATGTCTTGGTATCTATAGATACAGAGAGCAAATTTTTTGTGTGGCCCCAAAGCCACTGGTTATGCTCCTACTGCTTGTCAAAGCTTTTAAATTCTGTTCTTAATTTACAGTTTCAAAGCAGTCAGAAAATCTTTCTTCAGACTTGAGCCACCTGAAGGAATGTATCAGTGTCCTCTTCAGCTTCACTCGCAGAGTTATTGAAGATCCTCAGTTTCAGAGTGACCTTCTCATGTGGCTGCAGAGACTGGTGAGGGAGTAGGCATGGATATATCTGTTCCAGCACATGGGATGAGTTCAGGAATAATTTCTGAGTGTTATTGTTTCTCTCGCTGTCCTATGGACAATAATTTTTTTGTTGTTGTTTGATTTGTTTGACTTCAGGGATAGAATCTGTGAGCAAATCTTCAGAATTAATTCCCATCTGATAAAGTCAAGCTGCGTTAATGAGGATTGACATCTGAGCAGCCAACACTGCTCAAAGTGGACTTAATAATATTCATTATGCTTTTACTTATTTTGAAGTTAAAACTAGTCAGACTTGTCATGTTTGATAAATTTCTGTTCTTGCTAATTTCTGAATAAATTAGTTTTTGATGAAATTGTAGAAAAATAATTTACACCAAAGAAAACAGTTTGTGGCCCATAAGCCAAGCAATCAGACTTTTAAATGTTGTTCTCCTGTAACAAGCCCTGAAAATTGAGGCTTGTTAGAAAGCATGTGAAAAGAAATTAACAAACAGTATTACTCTAGTTAGCAAAACTGTAAAGAGGTGAACTTTGAAGTGATTTTCATTATTCCAATACCCTTCCCTTTAGGGGTCTGTGCTGCAAAGAATTGGCTGTCCAGGTGACCATCTCTTCCTCTTTAACCACATCCTTCGGTGTCCAGCTGGGATCAGCGAGTGGGCTTGTCCATTTATTCAGGTGTGAATGTTTAATTCTTTATTGTCAGGAAGTGGGAGTGGAGTGGGTGAGGCAGGAGACTGTCTCATGCCTAGTCAGTCCCTTGTGAGTGACACTCTGCCCAGGTATGTGGAACCACAGTGACAGTGAGGGGTTTGTCAGGGAGTGAATTTCCTTCCCCTGTAGACCAACCATGTGCAGGTTAACAGGGGAGCACACTTCACCCTTGACTAGAGAGGTTCCATGAAAGGCAGTCAAGGGCTTGCCATGTGCCTCAGAAAGCCTCATGCACCAGGTTTTGGGAGTGTTCTCAAAAAATGGAAAGCATCTTTAGACTTGAATCAGCGGCTGTATATGAGATGATTTTGGAGGCAGCTCTGTGATGTGTAAGGGATGAGGAAGAACCGATTTTTGTATCCTACATGTGGAAATGGGACTGATTTCCCTGGAAAGTTTCTTAGTTAATTTCCGGGGCAGAGGAAATGGTTCACTTTGTATGGATCAGAGGGAGTGCAGATACCCAAAGGCACCAGTGCATTCTTTGAAAGAACGTATTTGCTCCTTCAGGAGGAGAAAATGTTGGAATTCTAGCCAGAGGAAAAGGACAGCAATTACACGGACAAGAAAGGCAACCAATGCTATGAAAGTCCAGAATAGGTTAGAAAAAGCCTTTGATATGATTTAGTCCAATAATTAACCTAACATGGAAGAATCCCAGCTTCCCCTGTGCTCAGTATCTGAATACCCCCTGGTGCCCAGGCCCACATGTGGAACAAAGAGTGAGGTTGTCTTTCTTTTTTGTGGAGCTGTTGATGGTTTGGGGTTTTTTTCCCCATCCTTTAATTGTTATGAGTAATTGTTTTGAACAGCTCACAGTATTTTGCCATGGCAGTACTTTCTGCAGAGTGTGGGTGCTGTCTTTTGTAGATATTTTTTAGTCTTAACAAAAAACTAGTGAGAAATGTGAATTTCTCTGCTAAAACTAACTTGCCCTTTTTTTTGCTTATTTACTTAGATCTTTTGCATTTAATTTCAGATCAAAGTCTTGGATAACCCATCGGGTGTCTTCCATTTCATGCAGTCTCTTGCCTTGCTTATGTCTCCTGTCAAGTGAGTATGGAAATGATTTTATTAACAGGTTCTAATTATTTAAGAATAGAAAACGTGACACACAATCTACTTGTAAAACTCTGAAAGTTCATTGCAGGCAAAGTCATAAGAACAGGCACAAATAGATTTGCAGTTTAATTCAAACTCTGTTTACTCATTCATCTTGAAATTCAGCCCTGACTGTACCTTCTTCTGCTCTACGCTGTATGATGCTTCCTTTTAGCTATGAAACAGCTTGTGAAGACTGAGAGACCCTCAGATTTTGTTACTCTGACTTCTGAAATAGCTCTGGATTTGCATGATGCCCTGTTTATTGTAATGTCTCTGCAATGGAACCCCTCCATAAAGGTGCTAAGCTGATGTATACACTGGTTGGTCTTCTTGATTTATTTCTCCTCCCTTTTTAAAAAAAAATTATTAGGAATACATGGTGCTTGGATAAACTAGTTAATGAAATCAGTCATTAGTGAAAACTCTTACGTGCTTTGCATAAAATACAGAACCTACATTTCCCACTGCCTTGATTTTAGGGTCAAAGATTCAAATTGCTAGTATTTAGGGGTTTTCTTGTTATTTTGAAGGTCTGGCCCTGTATTAAATGGGAGTCTTGTTTTTTGGAGGCTGTTATTTTTGAACAGTTTTATTTCCACAGTTGCTCTCTAGAGCTGCCTGGGGAAACCAGTGTATCCTGAGGGGCTGTGGGATGTGTATTGCTGGTGCATCTTGATGCTTGTGTTTTGAACAGGGGTGAACTTCATGTGTCTAGGGTGATGCTCTCAACTGCTGATACCAGAACTCAGAGCCTCCAGTGTCTGTACTTACTGGTAGAGGAGCTGAATCTGGTCTGTTACAGCTCTTATGTGACAGGAACAAATTTGAATTCTGAATTGGGTTTGTGGAATCAGTATCTGAAATCTTGTATTTAGTTTGTAATGTTTTCATGTTATAAGTTCAGGGAGATCAGGAAGGTGATGCCACATCAGTGTTCTGTTGCACTGTTTGCACAGCTCTGCTGGTACATTGCAGGTTAAAATCACAGCAGCCAACTTCCATGTTACTTTTTGTATAACCTTTCTGCATATTAGGCTGGTTTGTCTGAACAATTAGGGGTTTATACAAAATGCAGTCTGAAAACTAGTATGCCTGACTTAAGAGGGGCTAACACATGGAACTGAAGCTGCATTGATTTGAGGCAACTCTTTCAGGGAGGGTCTTCAGCTGTGGAACTCAGTTTACATAAGGCCAGTCTTAGGAAGGTGTGCATGTTGCCCAGCTAATGCAGCTTCTTCAGATTTTTTTTTTTAGAAAGGATTTTTCTTACATATCAGCAAGAATAGTGGTATTGCCTGCATATTTAAATGTGCTTGCTGTGCAGAGCTGATAGCCATTTATGTTGTTCTGGATACTGCTTGGAAGATACTTTACTGAATATGGGGGAGATGTGTGAGTCTCTGAGGGTATCAGGTTATTCCAGAGTCCTTTACGATCACAGAAGTGTTTAGGTTGAAAAAGATCTTTAAGATCATCGGGTCCAACTGTTAACCCAGAATCACCATGCTCAGTGCTAAACCATATCCCCAGGTGCCACATCCACATGTTTTTTGAAGGTTTACAAGGGGATTCCACCACTGTCCTGGACAGTCTGATGTAATGCCTGATCAGCGTTTCCATCAAAACATTTTCCCTAACATCCGATCTAAACCTCCCTTGGTGCAACTTGAGGCCATTTCTTGTCTTATCACTTGTAATTTGGGAGCAGAGCCTGACCCCCAACACCCTCCCCAGCTCCCCACTCCTGTCAGGGAGTTGCAGAGCCAGAAGGTCCCCCCTGAGCCTCCTTTTCTCCAGGCTGAGCCCCCCCAGCTCCCTCAGCCCCTTCCCAGCTCCGTTCCCTTCCCTGGACACGCTCCAGCCCCTCAGTGTCTCTCCTGTCTGAGGGTCCCAGACCTGCCCCAGCACTGGAGGTGCCTCAGCAGTGCCAGCACAGGGACGGGCACTGCCCTGGGCTGTGACACACCGTGGCTGACACAGCCCGGGGACCACTGGCCTCCTGCCCACCTGGCCACACCTGGGCTCATGTCCAGTCACCAGCACCCCCATGGCCTTTTCTGTTGGGCAGCTTTCTGCTGTACTTGTTAATGTCTAGTTCTTGTCTCTGTTTTGTTTTTTTTTAATATTTTCTTTTAACTAAAGATGAGTAAATTCAGCGTTTTTAATTTTCTGCCCTATTTTACACTTGATTTTTCATTTTAAACCAGAAATCGTGTGGACTTCATGTGCCATATGAAACCAAGTGAAAGGAAAAGTTCCTCTTCATCTGGGAAAGAGTCTGGGAACTGGACCCTGGTAGATGAAGGAGGAGAAGAGGTACAGCAGATTCCTTACTTCTGTTTCTCTCTTTTTCATTTTATGCTTTTGTGCAAACTTATTGATCTTTGTGAAATGGATGAAGAAAGGCTGCGTGTTAAGCTAAAAAGTGTGATTTGAATTTATTTCTGTTTTACTCTCCTTTTATCCCTGTGATGTAGCTGTAGAGAGTGGAGCTTCCAGGAATGAGTATTAACAGATAAAATTCAAACGTTTGAGTTACTGCTTACAAAACTATAGTTAATACAATAGTGAAGCCCTGTTACCATCTGTTTTATTGTGAAGATACTGAAAGCACCTGTATCTCTTTATAGGATGAGGATCCTGAAACAAGCTGGATTCTGCTTTCAGAAGATGACTTGATTGCTCTGTTGTCACAGTTTCCATTTCATGAACTCTTTCAGCAATTCCTTGGGTTTAAGTCTGGAGGTAAATTAGTTTCTAAAGAGTTATTCTTCATTTTGATTGTGCTAATTGTATTAAGGACTACCACTGCCAAGATTGCTGCTGCATTATGAGACTCTCTGAGTGAAGTAATAATGAACCTGTGCAACAGCTCACGGGCTAAGTAATGGGATGGAAGTATATATAAAAACTTACAGCAATACTAGCATGCTAAACATTAGAGTCTTTTCCTTTAGTTTGGATCTGGTTCGTAGTTAACTCCCCAAAGTGCTTTCAGAACTATTTTCCCCCCTTACCTCTTAACTGTAATGTTACTGTGATTTTTCTTGATATTTTTGCAAAATTTCTGGACAAGTACATGAAGGTAGTTTCTTGTTGGGGGTCTCTTATAACCTGTGTAGTTTATTTGTACTCTGATACTTAACAGGTGTTTATCATTCATTTAGTATACAAAACATACATTTCCGTTCACTGCACAGCTGGCAAATAATACACTGTTTGCCAGCCATGTGGTGAATAGTTGCTTTGGTTGCTTCTGTTACTTAAAAAAATTGGAATTCACACTTTTTTTTTGACTCTTATTTTTCTGTCTTGATCTTAGGTGCTTATTTTCCTGAGAAAACAACTCCCCAGGAGATGATGAAGATTTTTGCCTTTGCAAACTCTTTAGTGGAACTTCTGTCTGCGGGGTTAGAAACATTTAACAGAGCACGGTACCGACAGTTTGTGAAAAGAATTGGTCACCTGATCAAGTAAGAGAACATTTTCTCTGTGATACAACTGGAACTGTTTTATACAGTCTGCTTCAATGTTCAGACCTGCTAAAAAAGCCCCCAGAACAAACCATCAAACAACCGAAAAACCCAAACCCCACCCAAGTGGTTCTTGGGCAGATTTTGCTCTTGGTCAGTTCAGGGTTAGGCAGTCTGATAATCTGCAATCCCAGAGTCCTTGACTCTAAAGTTCTGCCTGTGAAGTGGGGTAATTGCAGAACCTAATGCTGTGATACAAAGGAGCTGGGTGAGCTGTGGAACACCAGGCTGGCTTCCATCAGTGATGTGGTTAGGCTTGGCTTGGGAAGTCACTGAAATCCAGCAAACAGTTGAAATCCAGCAAACAGTTCCTTGAATCATCCCTGTTCATGTCCACTGTTAGTGCTTTCTTTCTGTTGTTACCCAGAATTGTTTTAGGGTTTTTAATCTCCTCCTTGAAAAATCATCCTATTGTTGCAGTAAGTAAATGTGGTTGAGACCTAAAAGTTGCTCTTTATTTTTAAATCTCTATTAGTCACTTTATATGGCTTCTATTAACTTGTTCTCAAGGGGGAATACAGTTAAATCAGAAACAAAATCCATGTTTTTCTTAGTTTTATGTGAGCAGTAACTTTCTCAGTATCATTATTGCTGAATGAGCTTTCTGCATGTACTGCCATTTCATTGTGTACAGTTATCTTAAGGCTCTGAAGGTCACACACACACACTAATTTGATATGATAGAATATTATGCTTTCCTTGCTTGCTAAACCAAGGAAGTAGAACACAGAATTTTTAGAATGATGTGATTTATGTAGAAATCTTTGGAAGCCAGAGGGCAAAAGGTTGGCCATGTCTTGTCTGACCAGACTCTGATCTGGTTGCCCTTGTCTGTGTTTTCATGTGGTGATGACATACTTAATGATCCTTCTTCTTTGACTTTGTTTGTTCTGCTGTGTAGGATGACCCTTTGCCATGTGAGTGATCATTGGGCCCAATATGTTAGTGGCAACAAACAGTATGGATCAGTAGCACATCCCTACTCTCTGGAAAAATTGCAGCTGGAGTTTGATGAGCTATTTTTTAGAGCTGTTCTACATGTTCTGAAGGCTAAAAGGTAGATTGTCCTATGTTATTGATACTGGCTTTATCTTGGAGGAGTTAGATATTTGAAACTGGGATTTGGAGTAGCTTTTAAAACTTGAATGGTTTCTACAAGACTGAAATACATAGGATTTTTCAGTGCATTGAAAAATCCTGACAACAGAATGCAATTCATGAGCATCAAGATGGGGAGGAATGCCATTGATTGTACCATCTGACAGAAGCTCTGAGGTCTTACTCAGTTCAGAATGATGTTAACTCTGAATTTGATTTGCTCATACAAATCCACATGTTCAAAATTCTGGTACATAGCAGAAGTGTGGGCATAGGTCTCCATTTCTAATTTTGGGGTTTATCAGGGTGAAACTGTTTCTAATTGCCTCTTCAAATCCAACAGATTGGGAGTCTGGTTGTTCATGTCTGAGATGCCTTATGGAACATTATCCAGCAACATGCTTTGGAGGCTCTTCTTTGTCATGCACTGTGCTGAGAATGAGCACCTGGAAAAGCTCTGCTCTGCTCTACAACCTGCTGACTGCAAGCAAAGACTCAAAGGTAAACTTCCTGCACACAGAACCAATTCTAATCCATTCAGCTACTGCTGCAGCAGCTGTGGGTTTAATTCTTTGCAGGTTGCATTGTTAAATACACCCTTGGCAGCAGTCTGAGTGTCCAGTGGCCTTAGAAATGTCTTGGGCAGTTCATGGTTTTCTAGTACTTGTTTGCCCAAACTCTCATTTTAACAGCAGGTATCAGATCTGCTGTCCATTTAGTTTTCTCTGTGGCTGCTTCAGAGCTTCAAGAGTGCCATGGAGTAGCTACATCTTGTATATTCTCATATCACTTCCCATCTTGACCTTCTAATGGAATTTGGAGAGTTAAGGTTTAAATCTTATAATACAGAATTCTGTAACGCTTAGGGTTAGTTTGGCAGTTTTGGGGTTGGGTTGTTTTGATTTGTTTGTTGTTGTTTTTTTTTTTTTTTTTTTTTTTTTTTTTTTTTTTTGTGTTTTTTTTTTTTTTTTGTGAGCTGCTGACTGTTGATAGTTCTGTAAATAATCTTTTCTTTAGAGTTTCCCTTCCCCCCCCCCTAAACCTGCTAGTTTTGGCTTCAGTAATGTAAATTATGAGCAATCTGCTCACCTTCCACAGCTACGTGTTTCCCTAATTTCAAGACTTAGTTTGATGCATTTCTTATTCTAAATGGCACCTTTTCTTTCTGTTTCCTCTTAACTTCTGTCCTGTGTTGATCTCCACAATGACTGTGGAGGTTTCAGCTGTAGCAGAATTACTTAGAGGCCAGCTGGAATGCTACTTTGCCTTTGCTGCTGCCTTTGTGGAAAGTATTTCAGGGCTTGGATTGACAGGGGGACAGGTAAACAAAGCAGTAACTCTCTACTTCAAAGCCTCTTTGCTGTCTTCTGGGAGAGCAAATCTCATTCCTGTCAGTTTTACTTTTCAGCTGGCTGGTAGCCCAGAGAGCTGTTTTGATGGAGAAGCAGAAGAAAGTGGTGATCTTGAGAGATTACTGGATGTCTTGACTCTGTGCAAGCTCAGCTAATATTTAAGGCAATTTTACATAGAGTGGGAGAGAGGTATCAATCAAGCCTGTAGTTGGGTGCAGTCAGTGAAGTGCTGATCTGATTAACACTTGAGCCAAAACAACAACAGTAACACTGTTTCAGCAGAATGTCTTTATTTTTGTTTTTGCTAGAAATTTTTTACTGCATCTTAAAGAGAATGTAATATAATACTGTGGATTGCAGTAACAAACACTGATTTTTTTTTATTTATTTTTAGTTACTATTATTTTTTTCAGGCATTATTTTACTTCTAGCTAACTTTTTTGTTTTAAATTCCCTGGTATGCTGATGCAGGATATTTTTATCCTCTTCATTCTCCTCGAGGGGTGATGTCAGCACAATGCTGTTTTTCACCAGTGTCTAGACAGGGAATATCAGCAATTCTTTCAGTGAAATCCATCTAATCTTTTGACAGACATCAATAGAATGCTTAATTTACTTTAATTCATATCCTGGGAGACCATGACATTAACATTCTTTT
>VWZG01008406.1:37934-60845 GCA_013396735.1 Grallaria varia | reverse complement strand
GACATTAACATTCTTTTGGGAGAGAACCTTTTCTTAATGGATTTTCCGTCCCAAATTAAGCTTGAGAAAAGAGTGGTGAATCTATAGGTGGAAGCAAGCCTTGGTAATTGATGGAACCTCAAGCTTATACATATAGAGGTGGGAGCCCAGTGGCTTTTAAGGGATATTTAGAAGTACCTTGATCAGATGGAATGCTCTGAGGGAGGTGAACTTGCCAGGATGACCTCTGGACTACAGAGATACTAGGTATAAAATACCCCCCCGGGGAAATACAGGAAATCCAATTTCTTGAGGTATTCTTGAGTGGACAAAATGATAATAAACTTGCTGTGGGTGTCATGTTTTCATTGACAAGCAATGACCAAGTAATTTCTCCTTGACATTTCATACCTGTGTGACCACAAGCATGTGTTCTCTGTAAGTTTTATAAATGTAGGACCAACAGTTTGGTCTTTGCTTCCATTGCAAATGACAGTGAAGACCTGCTGCAAAATATTGGCTCAAAAAGGCTGTGGCTGCCCATCCCTGGAAGTGTTCAAATCTGGGTTAAATGGAGACCTGAGCAACCTGTTGTAGTGAGTGGCATCCAAGCCAGTGGCAGGGGGTTGAAATGAGATGATCTTTAAGGTCTCTTCTAACCCATACTCTTTTAGGATTCTACCTTTCTGTTCCTGGTCACAGTTTCCTTACTGCCAGTACCAAGATTTGAAGAGCTGCTGGTTTTTAGGGTGTCTCTGAACTTGATTTGTAGCGTGGTGAGAGGAAGAGAATTGGCTCAAGTGGCAAGTGCGTGAGATGACAGGATCTAACTAGAGTGTCTCTTCTTCCCTTACTCCTTGTTCCCTACCCTTCTGTCCCAGGCTATGGATTGGTGTGGGTTTGAGGTTGGTGTGGAGCCCACAGATGACCCCTTCTCCATGCTGTGTCATTGTGCTATACCTTTAGATACAGTAATGGCATGGCCATTTTTTCATGTCCTTCTGCATTACCCCAAAAACAAGAGAAAACATAGGATAAAATGTAACATTAGGAAATGGAGACTAGTGTATGTCTACTGTATCTACCAGGAGCATAGTTTATCTTACTGTATGGAAAAACTCTTCTTAAATTGCACAATCCTCTAGCATGCTGTTCAGGAGATGTTTTGCCTGTACAAGCCTGACCTTCTCAGGTTGAAGTACAGTTGCAAAATTCTTGAAAGCCCTTAAAACAGACTGTAAGCTCAGTGCAAGTGTTTAATCACAAGCCCCCTGGGCACATGCCTGTGCAGGTTTAGGGAGCTGATGGCCACAATGAATGCTTTGTCTCTATATTGAACTGCTATGATAAAGTCACTGTAAACAGTGTTTACTGGCATGCTGTGCTTCAGAGGAGTCAGACCCCTCTCCAAACCTTTCTGCAGCTCAAATGCTGTTTTCAATACTTGCTTTGCTGCACAGAGTCTATTGAGTTAGTTGGAAGAAATAAAAAAACCTGTTTTAAAGCCCCATGCAGGTTTCTTTGTATCCTTACCTTCCTGCTATCCCCCACCCTTAGGAATGGAATATTTAGTTGCGTTTGGCACCATCTCACTGTTGTGTGTAAAGAGGAAACCTGCCTTGAATTTGAGTGAAAGCATCTGTTGGCCTTCCTTCCTGTGCAGCTTCAGTTCTTTGTTTTCAGAGATACATTCCAAACAAGTGCATCCAGTACTTTTTCCTGTCTTGAATTTGAGAAAACAAATCTGCCCTTTCCTGTAACTCTTAAGCATAAGCTAAGACGAGGGCTAGATACTTGCAGTATTTTTATTTTTAATTGGCATAGGATGATATCCCCAATTTAACTGCTGCTTGAGATCATGGGATGTGAACTGGACAGTCTCAACTTCATCAGAACCTCTCTACTGTGCCTGGATGGACTTAGTTTTAATCTTCTCCTGGCTGTGTCCTATTTAAAACTAGAATCCTTTCTGTAATTTGGGCTTAATCTGTGGAAATAATTGTTCCAGGATGTAATGGAAGGCAAAACTGTGATCCTGTTTTTAAAATGCAGAAAGATTCAAGCAGTTCTTCCTGTGGATTATTTACACTGCATAATTAAAATGATATTAAAAATTGAAGTCCAGCCCCTTCTGAAGCGAGGCTACTTGTTTAAAAGATGCCAGTGGTGATAATTCCTTTGTTACTGGTTCCTTCTCTGGGACTGGAGTGTGAGTAAGTGTATAAATATTGATGATGTCTATCCTATAACACTTCTTTTGTCATGCTTCTTTCACGTGACTTTTTTTTCTAGACCCAGAGCACCTTGAACATTTTGAAAAGTATCTCCAGTCAATGAACTGCTCAGAAGAAATCTGTCTGCTCACCACGTTTGCTCAGATGGCACAAACCAAACGGGCTGATGTTGATGAGGATTTTATCAAAATCATTGTTCTGGAGATATATGAGGTGAGTAATATTACCAGTCCTTTCAGGAAAAGGAAGTGTTCTTGTTATTTCTGACACTGAAAGGCATGAAACTTTGTTGGCTTCTGTAGTTTGTCCTACCATGGAACTAAGAAAGTGCTACTTTTAAGATTAAAATAGCCTGAAGGACTTGGTTTTTTCCTGAGAAAAATAAGCTTTTCTGTAACAAAAGCCAGAATGAAACATATGAACAAAAATGGGTTCTTTTTGTGTTGTTGTTTTATATTTCTTGTGCAGATGCTTGTAGCTCTGAAATTCCTTATGTGGTGTTTTTTTCTGTTGTGGTGTCTAGATNTTTTTAGTGTGTGGTGGTGTTGCTCCTGTGTTTAGTTTTGGACTTTGCATTTGGCACTGTGACATAGTACTTTCCCTGTCCTCTAGGTCAGTCAGTGTCAGTGTAATATTGGCATTGATCAATAGCCTTTGTCCGCAATGACCAAGAGCAATTTAGCTCTGTATTTTCCAAAAGAGGTTTGTTTTCAGTGTCGGTGAAGATCAGCCACAACCAGTAACTCCTCCCTGCTCATCTTCCCAGGTGTCCTATGTCAGTCTTTCCACAAGAAAAACGTTTTCCAAAGTTGGTCGAGAACTCTTGGGAGCCATTGCCATCATCCACACACAGATTATTTCCATACTGCTGGATCGAATTAGAGAGACCATTGAGAAAGTTGGGATGGTAAGTGCTAATGTCCATGATTTAAAGCAGGCACCCCCTTAAAACCAGACTTCCTTAGAAGATACATCTTGGTATGAATGGGTTGTTAAAAGACCTGTCTGTGGGGTTTTTTTGGTCGTGCCACTCTGTAAGATAGAAGGGCATGATGCTGATTGTTGTGTTGAGTACTGATTGCCCTTTTTGTTTTCTGTCCTCAAAGGTTTCCTTATACCTGTTTAAAGAGCTGCCCTTGCACCTGTGGAAGCCTTCCTCATCCGAGATAGCACTGATCCGTGACTGGTTGTTAAATTACAGCCTAACAACAGTGGAGAATAAACTAGCCTGCATTATCCTGGAAGGGCTCAACTGGGGATTTGGGGAGCATGTATGTATTGAAAACAGTTCTGAAACTCCTGAGCAAAAGCACCTGGGACTAGAACTGAATGAGAAGACAGTTAAATTACGTATTTTATATAATGTCTGTGCACTTAATGACACATTATGGGAACTTCACAGTAGTTTCACAGCATTCTGCCTGAGGATCTGCTTGTGGTGCTTTCTTGTGGCTGAGATTAAAAGAGATGTTTAAGCAGAAGTTTCCTCTCTTTTAACAAGAGGAAGCAGCTGACAGGACAATTTTTATGAGTCAGGTGATTAGAAACAGCTGTGGCTGCAGTAATAGGGGAATCTTCCAAGAAGTGTGTAGGAGGCTGGTGTGGCTGTAGTTTGCATGCTGGTGTCCAGGTATGTTTTTCACAACGCAAGAAAATGAATGATTGAAATGAGACATTTCAAAACCCTGAGCATTGTTTGAATGATTGGAAATTGTTCCATACATGGGGTTACTCCAGGAGCTCCATCAATTCAGGACACAATTGAGGGTAAATGTTATTTCAGAGAAAAACAGAAATAGATTGGGGGAAAAATCCTGTTGTCTGTGTTCAGTGATCCATTTTTAGCATTGCTATCAGTGCGTTTAGTCATACTGAACTCTTCTCTTTGCTGTGCTGATGCTTGTACAGGAATATTGACTGACTTTTTCTCCCATTTTCTTGATGCCATTTGAAGAAAAAGGAGTGTTAGGGAAAATGAACAGAGAGATCTTAGCTGTGCAATAACAGTGGCATGTCTGTACCCTTTGATATGAGGAAAAATGTTGTTTAATGTGGCAGTTGATAAGAGGAATTACTGTGTTTTCATACAAAAACCATGGTGATGTGGTTTGGTTTTGCTTTTAAAACCAAGAATTCCAGTGTCTGTATTATGTAACTTAAAATGGCATCCATGGATTCTTGGATTACTTGCTATAAATTCATAAAATGCACATGGAATTAATCTATCTGTGGGCTTTGTATTGCCCTGTGTGAGCCCAATATTCTTAAATGTTAGGCTGAGTTTTTCTTACTGCCCAAGATTTTGTGTGAATACTGCAATACTTAATTTGAACAGCCAGAAAGAGATTAAGAGTTATTTCTCTGTAGTGCAACTGAATGGTACAGTTGTAGAGACCTTTGAATGACACAAAGTTTTGTGTTCTGATTCTGTTTTTAGCAGAATGCTCTTCATCTGGATCCAGCTGTCCATTCTGAAGTTGCATTGATGGTCCTGGAAGCATATCAGAAATACCTCTCCCAGAAACCATATGCTGGACTGCTTTCTGAAAGCATAAAACAGGTATCCCTTCTTCAGAATTACAGGGAGTAGCTTATGGATGGTGATAAACAGGAAAAACTGCAAGTCAAGGCCTTGCTTTCTTTTTTTTCTTAAAGATATTCTATCTTGATCCTACTGGAATACCTTAATGTACCAACACTCAGTATTATCTGCACCCAGAGAGCTATGTGAAAATAGCTGTTAGGCTTATGTTGAACATAAAAGAATCATAGAATGGACTGAGACACCTTCCACCAACCCAGGTTTCTCCAGGCCCCATCGAACCTGGCCTTGGACACTGCCAGGGATGGGGCAGCCAGAGCTTCTCTGCCCAACCTGTGCCAAGGCCTGCCCACCCTCAAAGGGAAGAATTTCTTCCAAATATCCCATCTAACCCTGCCCTCTGTCAGTTTGAAGCCATTCCCCCTTGTCCTATCCCTCCATGCCCTTGTAAATATTCTCTCTCCATCTTTCTTGAAACAGACATTTTAATTTTGACCCCCTTGTATATTTGTAGTTTAATATCACAAACTGCTCCTCCTTTACTCACACAGAGGTGGACAGTCCTTGCCTAAGGAAAGGTTACTTCTCAGTACTGCTGAGCATGAGAGACATCCTTCCTGTGATTCCAACTGTTAGTCTTACCTTATTTGAAGACTCAGGTGTTAATCCCTGTGGGAGCTTTTCAGCAGTGGTCAGTGCTGTGTGACCTTAACACCCCACAGACATTTGGTACATTGATTTTACAGCTCACTGGTGACTGAGAAAGGGATAGCTCCAAGTTACAGAAAGGAATGGAAGGATAGAAAGATCAAGGTTAAAAAAAATCCTTATTTTAGATACTCAGTCCAGGATGCTTCTATTTATTTATTCAGAGCTTTTATCATTGTGCTGTGCTTAGTCTTGGTATTTCTTGTACAGTGTTTTCCCCTCCCAAGTGTTTTTTTCCCCTGTGCTTTCTTCCCACACTCTGCATGTTTCTTGTTGTCTCTGCTGTCTTCTGACTTGCTCCTCGGCACTACTTGGCCAGGGTTTGTTGTCTTGTGCCAGCTAGATGAGTTCTCTATTTTAAACCTATTCTAGCCCTGGCTGCCACTTGTGTTGGTGAATCTGTCTTGACTTGCCTGAGCTTATAACTGGAATTAGAGAGACAATAACGCTTAGGTTTTTGTACCCCCACTCTGAGAGGATGAAATACCTGCATTGCCTCCCAGCTCTGCAATTTACAGTGCTCTGTCAGGGCATGTACAGTATTTTTTTCCCCCCAAAGATTTATATATCTTTCTGGTCTAGACAGAGTTGTCATGCCCATGGACACCTGTACATGGCCCAGACTCTGCTGCCTGTTCACATTACACACTTCTTTCTAAGGAGAGGCTGCCAGGTTTTAGGGTTTTTTTGTTGGCAGATACTACTTTTTGCATCTGTTTTTCTGTTTCCTTTCACTAGCAGTCTTAATTGTTTTAAACATCTAAGCAAACAGTGTAAGTTGATAGCCTTTACTAAAAGGGATGGGAGGGGTGGGGAGAGGAGGTAGAAATCAAAGCAGTAGGAACAGAGAGTTTAGATAAACTACGTGGTGTGTCTAAAGAATAATTGCTGTTGGTCTGATCATAGAATCATAGAAGTTTTGAGTTGGAAGGGACCCCAAAGGTCATCTAGTGCCAGTCCTGTGTCATGGTGTTGTGATGGAAGGGGAGGCTCACCCAAGCTGCCCCAAGTCCCAGGCTGGATGAGCCACATGTGCTGTGCTGTGTCTGTGCTTCCTCTCATTCACCCTCCTGCCGCTTTGTCCCAGGTCTCCTACTTAGCCAGCATAGTTCGGTATGGAGAAACACCAGAGACCTCCTTCAACCAGTGGGCGTGGAGCTTGGTTCTGAGGCTGAAGCTGCACAGGAACGACCGTGGGGTGCAGCAGGGTGGGCTGGCTGTGCCCGTGTGTGACAGCACACTCGACGCGGCTGAGTCCGTTGCGCTGCACCCCCTGCTCAAGGCTGTGAAGGCAAACATCCCCATCGGCTGCTACCTGGCCCTGGCCATGACCACCCTGGGCCACAAGTAGGTGCTTTCTATGTGTTTGCCTTGGGTGGGTGGCCCCAGTGACTGAGCAGCCTCACTGATGGTGAGATGAGGGTTGCTAATGTTCTTTATGCCTGTTAAAGAAATGAGGACTTGCGATGCAAGGGATTGAGCAGCTTGTCAGGGACAGCATCTCTCTTATGAGGAGGCACTGTGGGAGCTGGGTTTGTTTAGTCAAGAGAAGACTGAGAGGGGATCTCATCAATGCACATAAACATTTCAAAAGCGGGTGTCCATTGGATGGTGCCAGACTTTTTTGGTGGTGCACAACAACAGGATGAGGAGCAATGGCTGTAAACTAAAACTCAAGAAGTTACCCCTCAGCATGAGGAACAACTTCTTTACGTTGAGGGTGGCAAAGCACTGGAACAGGCTGCCCGGGGTGGGGCATGGAGTCTTCCTCTGTGGAGATATTCCAAACTCACCTGGACAGTGCCTGGGTGACGTGCTCCAAGTGACCCTTGGGGTGGGACTGTATGATCTCCCATGGTCCCTTCCAGTTCTGTTATTTTGTGACTGTAGTTTCACAGAACTACAGAATCATTTCGGTTGGAAAACATCTCAGTTCATAAAAATTAAATTAACACCCTGTCTGCCATGTGTTTGTCTTAATTATTTTTTTTCTCCTGACAGCATTGAGAAGTTCTGTGCTGAAGGGATCCCTCTTTTGGGTGTGCTTGTCCAGTCTAGACATCTGAGAACAGTAGTCCATGTGCTGGATAAAATTTTACCCTTGTTTTACTCTTGCCAGTATTACCTCCTGAAGAATGAACAGTAAGCATCCTATGTTCATAATATGCTTGTTTATTTGTTTAATATATTTATTTGCGTCATTTATTGATAATTGCAATGAAAATTTTGAATTCACTGGGCTTCATGCTGGGTTTTGCATCCAGTGAGAATGTGATGGTGGAAGCACATCTGTTTTCTGTGCAGTTAGTTTTTGGCATTAACTGTGGTTGAGGAAGTAGTTGTAGAAGTGTGTCCTGCTGACTTCAGATGTACAGTCATCACTGATGCTGCTGCTGTGCCACAGAACTGTGTATTTCAAGTAGCTGTGGTGTTAGAGGAGTGAGAAAGGCCAGCAGACAATCCAGTAGGGACACAGTTAAATAGTATGTCAAGTGCTGGACTTCAGATGTCTGTCCTGGTCAGTTTGTAATGTGGTCACTGAGGTGCTTTTGGGTTGAACCACTTGACAGTCTCCCAAACAATTCCTGGGTTAGATTTGGGTGCTGATGTAGATCAAGAACTGTAGTTAGTCCTGATGAGCTGTCCTGAGTTACGGTCTGCCATGAAATATTCATACTGTGCCCATTATATGGCTAAAGTGGAGCAAATGAATCTGCACTGTGGTTGTGAATCAAAGCCCTGTATACGTCTGTCATCAGTACTGTTGAGCTGTTTTTAAATTCCCTAGAAGAGGGTTTTCTATTTATTATGTGGTAGGAGATATTTTGGAGTTAATTTCATTTGTTGACATCCTAGGTTCTTGTCTTACATCCAACTGTTCCTTCATCTGGATAGTGGAGTCCCTCAAGGAGTTACCCAGCAGGTTACCCATAAAGTGACACAGCACTTGACAGGAGTGAACTATGGAGAAAATGTTAAGCTGCTTAGTAGTATGATACAGGTAAGAAGATTATTTGAAAAAAATAAAAAAAAAGGGGGATAGAATTTAAAACCAGGCTTTTTTGACAAGTTGGTGTTTCAGGTTGGAAAGGATACTGAATCTGGCAGTTGTGCAGCCACACATGCATCAAGCGTTAAGGGTTGGGTTTTGTTTCTTGTAATGCTTCTGCTTAAATTTGCCTAAATCTGGCAATGCATGTGACACTGGTCATAACAATGTTTGCCTTCCAGACTTCCTGGAAAATTTATTTACCAATACTGGGTCAAAACTGCCTAACAGAGGAAACGTAATATGCAGCACTACTTTTCATGTTATTTGAGGACAGCAGCAGGTATATTAATGCTTGAAAGCTTTGTTTTTGGCCATGCATTCATGGCTGTGGGATGAAAAAAGTGTTGCTGTGTTAGGGAACAGTAGTATTTTTTGAAGTGCAGAGAGGTCAAGAACCAAGGCTGTCTAACATTAGAGGGGGGTAGGGGAAACAGACCTACTCTGGGAAGTCCTTTTACAGAACAGCAGGTGACACTTTAGAAATAGATGCTATTTATGCCTGCAGGTCACAGGGGTCCTGCTTAAGGCTTTTATGTCTGTTTTTGCAGACTGCACCAGGTGCTCTGCTCTCCAGGCTGTAGAGTTTGCAGAAATTTGGAGTCTGGAGGTGACAAAACTGTCCTTACTTAGGTATAGAGAGTATTTATTTTAAGGATAGGCCCACAGCCTTGTGCAAGTTAAGCAGTTCTTCAATAGATTCCTGAGCTTTAATCAACACTGCAATCTGTTGACTGATTTGACCCTTTAATTTTGCAGACTCACATTTTTCTAAGTGACCAGGCAAATGGAGTGGGGCCAGCTGCAGTACTGGAGTTCTGGGTCCAGGTCCTCACCAGGCAGCAGCTGTGGCACAGGGACAGGGCAACACTCTGCTTGCTGGATGACTTATGTAAGGCTGCTTTTCAGTACAGTCAGGAGGACTGTGTACAAAAGCTGCTTTACCAACAGCACAAGGTAAATAGTTATGGTGTGTTGGTGTGACTGTTCTGTCAATGGTCCATTCATGTGTTGTACAGTCTGATTTTGATATGAATGTATTTTCCTGAAGTGCAGCAAGGGCAGTCACATACTCCTGCCATGGGCAGGGACACCTTCCACCAGCCCAGATTCCTCTAAGCCCTGCCCATCCTGGCCTTGAACACTTCCCAGGATCCAGGGGCAGCCACAGCTTCGCTGGGCAACCTGGCAAGATGATAAGTGATAATGGGGTTATCTGATTTGCTTCTGAGTGGGTCAAAATTAATGAAATGTCTGATATTTTGATGATAAGTATTAAAACCGATTTTTAACAGTTTTCATTCATATGAATTCTATCATAGTTTGCATTCTTCCCATTCCAAATGTTCAGTAGCGTGTTTAGAACAAAAAAGGAGCTTCCTCTCCTGAAAATAACAGACAGTGTCACTCTAACGGGATGTTTTCACTGAAAAAGAAAGTACAAGCAGGCATTTCAGTGGTGCCTGGCTGAGGTAATGTTGGAAAGTAGCAATATGAATCAGAAAGAATCCTGGATGAAGGTAGAGTGACATATCTGTAGCTTCTAAATAACTGCTGCTTATGAAAAAAACCCCAAATGTTTTCTGTTTCTGTGCAGAATGCTTTGGGCTATCACTGTGACAAAGGTCTGCTGTCTTCCCTTGTTAGCTGGATCATGGCGGGCAATGTGACACCATCCTTTGTGGAGGGCAATGCCAATTCCTCTCAGGTAAGTGATGGTGTTGTGTGAACAGCCCTGGGAGAAGCAGTGTACAGGTACCTTGGGCTTTTTTCCATGCTTTTGCAGATTTTTTTTCTTGTTCCATTTTTTCTCTCCCTGTCCTAGGGTTTTTTCCATGATTAAATCCTAATTTAGCCTAAGAGAATGCTGTGGGTTTATTACACTAAAGGGAACATGGACATTTTCCACAGAGCAAGTTTGTCTAATCTCTGTCCAAGAATTCATATAATAGGATTTATTAGTTGGTTTTTTTCTAATCTTCAATTGTTCTTGAACTATTTAATAAGAGAAAATATATAAAGCCTGACTTTTCTATTAGATCAGTCTTTATCTGATAAATATTTTGAATTCTAGCTGCTTTCTGCCTGAGTGAGTTCCTCATTCAAGCAAAAAGAAAAAAACCTGTGCAGTACCCCAGATGAAGATGTATAGTGCAGGTGGGAGAGAAGAGATCTTATTTTACTGAAATTGAGAAGTTTGTTTCCTCCAGAGCTCTCTGGATAAATCTGTCAGTTGTCCCTGCTTTTCCCCTTCTTTCCCAAGAGTGTACAAAATACAAAGGTTAAGTTTGAATGTAAGGATAAAGGGAAAACTGGTTTTCTTGTTGGGATGTGGTACTGCTTTCTACAACTTTGTAGTGAGAATCTGTTAAAGACATACTCCTCTTAAGAAAGCTTCCTGATCCGACTCCTACTATTTTGTTATCAGTGTTTCTGTTATTTCTGTGTTGTCCAGGTCTGGTTTTCATGGATGGTGTTAAATATGGAGTCAATATTTGAAGAAGATTCACAGCTTCGCAGAGTTGTAGAGGGAGAACTGGTTATTAATTCTTTAACTCCTGATCAGGCTTTGAAGGTGAGAGAACTGTTCATCCCTTTTTATTAGAGAGAAGAGTGTTCCTTTGTATCATTTAAGTTTATCTTATATACTTTTTCTTACCAGGATAAAAACGTAAACACTGCTTTCTCTGCCTTTGCAGAAAATGTACGCCAGGGAAGTTTTCTTTTACACTCTAAGTACATTTGAGATCTTTTACATTTAGAAGTTACGATGCAAATATTACAGAAAACTTCAGTCACTAACTTGTGCTCTTGCATGATTTTCTGTGTCATCTCAATGCCTCAGATGTCTAGTGGATTTACTTTGTACCACTGGGGTGGAGAGTGTTTATTTTTCAGGTGGGAAAATGTGTCTGTATTCCAAACAGATGACTTCTCAGATGATCTGAATTTTGCAGAAGTCTGGCCTCTTACTTTTCTCTGTTTTCTGAATCATTTTCCAAGGCTTTCAGTACTGTTTAGGTCTCTCCCTTAACAAGGCAATTAATCAGGTGTGCTTTAGGCCTTGTTACAGCATTTTCCAGGTTGTTCACCCAAATTCAGTTAGAAATTCTGGAGTGAAGCAAGTAGAAACCAAAGCTAGCCAGTCTCAAAGTGTGACTTTTGGCCCATCCTCATCTCAGCTGTTTCAGTGTGTTTTAATGAAGCCCCATGAAAACAGGTTTGCTTGGGCAGTGTCCAGACTGGTACAAGTCTTGCATCCTTGGAGACTAGTCTGGAAAACATTTGTCCTATGGCTTGCATGTCTTGATTTAGCTGGAAAACAAATAGGGTGTTGGTAGTCTGTGGAAAAGGATGCTGAGGGTTCCTGAGGAGTGGGGTAGGGGATGAGGCAGTGCCAGGGTCTGCTCTGAGGTTTGGGAAGAGCCTGGGGAGGAGCCTTGCATTCCCCTGCTTCAGGCACAGTCCAGGGGAGCTTGGTGTGGCATGTGCAATGGTTTAGTGGCTCTGTGGAGTTGCTGGTACGAGGTGCTGCTACTCATATGTTGCTTTGCCTTTCTTCTGCTTTTCCTTCTGTGTTGTTCCCTCACATTAGTTTTACTTAACATTTTGAATTTTCACTAGGGCCGTATAGAATGTAGTCTGGAAAAGGATAAAAGTAGCATGCTGGAAGTATAAACCAGGAGCATCTACCTCTGTGAGGAAGGACAGTAATTACCTGTAATTAACATCAACGGCCCATAGGTTGGCCTTGCATCAGAGCCATCATGCTATTTTTTTAAAGCCTCAGAGGTGTAGCTCTGCTCTCCAGCATAACTGTGAGCTGTGCCGCTCATCCTTTAGGACCTGTAACAGATGTGCCACTGTTCCCAAAGTTTCATCCTCTAATTACCAAGTGTTCATGCTGTGTTAATCTGCTAAATTAACCTGTGACAGCCTGCTACAACAGAACACTCGTCTGAAAATGTTGTTTCTGCAGAAAGCCCAGGCCCAGCTGAAGCTGCCCATCGTCCCTTCCCTTCAGAGGCTCATGGTCTACCGCTGGGCCCACCAGGCCCTTGCTACCCCTGCAGATCACCCTCTCATGCCACTGATCTGGCAGAAATTCTTCCTGCTGTACCTTCACCGACCGGGACCGCAGTACGGGTGAGTCCGAGCTGCTCCTGCAGACTGGCGTGCAGAAATCCCAGTTCAACACCTGCAACAAGACTTAGCTGTGCCTTTGTTGTTCATTTTTCAGATTACCTGTAGATGGCTGTATTGGGAGGCGTTTTTTTCAGAGTGCAGCTCACGTGACGTTGCTGAATGAGATGAAGCAGCGGTTGATAGAGGTGGCAGATTTCCACCATGCTGCCAGCAAAGCACTGAGGGTGGAGAGCCCTGCTGAGGTCAGTGACAGGTCACCAGAGAAGACAAGCTGCTCACCTGATTACCTGACTTCACCTGAGCTGCATAAGGAGCTTGTCAGGTAAAAAAAAAGCCTGCCCAGTTCTGTCTTACTCCATGCAACTGCCTGAGTAACCAATACAGCACAGTCATGGCTGTGGGACACATGCAGGGATGTGACCTTAGATGTGCTGCAGGCACTTGTTATGTTCATAGAATTGTTCAGGTTTGAAAAAGCCCTCCAAGATGGAGTCCAGCCATTAACCCAGCACTGCCAAGGCCACCACTAACCCGTGTTCCCAAGGGCAAAGTTGTGGTCAAATGAGTTCCTCTGTTGATACAGTGTGTTTTGTTTGAGAAGGAAGCTGATTTTACTACTGCAAATAAAATATTTTTGACAGAGTTGTTGCTCCCCTTAAAGGAGGAGCTTTGTTTTTTAGGGAATGGTATCCCTGTGCTGGGAGAAATTTATTGTTTAGGCGTATCTGCTACCTGCATGTGCATCACTTGCTATAAATGTAAAAAGCTACTTGGTGTGTATACACCTGTTTGTCACAGGCCAGGGCCTAAATTTATATCTGAGTAAGATGATTTCTTCAGGACATTTACTGGGGACTTAAGCACCTGATTCAGGTAGTGCAGTTTGCTTGGGTTAGCAAGCTAAGGGTGAGCTGTGCCAAGGGCATTCTGTGCCATCTGAAAAATGGTAAGTCTCCTTTACAAAGACCTTGGCACAAGATGCTGTTTTTGTCTTGGAGTAGGCTAAGGAGTGGGGTATAGTCAGTCACTGCCTCTCACCTGGTGAAAGCTCACTATTGTAGGGGATGGTCACTTCTAAGAGATACCTCACTGGATGCTAAAACTGAGGCTGTGCTGTTCACAAGTCAGTGGTTCTGTAACACAGAGACTTTTGGTCTGAAAAGTCCTCCTTAAGAACTGTTTGCAGTATGACAGTGTCTGAGTAGTCCCAGAAACCAGCTGAAAGGATTATTTGGAAAGAGTCCCTTGTTCAGGGGCCTTGGGTGTATGGAATCTGAGCTGTTGTTGGGTGCTCCCCTCAGCAATCAGCAGGTACTGTACCAACAAACAAGGGAGATCATAAATCCTGCTTGGTGTAACTTGATTAGTGGTTTCAGTCTTTCATTTCAAAGAAGTTCCCCCTCCAAAATAAATCCAGACTGCTCTACACCCAAGTAAATCTTATGCTCAGGAAGTTTAATGACCTGTCTAGTTTCCTAGACAGGAGGGAAATTACTGGTAGGGTTTGTAAGGGCTGATTCTTGGAACTAGACCACTTCCATTTTTTCACCAGCGACACTGATCTAGGGAACAGGAGTTTGCTAGTGATATTTAATATCAGAGTGTGAAGATTTATTGGTATTCTAGTGCTTTCTTGTTGGAAAGGCTTCGATGGTACAATAGAAAGGGTACCACTCAGTGGAATGATGCCAGCTGAAGAAATGGGTGTATTTATGTAAAAGTACAGTGTTATCAGATGAGGAAATGAGAATAAACTAGTCATGAATGAGACTCTGTAAAGAAATTAAAGAATGTGACAGAACTCAGATGTGAGCTTTAGGAGCAGGCAGTCTAGAGAACTCATGTGGTGAGAAGCCAAACTTGCTCACGTGTACTTTGTTTTTGCCTTTGGTCTTTTGAATGTTCTCTTCTCTGACATAAGAGACTATTCCAGTCCTGGATCTTATGCTCATTTGCATAAATGTTTTCCTTTTTTAAAATTTGTCCTTTTTCTCTTTGTTACTGTCCTTCATATTTTTCTGAGCAGCTTCTTTTCACTGATGGTATTTGAACTGACAGTAAACTACTCAAATAGCACCTGAAACCTGAGTTTTGAGCCACATCACCTTGTAACGTTACTTGTTGCTTTAATTCCAAACCCCAGAACAAAGTTCACATTGATTAATTTTTTCCTTTTTTCTTTTTTTTTTTTTTTTCCCTCAGGCTTTGTAACGTCTTAGTTTTGTGGTTGGAAGATGAGAATTTCCAGAAAGGAGACACATACATTCCCTCTTTACCAAAGCAGTATGATGTACATAGACTTGCTAAAGTCATGCAGAATCAACAGGTGAAGTGCTAATAATACTGAAAATCTGAGCTCCAAATTTCACTTGTTAAAATGAGCCCTTGAAATCAGTGGGAGACTTGGTGTCACTAGTCTTTAACACACATACAGCAAACTGCATTCTTTTGTATTTGAAAGAGTGCTCAGAAGTAGATTTCTTGCATATTTAGTGAAAAGACAGTCTTTATTCTGTACTGTTCTGTAATTTGTGTTCTAAGATAATATTAGGGAACTGTTGAAGTTGGAATTTTAAATAACAAAAGACTGGAAGCCAAAACCTGCTCATGTTGGTAGTCTGTAAAATGTCAGGTTCAAATACAAGTTAGTGAGTTGGAAGTATATATTATTCTATCCATTAAGCCTAAAGAAGTAGTATTGCTAAAAACCCTGTGAGAAGGGAGATTTTGGAAGGGCATTTCCTTTGCTTTGTTTTTATTCCTCCAGTGTATGTGACTGCTGGAAATGCAGCCTCTTTTAGCCTGGTTGCAATTAATCATGCCATGATGTTTTAGCCTGTCTTGGTCTCCATGTTCCCTTTTTAAGAACAGATTTTTAATAATCTGTACCATTTGTCTCTTATTTATTGGAAATTATACCATGTGTCAGATTTCTTCTTCAAGTGGCATGGATGCTTTTCAATAGCTTATCTGTATATGTGATAAAAATTCTTCAGTTTAGATTTTTTCCCCTTAATAATACATTTCTTATAACTTAAAACCGCAGGGTCTATTTTTATGTACTTATTTTAGTTTCCCAGCTGGTGTTGACCAAAATAGAAACAATAATTTAATTCTTTTGTGCTTCAGGATTTGTGGATGGAGTATGTCAATGTGGAACTCATACACCATGAGTTTCAGGAGGCTCTAAACCTTTGGCTGCAGGCTCAGCTTGAATCACATACAACCTGTGTTCTTGTGGGGCAAACAGATTTCACCAACCCGTCATCAGGTAAGAGATAAGAATATTAATTAATGAATATTAATGAAACTGCATCATAAGGGATTTTTAGTATGTCAAAGCCCTGGTTTCTTTAGGAATTTAATGATGCCTCTGAATAAAGATGTTGATATGATTTGTTTTCTCTGAGTACAGTATTTTGCATGAAGTTTTCATGGTTTCCTCATTAAGATTCTTGTGAGAGAGGTTGATACGGATGTTTTTGTCTTCAAGTTTGCCACAGCACAGAGCAGACCTAGAGCTTCATGGGTGAGCTCCCCAAAAATTCCTCTGCACAGGGCATGTGCCAGACAGGCTGAGTTTTCCCAAGGTTTAGATAGAGGCAGCTGCAAGCAAAGGTAAAACCCACTAGAACTGTAGACAATACTGTCTCCAGTTTTTCTGGTTTTGTTGTTCCCAATGTGTTTCCTTGGAATTTTGGAAAGGTGAAAGGGTTGTTCTAGCACAGAGGGGAATAATAGTCATGGTTGGTGAGCTAGGCTATGATGAGATAGGATTTTTTGCTGTTACTGATTAAAAAAGGGGAGGAAGGGAATAGAAGGAAACTGGAATAGTTTCATAGGTGACCTGGCAGTGTTTGGACAAAGAAATTGAGTGGGAATCAGCAGGAGGAGAGGGCTGACCTTAGGAGAGGCCGTGCTTTGGGGAAGAACTCGAACTGACAAGACTAAAGGTGAGGATGAGTTGTAGGCAAAGGAAGATGAATTTTGCTTAGACTGGGTCTGGAAGCCTCTGTCAGATGAGGAGAATAAATGGGGTGATATGAGGAGAATAAATTGGGTGATAGCAGGAGAATTGGAAGGTAGGACTTGTTGGGGGAAACAAGGAAAGCAATGGGGCTTTTGATCCTAAAGTTTGTGTGATGGAGGAGCTGGTAATGAAAATCAGGTGTGTAAAGTAGACCTTGACAAAAATAGGAAAATTACTTATTTTTTTTTCCTTTTTTAAAAGGGGGAATCATGAGAATATTTGTCTGATGCTAAAAACATTTTATGCAAAAGACCTAATGCTTTTGTTGAGCTTCTCTTGATCTTTTCTTATTGACAGAACTTGCTTCTCCTTTCTTTTTGTAGCTAAAGAGAGAATCATGAATAATTTGAAGAAGTTTGATGCTCCCAAGCCCCCTCTCCCACTGCAGACAATGAGAGCCCCTGTGCCAGTTATTTCCTCTGCCAGTCTAGTAAGTCAGAAGGAGGCAGTTCAGCTCATGCGCATGGACCTAAACATCCTGCAGCAACACGCCAGGTAAGTCACAGCTGTGTTCCTGCTGCCTCTCTGGTGTGTCTTAGAATTATCACAGAATGGGTTGGATTGGAAAGGACCTTAAAGCTCATCTCATTCCAACGCCCTGCCACGGGGAGGGACACCTTCCACTATTCCAGGTTGCTCCAAGCCCCATCCAACCTGGCCTTGGACACTTCCAGGGATCCGCGGGCAGCCACAGCTTCTGTGGGCAACCTGTGCCAGGGCCTCAACATCCTCACAGGATGCATTTTTTTCTACAGATGCCCTTCACAGCAGCCTCATTTGTGGTGCTGGCACAAGACTGTCAGTACTTTGCTTCTTATCTCATTCGTTTTCTCTTTCTTCCTTTCTATCATGTTACTATTCCACTCCTTCAAGTGAGACAAGACTGCACGAGTGTTATCCAGTGTCTGAGATTATATGAACTGGCATCTAACTTTTACAGTCTTTTCCCATGTGGCATCCTTCTTGGAAAAAAGCCTCCTTTTCACCTAAATTTGTTGACAATTAGTTACTTAACCCTTTTACGCTAATGTAGTAGTTGCAACACTGGAGCCCCCAAGAGAGAAATCTGATTTCTGGTTTGTGAGTGAAAGGGACTCTCTGTTTTTAATATTCCTACTTGGAAATTCAGCTGAATTATTTTCAAACACAACTGATCAATCTGTAGCTGTTCTCAACCAATAGCAATATTATGAACAAAACGCAAAAATTATGAAGCCCAAGAGAGGTTGTGTTGAAACAATTCCAGCAGCAATTTTAGGTGGGTTTGTTTTGGTTTATTTNTTTTTTTTTTTTTTTTGATCTGGTGGAAAATTGCATTTTCTACAGAGGATATTCTATTTAGTTTCCTTCAAGGTTGTCATATAAAATAATTCAAAAGAACTCATGCATACTTGAGTAGTTTTGTTCTTATGAACCTGTTTTTTATTACTTTGAAGTGCTGTTACTTTGAAGTTTTAATTTAATTTAATAACATTTTATGTTTTCTAGGAAAGTGTCATGAGTCTTTGTACAGCATATTAATTTGAAGTCTCATCTCTTGCTTAGGAATTCTTAGCATCTCTGTTTTCAATACAGATTTTGGTAATTTTATTGATAAATGCTTTTCAGAACTGCAGCTCTCTGGGAATCCCAGCATGTTGCTCTCAATAATGAAATACTGGACACGGTGCCTAAGCTGTTTGTCAACAGGGAAGAGCAGATCACCCTCCAGCTGGAGTGCCGGGGAACTTCCAGTAAAGGCTGTCAAGGAGCAGCTCTGCTCACCATCCAGGTCAGAGACGTGTCATCACTTCTGCCTTGGGGCTGTTGGACACAGAGGTCGAGTGTGAAATGTCTGAATCATTATACGAATGAGAGCAGCTGGCCAAATAAACCCATGCACTTACCAGCTACCTGAAATACCTCATGTGTAGTGCTCAAAAGGAGCAGATCAACAGCTGGAGAATAACTTGTTGCATAATTTGTTTTGCTGGTAGTATCCATCCTAAGTTGCTTCCCAGTGCATGGATGTGGGAATATGCTCACAGATAGGAATAGGAGCGTGAAAATGTTTATAGAAATACTCCCATGTTGCTTGGTAAATTAATTTCTTGATCCCCTCTAAGTTTCAGTCCCTGTGGATTAAAAGCCTTGCATGAAAGACATGAATTATATTAGTGTGATAATTAAATAGGAACATGACCAAAGATATGTGCTTGGGCATAATGTACTAAGTCTGATCAAAGCTCTAGGGGGGGGAAACCATCTGTATTCAGAGTTCTCTTACTGGATTCTGCTTTGTTTTTACAAATAGGTGAAACACAGAAGAGTTTTAGCAAAAAAATAGGAATCCTGAAGTGAATATGTGTCCTTTTTTTTTGTGTCATTTAGTTTGAAGGGAAGCACAAAAATGAAGCAGTGAGCCAGCAGCTTCATGCTTTGCATAAAGAAGTGAGACAACTGCAGGCAGAAGCCACGAAGCCACCTTCTCTGGGTGTTGTGGAAGCAGCAGTGCATGTGGAGAATTTTATAACGTAGGTTGTTCAGATCCGGCTTTAGTGATGTTTTGTATTTCTTTTCCCATATGTTGAAAGTTAAAATGTGGAAACCTGTTTGTGTGTTTCTCATGGGGTCAACAACAGAGCTGGAATCCTGAGACCTGTGTGTTTGTGACCCAGACTTCTAGAGGAGTAACTATTTTCAGGAGGTCATTCAGCCTCGATAGGCACACAGTATTGTTTTCTTCTTTGTTCATTGTTCCGTGTATTAGAATGGCCCTCCTAACCCTGCAAAAGCAAACTGAGTGATGACAGGGATGCTGTGTTAAACTTCAGGGAGTGGCAAACTTGTGCCACAACTGTCTCAACCATAGGCTAAACTGTATGTTTTCAATATTTCTCTCTATAGATTTTTCCCTGTTACAGTGCAAGACATAGGTCTTTAATAGATAGTTGTGATTTGAAGTAGTTTTTTCAATATATGAAACTAAATTGTGCAGTGGAAGAGGGCTATATATTACTACTTTTCTGGGTGGAGGTGTGAATAAATGGGGTAGTCCATTCCCCTCGTCCTGCAGAAGACCTTTTAGAGTTCATTCCTGAGGTCCAGTTTTGCAAGTGCATTCTTCTCAGTCTTCCAGATTTTTGCTGGGATTCTGTTAGTGTAGCTGGTTTACTGATGAGTGCACTTATTCTACAAGTAAATTTTTTTTTTTTTTAGGGCCTTAATAAATATCTACAAGGTGCAGCCCATGCCTGCAATTAAGAAAGTTGGAATTAGCTTGTTTTTCACGTTGGTGGAGTATGTGTGTGATGAAACTCAACGCAACCCTCCCACAAGGCAGTTCTTCACATCCTGCATTGAGATTCTGGGCCAAGTGAGTTTATTTTGGGAATAAAATTTGATTTTTAGATGCCTAATGCTTATTCCAGTTGCCTGCTGATGCTGGAGATCTAACACATTCTAAGCTTCTGTCCCATTTTCCTTTCAACTAATTGTATAATTTGCTTGTCTTTTGGAGAGTTGAAGCTTGCATTTAAGCAAAATAAAAACTTGCTCCTTAATACTAATAAATGGTCACTGTGTGATTTAAGTGCTGGAATTTTGGGCAGATGACTACAGTTTGGATACTTCTAGTTCATAAAAGTGTGTTTCAGCATATACTTTGCTTTTACCTGTCACTTTCTTGTTGATGTATATCTTGTCAACCTCAATATTTAGACACCTTTCTTCTACAGTCTTGCAGTTAGCCAGATGTTTGCTGGTAGAGAACAAAAGTGCTTTTGGTTGGTGGTAATGTTTGCTGTGCGGAGCACATTACATGGGCTCCCTCAGAAAAAGCATTAGCCTTGGGTCCAGATATGTATTTTCATCTCTTAGATACCTCTAACAGCTGAAGTGCTGAAAAGCTCTTTCAAGCTGTAGTTCTGTTACATTTTTCCTATTATCAGACAGGGCTGATGAAATCTGGATTTGTTTTCTTCTCCTATCCCATCAGAAAAATGGTATCTTTGGGTATTTTTAGACAATGTGTACGATCACAAGTGCTTTTCTAAAATGTACTAGGGAAGCATGTTTGTTTTGCATTATGTCTTGTGGAGTAACAGTATTTAGTAGATGTTACTCTCATACACTCTTTTGTTTTTGAGAAAAACTTCCCTTTTTATAAAAGGGCTAAAATTGCACTTGGGTCAACAAAAAAACTCTTTAATAAATGTAGTTTTCAGTTGATTCATGCTGGGCTGTTTTTCTCACCATTCTCAATCCTCTCAGGTGTTCATCAGTGGGACCAAGTCAGAGTGCAAACGTCTGCTGCAGACAATCCTGCAGAACCGAAGGCTCTGTACCCTCCTTTCCCCTTACTTTACTCCTGTTGCCTCTCCCAGTGAATTTGTGACTTTATATGAAAAAGTCGTGGCCTTTCTGAGTGAGGATAACAGCGATGTCGTCTTCATGCTGCTGACAAAGGTAAGGTCTAGTTTGTGGGTGTTTTTTCCTTAAAGACCCTATCTTTAGGCTAAGGAACCAAAAGGTGCTGAATCTGGTACTTTAAAATGGCACTGACAGGTTCTATAGAGCTGTATTGCTCATCCTGAATGGTACGTGTTGCATTTAAGCTTAAGAGGGGCTGGAGTCAAAAGCAAGTAGCTTAAATATCCTTTTCTAGGCCAGACAGTATCAGCATGTGCTTCCCAGGGCTTACTCTTGAAATTACAGCAGGCTCTCCATGACTTCTTCTGGCTGATATCTCTGCAGAGACATTAATCCAAATAGTCAGTGAATCCCATGTATCTTGACAATAAAAACAGAACAAAATTTGGAACAGTGTCTGAGCTTTCCATCTCTGGCACACCCATGTCCTGCCTGTCTTAACACATACAGAGTTAGATCAGAGCAAGAGATGGCACGTCTCTTGTTTCAGGGCTGTGTGGTACTGCCTGCCTCCATGGTCAGTGGGGAAATTAGTGTCACACTTGGTCTTTGATGTCACTCTGATTCTCCTTGTTAGTAACAGAGACAGGGCTCACCAGCTGGGAGCAGCAGGCAGCCTGCTTTGGAATATCTGTAGTGGGAGCGATCAGCATTGTCCCTGCTCACCAGGGACTGAACAGATGCTCAGGAGGCTACAAAAGCTTTGCACCTCCACCTGAAAATTTACAGACTATGGAGATTAGTCCAGTTTAGTGTTTGTGATTGTTTGGCAGTGGTACTGAAGTGTGTAAATTCAGACACATCTTTATGAATCTGAGAACTCCTGCCAAGGGCTGCCTCATAAATCCAGGGACTTCTGCAATATGCTAAATAGTAACCTTTGGAGTTAGGGCTAGTAAGAGGCCAATTCATTTTTTCTGCAAATTCAGGTTTTTCTTAAATGCGTAAAAATGTAACAGTTTATTTTCCCTGATGTTTTCACCCTTCTCATAAAGGTTTTGAGGCTGTTAAAGCTTCTACTTACGGATGCTTGCTGTGCTCTCTTCTAGTTTGACCTCACGCAGTGGTTCAGCCTGGCTAAGCCACCTCTGGCTGAGCGTACCAAGCTTCTCGAGTCTATTCACTTGGCTCTCAGTGCATGTGGCCTGGAACCTGAAGAGGATATTTTGATGCCATTTAACATCTTCTGCAAGCACTGGACTAACCTTCTCCAGTATCAGTTCCCTGACCACTACAGTGATTTCCTGAGGTTGTTTGTGCAAAGTGAGTACCTGAGTTGATGTGCACTAAGGCTTTTGTGCAGAACCCTTCTGGTTTAAAAGTGTGAACTGCATGCAATAAAGTAGCAACTGTTGTAGAATGATTTAAACTTTTTAAGATTTCCCATGTGTACTTTTATGTGCATGCTGTGTGATTTTATTAGGCACGGTGTAGCTCTGCTAGAAAGAAACAACCTTCTCAGGTCAAAGCACACGCAGCAGAACCATGTAACAGGAGAAGGATGGAGGAGAGTATTCTATTAATGGAAGCCCCTATTAGTTATGGTTATGCCACAGTCTGTAATGTAGAATCCTTGTTCTTGAGCACCCTTTGATGTCAAACTGAGAACTGGCATTACAGAGACCTGGAACTAATATTGAAATCTGCTGAAAATGTCCTGGTTGCCATTAGGTGCCACCCATAATCTGATGTGTCTCTCAAATGAGTACAAACCACATGTGCTGAGGCAGCAGCTGTCTCTTAATAAGTGTTTGTAGCCAGAGGTGTATGAAGTGCCTGGGGAACTAAGAAAAAAGCATGTAGATGCAAAAAA
>VWZG01008406.1:1186-37918 GCA_013396735.1 Grallaria varia | reverse complement strand
TTTTTTTTTTTTTGGAGTAGGGAACTCTAACTTCATCCTTTTTGTGACTTGTTTGGAGAAAGGGACTAATATCGTTCTGTTTTTCACAAATGCATTCCCTTTTCTTTCTCCTAAGGCTCATCTGAACAGCTTCTAAGCCCTGACTGCTGGAGGGCATCACTTAAAGCTTTGGGGTGTGATTCACCAGTGGCTGAGCAGGTGAATCACCTCAAGAAAAGTGATTCTACTGAAACTCCTGTATTGAGGGATGCTGCCAAAATTCTCCTCTCCACACAACAGGTGGGTGGTTGATTTATTATGTTTTTCAGCTGAAACAGATGCCCTCCAGTGACAAATAACTCTGCTGGGCAGCCTTTCTGTAACTGATTAGTAGTTTCCTCCCTTTTCCAGGTTAGAGAGACAATAGAATGGCTTACCACATCCTTCTGCAAACTCAGACTGGCTTCAGTGGACTTCAGGACTTTTGGCCTGTTTTCAAAGTGGACTCCTTATGTGGCTGAAGTGAATAAATTCCTGGAGTATCTTATTAAACGACTTATTGACAGTGAAGTTGCTAATTTAGCCCAAGAGCCTGTTGGCAGTAATGCAGTTCTTACAGGTAGCATGCCTTAAAAGCAAATTACTTAAGAACAGACACGCAGGTTTTGTAGTTTTCTCTGTTAAAGACAATTTAAATATACAGTAAAATCTCATTTTCCATTTGTGCAATGATGAGAACATTAAAATACATATGGGAAATCTTTGATGCTACTTCATGGCCATGTAGGACTTCATGCTTTAACTTTATAACTGTAGAGAAACCTTTTTTTAATTTGAGCTTGCTTTAAAATTATTCTATGAAGAGCTTGTACTTTCTTCAGGAAAAATAGTCTTTTGCTCTGAGGTTTGGGGAGGAGACCCTACTGAATTTGGTGTGATTTTGATTTGGAGAAAAATTACCTAAAAACATTTTATTTTAATATATGCAGGTTGAAAGTGTGAATCATCATTACCTCTACAATCTCTGCTGTGCTATTAAAGTGATACTAATAGAACATCTAAACAATGCAAAATGCTTGTGATTGTTGTTAAAACAACCATGTGGTTAACCAGAGTTACTAGTAAGCATATTTTAAGTTTTTTATTTGACCAGAAAGGACTGATTGAATGGTTGGACTCAGTGGTCTTAAGAGTTCTTTTCCAACTTTAATTATTGTGTGATTCTGTAAATGTTAGCAAAGGACATTGTATGCAAATTTGGAAAAGTGTAATGTATTCACTGTTGTTGATTTGAAGAAAAAAAACCCCAGCTTTTGCTTTGTTTCCTTCTAGCCCTGCAGTCCTTGTATTCAGTCATTGCTGGACTCTTTAAACCATGGATACTGGTCTTGGATAAGGAAGATGCAAGGTATTTATTGCATTTTAAAATTGAATTAATTTTAGCTAAAGCAAGGATGTTAGCCCTGTAAGAATGGCTTTCGTTATTACCTGTTTTTTAATAATTCATGACTGTCTTATGACCTTTCATTTAAATAGGTCTTACTTGTCTCATATCCTTAATAATTATGGAACTAATTCATGACATACACCAGATTTTCCAAGGTTTTGATTGAATAATTATCTTAGTAATTATGAGAAATATCTTGTAATAATATGATTGGAGTTTGGTGATGACTAAGTAAGTATTGCACTCAGTTCTGAAAACACTGAAACTTGAATTTTGGATTCCTTTTTTTAGCTTCCATAGTATCTATAATATCTTAGTTTAAAACAAATGAAAAAAAGCCGAATACAGTCCCAAATATCAGTGGTATTTGGAGAAACTTCACGCTAAATCAGTTCTGTGATGGTCTACTGCCTTGTGTGTACCTCTGTCTTCACATGAACAGTTATTTGTAATATTATATATTTAAGTTTTGCTATTACGTACTTAAATTTTGCTTTCTTTCAAAACTAAAAGCTTTTTTGATTTGTGAGTGCACCTTCAGCAGGTCCATTAGAAGGCTGACTGCAGATTGTATGTAATGTCATTGAGAAATTCCAGTGTTTTGGTCTTTAATTCCATTATGAAATATCAAACAGGTAATTTCTGTTTACTCGGTGTTACCGTGTGGGATATTGAAATATGCAGCTTTTCTAAGGGAAGAGAGGACAGTCCCAAGGAATTGAGTCTTAGAGGACCTCTGATATCTCTGCTATACTGACTTGCTGTGCTTTATAGTGTTTAAATTGCTGGAGTGTTTATGATCAAGGCACTGAAATTTGTGTTGCTGCACTTGTACTTCTTTTCAGTAACCAGCCCTGCTATCCTTGGCTGGAGAGTGACACTCCTGTAGCCTCCACCATGGTCTCTTTGTTCACAGATTGCATCAAGCTTTTGCATGAGAGCTTCAAAGGTGAGTGACCTCCACACTGTTTTAATGAATTGGCACTAAAAAAGATTTTTGATTGAGATGTGGGACAGGAAGGGATTTTACTCGAGGTGACCACTGTGGTCATATCAGGAGCACTTACTTGTTTCATCCTTAAAAAACAGCTTTTTTCCTTGACAAGTGTAGATAATGTGATTGATAAATGCATATTGCTCAGATAACAAATTCAATGTGAAGGAAAGCAAAACAAAATGAGCTGTCATGAGAAATGCATGAATTCTTTCCAGATCTGTATGTTGTTCCCAAACAACATATGCAGTAGCATGTCACAATGACCAAAACATGTTCTTCAAATGCTGGTCTTGGGGGTGGTTTAATCTCCAGGAATCCATAATTTTGAGCTCCTATTAAGTATTGCTTTGTGTGCCTAATATGTAGCTAGACATAAGAATGGAAAAAAATTAATTTCACAGTACCCCTTAACAATTTTAGGGATGAACTAGATTCAAACTTGTGTTATTTTTAATTGCTTATTTTTGCAAGATAATTGTGTTTTATATAAAATTTGAGATACAAACGATCTTCTTTAAAAAAAAGCAAAATGGCCCAACATATAAGCAATTAAGTTCTACCCTGAAGGAGTATTTTATAATACAGGGTATTGTCCAGCAACTCTGCAAAAGGGCAGGGCAGGGAATGAAATCCAAAGCCTCCCCAGCTGCTGATTTGGAGAAAAAAAAAATCTAGAAGTTGAATGTGCATTTTTTTGTTTGAGTGTAGTTTAGTGTAACTTCAAAGTTTTTCATTTCCAGACTTTCTTTTGAAATGCAACTTTCCCTGATTTTTTTTTCTGTTCTTAATTCAGCTATTTTCTCTTGATTCTAGAAAAGCTGTTGCCAAGTCATCATGGGGCTCTCTGGTTACATCTAATGCATTACTGTGAGTGTTGCACAGCCCCCAAAATGCCAGAGTTTATTCTGTATGCTTTCCACACTGAGTTCAGGAGGCTGCCATGGAAGGAAATGCATCCAGACCAGATGCTTATGGAAGAGTTCTTTAAAGTGAGTACATGGCATCTGTTGAATTAAGTTCATAGTCAGTGTTGCCTGGAAAATAAGTGGAGAGATGGAGACAGCTCTTTCAGCAAGTAGGCTTTTAAAGTTTGTTTGTAGCATTCACAGCTGCTCATGTTGTGGTGGATTTTTGTGAAGAAGTGTATTTGAATTTTAGACAAAATTGTGGGAAGCTGTAAAGCTGCCAGTGTTTGTAATCTGCCATTGCTGTGTCTGAATGTCTCATTTAACATACATTTCATTAGATTTGATGTATTTTACTATTGCCATGCTTTTCTCACTTCCAAGTTGTCTGAGACAATGTATGACTAAAATGCTGCTGGGGATTTATAGTTGACTAAGGAACTGAAAAGTATGGAAGTATTTATATCCTACATAATTTTATGCATCTGTCTTTTTTCCTTCCTCCTTCCTAGATCGAAAGGGGAAGTCCCAAGAGTTGTTTCCTATTCTTGGGTTATGTTTTATGTGAAATAAACTGGGTCAGTGTCCTCTCCGATGCCTGGAATCCCAACCCTCACCCCCAGACTCACAACATGATTGTCTGTTTGCTGTATATGATGGTCCTATTGGCAAAGGAGGAGCAACTTATAGGTGAAGAGGTAATTCTTGGAAATGTTCATACCTGTCTCTCGTAGGGGAAAAATAATCCTTCACTAGAAAGGACACTGGATGGGGCTTCTTTCTCCCTTGCAGAAGAATTAACTCTCAATTGGTTAATGCAAAATACCCCAAACAGTATTCCGGGGTGGCCAAGAGTAATCTCATAGCTGAGGTGTTTTGTGTAACTTTTGTGAAAACAGAAGAGCTGCTGCTCATTTTAAGAAGCTTCTTAGGTGCTGTAATCCAGAGGTGTTGGAAGGAGTAAGCAAATTAATACTGGCAGCTTCCCTGAAGTTATAAAATGACAGTCTGGATTTTGGAAAGAACAAATGTCTTAGTTTCCTTAGGGCAATATTATATATACCTTAAGGTGAAGCTTTTTCTGACTGCTTGACTCAGAAGAGTGTAGGAGTTTTCACTGTGCCCTCTGTGCCTGTATCACCTTTAGGGAGATACTGGGAGGCTCACTGAGTCACATTTATTCTGTCAGTCAACCTCCTGTGTGCCCTCCTTATTTTTCTAAGTGGCAAACATGAATATGTGGAGGCATAGTAAAGAATCATCCATCTATGGAAAGTTCATGCCTGGATCTGAGTCTTACTGTGCATGTTCCTGATGTTTTCCAACCTGATCTTCAGTACTGGTCACACTTGAGGTGGGTTGAGCACAACTCAGTCCCTCTGGGGTTTGGAGCAGCTCTTGATCCCAGTGTAGTTCTTCTCATAGCTTTCTAAAAGGAAAATGTGTCTGCCTGAACATGTTTTCTGAAAAGTTTTAAGTGAGAGCTGGTCAGTCCTTCCTCAGAACTGTCCTGGAAACATATGTTTCTTACCATAAAATGCTCCCTATGATGTGATGTCAAGTCACAATGATAGAAAGCATCTTGAAGACTAGATATACCTTTAAGAACCTTTGCATTGTCTGTGTCTGATGAATCACTGGAGGACAGACCTTCATCTGTTGAATCGTAGGTTGAGTTTTCTGGTTCTCTTGTTTTGCAGGGGGATTTGATATTCTCTGGTTTCTCAATGCTTTTCAAATTTATAGTTGCGTTCCAGTATTTCTGAATTGTATTAGGATAGGGCATCAGTGGGTGTTTGGTTGTGTTTTCCAAATCCTGCTTTACTGTCAGCTCTGTGTGGGTAAATCTAGCATAGTCTCATCCAGTCAATTTCTTCTGGAGAACTCTTCCAGGGGAACTAGATCATCTTCAGGAAGTCCCATTTCACATGTCAGCTTTCTCCCAGTCCAACATCTTCTGTTTTCCTCTGAGGCACTACGAGGTGCTGCATCAAGGTATCACCAGCAGCCTTTGATCAGCACTGTATTTCAGTTTAGGAAAATTACCAGAGTTCACATGGTTTGACCTGAATGTCTCTGCTTATCAGAAGCTTCTCAAGCTTCAGGAGATGCCTGTTTGCACATGGTATGAGTCAGCCTCAGGAATTCCCTCCTACCCTCCAGCAATGCCTTAAACTAACTTACTGTCAGGAGGTTTTTGCCTCCCAGAAAGCTCCTGTGACACCTTGACCTAAATCTCAAACTTTCTCAGCCCTGTGTTCTAGGGCATGAGCAACCTGAGAAGTACTTGTTGTACCAGTGTCACGTTCTTGTTGAAGTAGTCTAATTTGGGTTAGTTCTGGGTTGTCAGCACAATTTGAGTACTGTTCATTCTAAAACATGTAGAATTATAGAATCATAGGACAGAATGTAGAATATCCTGAGCTGGAAGGGACCCACATGGATTATTTGGTCTAACCCCTGGCCCTGCACAGATGCCCCAACAATTCCACCATGTCCCTGAGAGCAAAGTCCAGACACTCCTGGAGCTCTGGCAGCCTTGGTGCTGTGCCCACTGCCCTGGGGAGCCTGGTCAGTGCCCACCACCCTCTGGGGGAGGAACCTTTTCCTGAGATCCAGCCTAAAACTCCCCTGACACAGCTGCAGCCATTCAGTGTTTCTCAGTGTCCAGGGGGACCCTGTGTTACTGCAGGTTGTAAGAATAGGTGATAGCTGCTTGTGGACAGAGAGACTTTTCCATCTGCAGACTTGCGCTGACTCTGTGAGCTGGGGGCACTGCAGGCTGCTGTGCTCTTCAGGGTGCTATTTATGAGAATAAACCCTTGAGGAGTCCCACAGGTTGGTAGATGATTCACTGAATGGAAAATTAAGGGACCCAGTTTCTACTGTGAACTTAGACTAACCTATCTTTTAAAATCATATTTTGATACCTCTTTTAAATCCATATAAAAGGGACTTTTACCTGCAGGGTCTTCATTCTTTCCCACCTGCCTTTACATGTTTACATGTGTTAAATTTTGATGTTTCTCACTGACTTTTGTGCTTGGTTAGAGCTGCTGCAGCAGCCTGGATACTATTACATGAATGCTAGAGATGACATACATGTGTTAGCTTACTGCTTGAATGAGGAATTGCTTGTCAGCCAGACTCCCTTGTCATTATTTCTGGGGGGGTTCTGCTCCATCTCCTTCAAATTCTAGAGCAGGGGCTTATTTCCAATATCGAGTACCGTGTATATTATTTTAATACTGCAGAAAAGGTGTAGCTTAAACTGATCTATTTAAATCTTCAGGAATCACCACTCGTGAATCTTCTTGGACAGACCAGCTCCCTTCCTTGGCAGCTTGTGGGCATTTCATCTTACCAAAGCATCATCAGCTACTGCAACAGTCACTACCCTCCCTCTGTTATCCTTGCTAAGGATGCTGGAGCTGAACTGATTGTGAAGCTCCTGAAAATCTCAGCAGGCTTTGGGGCATCTTCGGATAGTCACATCCACCTTGTGAGTTCAGCTGGTCTCGTGGTGTCTCCCGGCTGTTCTTGGCTTTTGCAAATTTTGGTTGTGTATATTGTGAAAAGAGTTCTAGATGTGGTGGGGGTTTTTTTTTGTTTTGTTTTTGTTTTTTTCTTTTTCGTTTGTTTGTTTGTTTTTGTTTTTCAAAATTATTTTAATTTTGTTGAGCAGGATGCAACACTGAAGTGCCGAGCGTACATTCACCAGGTGGTTCAGTTCCTCAGCACCTTAGAGCAGAGTGGAAAGATCACCCTTGCAGTTTTGGAACAAGAAATGGCCAAGCTGCTAGATGATATAGTCATCTTTAATCCCCCAGGTTTGTGTTGTAGAAATGGCAAATTGCTTTAAAGCTGTCAAGATCCTTTATTCTGCTGCATGGATTGATGAAAGTCTGTGACTGTGTAATTACTTGCATTACTATAATGTTTCCCTTATGGGCAGCAGGTTGTGTTGCTTTGGTGATGCATATAGAGATGGTATATTAGCACACAGCAAAAATATGAACTACCCTAGGAGTGAGAGAACCAACATTAAAAGGAGGACTGTGTTGTGAGTAAAACTGGCTGAAATACAGGAGCTTGAGGGATTATTTTCTTTGTTGTCTGGTATTTTTATTTTTATTTTGCATGTGATTTACATCTTTTTTAAAAGGAAGAATGGCAGAAATACACTCCATGGTCCTGAGGGATTAGGACTAATGAAAGTGAGGAATATTAGGACAGATGTTAGGAAGAAATTCTTTTCCATGAGGATGGTGAGATACTGGAACAGCTTGCCCAAGGAGGTTTTGGATTCTTCAACCCTATCAGTCTTAAAGGCCATGGTGGATAAGGCTTTGAGCAACCTGGTCTAGTGGGAGGTGTCCCTGGTCTAGTGGAATGTGTCCCTGCCCATGGCGTGGAGGCTGGGACTAGATGATTTTTAAGGTCCATTCCAACCCTTAACGTTCCATGATTCTATGACTTGGTTCTTGGGAAGGTTCTAAATTGTAAAACTGGGAAAACCTGACAGTGTTGAAGTAGAAGAGTTACACTGATGTACCCTAGTGGTATGGTGTGTCCACACAGAGAGGATTTATATTAATCTCATTTTTAGTACAAATCCCATCCTGAGATTCTTTTATTGAACTGTGATTTCAGGTGGACTAAGAAATGCCTGTCAGGAGTAGTGTGGGTCATGGGCAGGAAGAGACACAGGTGTGCTGGCAAACACAGACAAGGAATTGTTATGAACCCAGGAGGGTTTTGCCAGTGACTGCAGAGTATTCAGTGGTGAAGTTTGGGCTCCAGTATCAATTTACTGACATGGCTCTCTGCTTTGTGACTTCCAGACATGGACCTGCAGACGCGCCACCTGGCCCTCAGCAGCCTCTTCACAGAAACACTGATGATGCTGAACAATTCCAGCATCACCACAGCCGAGTCTCTCCGGGGGACCCTGCGGGGGTGGATAGACAGCAAAGTGCACGGGTTGCTGGCCATGCCCCTCCTGACGGCCGCCTGCCAGAGCCTGGCATCTGTGCGGCACATGGCCGAGACCACAGAGGGCTGCATCACTGCTTACTTCAACCAGGGTAGGGGCCTGCCTCTGCTTGCATTGGGAGCTCTGTCTCGGGTGCTGCCGAGCACAAGTCATCTGGAATCATGGAATGCTGTGGGTTGGAAGGGACCTTAAAGACCATCTGGTTCCAAGCCCTCTGCCGTGGGTAGGGACGAGGGGGAATGACACAGTTCCTACTTCACACTGATACAGGCAGGGCTAGATGGGATATTGGGAAGGAATTCTTCCCTGTGAGGCTGGGAAGGCCCTGGCACAAGGTTACCCAGGGAAGCTGTGGCTGCTCCATCCCTGGAAATGTCCAAGGCCAGGTTGGATGGGGCATGGAGGAACCTGGGATAGTGGAAGGTGTCCCTGCCCATCACAGGGGGTTGGAACAAGGTGGTCTTTAAGGTCTCTTCCAACCCAAACCATTCTGTGATTCTGTGATTGTATTTTGGGTTTAACTCTGTTTTTTCTGAACAATCATACCTGTCTCTGTGAAAACTGATTTGCTCTGTGTAGTGTTGTCATTTTTACAGCTAAAGGGGAGGACTTCTTAGAAAAGGAATCACTCACCCAAGAGAGCAAAAGACATTTGTCCCCTCTGTAGTGTTCTGTAGGTTAAGGAAAAAAAAATCCTGTTTGGTAAAACTCTGAAATTCTGTATACCTGAAGGAAATACTTTTAATTCCATTGCTAAAATGTTCAAATTTCAGTCCTGTCTGAATGCTGGGAAAATACCTCACCATAACCTCAAGGAGGTGCTTTGTGATAGTGGAGTTTCTCTTTTCTCTCCATCAGAGTTTCATGACATGCTGATTACCTGGAAAACAGCTAAACCAGCCCAGATTCTGTAAATAGTAGTCCTAGGTTTTTAGGTTTTACTAAGTGCTGCTTTCTCATATGCTCTTTGTTCTTTCCTTCTGTTTTCTTCATAGATCCTCCTCACCACCAGGATTTAGGCTGGGGCCCTATACTTGCCTCCCTCCAAGTTCCTGAGCTGACTATGGAAGAATTCCTGCAGGAGTGTCTGACTTTGGGAAGCTACTTGACCCTGTATGTCTACCTGCTGCAATGCCTGAATACTGACCAAACTCTTACCAATGAAATGAAAATCCTGCTGACCATCAGCAAATGGCTGGACCAAGTGTACCCCAGGTACGAAACTTTTAAGCTTCTGAACGTGCCTTGACTTTTAGATAAAGCATATTTATAGCTGTGTAGCTAGGATAATTAGGTGGCTGGTTTTTTTAGGTTAATTTCAACAGGCTGCTGGATGAAATAGCCTGTCTTTTTATATCCACTATTTCAGAGTCTGTCCCTCTGCAGTGCCAACACTAATAGGTGTGATGGTTAAACAGAAGAGGAATTTAATTTCTTAGAACACTAGTGAGTTTCAGTCATTCTTCAGTCAGAGGAGCTTGATTTTGTTGACAACCTGGATTTGTCCTCTGTTAAAATGACTCAAAGCAAACTCTACATCACTCAGCGTTCCACTTTCCAGCATGTCCACTAGGTGGGATGAGTTATGTGCTAAACATTCAGTCTGACATTCTGGGAGACCTGGTGTTCAAAGCTGGTGGATGGGGACTGTTCAGCAGCTCTGAACCAAATCTGGAGCCAGTGGATCTGGTGGAGTGCCTGGAGTTAGGGTCATGAATGCTGTAAACCAACTTCCTAGATAACTGGGTTCTGGGGGGAAAGGATGCATAGCCTTGGGGTCAAAATAAAAATACATAAAAGTATGTAACAACTGTGTTTAAAAGTAGCTGCTGAAATTGCCGGAATTTAGCAAACAGGAGGAATATCTTTCCATATTGATGTTGATAATGTTCATATTTTCTCTGAAAGAATGATTTGGAAAAATTTACGTTCTCGCTGTTTCTTGAAATTAAAAATAATGCCCTCAGTGTGGTAGGTGCTGTAGTAATTTGATGGCCAGAGTGTGGAGGAGACAGCAGAGCCACCATACATAGCAGATTAAACCTTTTTCTAAACATCAGATCTGAGATTGCTTGGGATGGGAAATGACTGGGTGGAGTAATGTGAGGATAGTCTGATGCAGGAAACTCATGCTGGTGCTTTATGTGGAAAATCTGAGCTTGTTAACTTAAACTGCAAACTGTTTGGGGAAAGATTAAAAATATCATAGGGGGAACTTCACTTTGTGCTTTACTCAACAAAAACCTTCAGTGTTTCCTTTTTTCGAAGATCATATTAAAAATCTAAATTGTTATGGAAACAATAGCTAGTGCTCCCTAAAGTGTTTTGTTGGTAAGTAAAGAAAAGAACAAAAGAATAGAGATACGGCTTCATTCCTTTTGCACCAAGTCCTAGGCAAGTTTAAATCCACTTAGGACTCTGGTATCATTTATTTCCAGTTGTAAAGCTTAAAAGGAAGTGCTGTTCTTTGTCCTCTTAAAGGCTCTTAAAACCTGCTAGCTAATGGATCAAATCCATAACAATAGCAGCGACAGCAGTATAATAATTGGTGGGGTGCATAGTCATGCTGTCCTCATATAGTGGGATTACTGTCACTAATTAACCATCTGAATCCTTCACAGGTCTAAGAGGGACACAAACTTCTTAATCTATGCATCTGACTATTTGTTTTTTTAATTTATATTTTGTTTTATTTTATTCTTTAAATCTCACCTAAAGCTCAGCAAAGGAAGAGGCAAAGCTGTTCCTTTGGTGGCACAAAGCCATGCAGTTATCCCTGATTCAGATGGAGCAGGATGACACCGTTCTGATTGAGTCCGTCATCCGGACACTGCTGTCGATCCAGGGCAGGCAGAGCCAGCTGGCTGAAGAGAGACTGACTTCTGGAATACTCGGTGCTATTGGGCTAGGCAGGAGGTCTCCTTTGTCACCCAGGTAAGGGGTGAATTGTGGTAAATTAATTGCTCTGAGTCACCGTGTTAAAGAATCTGCAGCCTCGGTCCAGACTGCCCAGTGCAGTGTCAGAAGATGTTCTGAATCCAGGCTGTCCCCAGATCTGTAAAGCTGTTTGGGCCTGTTCCAGAGTGTGTCAAAGTTGTTAAGAAGTGGGTATGAACTTCTGCTAAGTTTGTGGTGGAGAAGGAAAGGAATTGCAGTCAAGATTTTGCCTTAAATATCCACCTCCAGCAAAGTTTGTAGGCAGACTGTTTGTTAGAGAAAGATGCTTCCCCTTGGTCTGTAGAAGACTGTTTCAGTTGACCTCACAAGATTTTGTATAATAACATACACTTTGCCTTTTCTGTTTTAACCTTGAGATATTGGAAATGTTAACAAAAGCTCAAGGAAGCATGTGCGTCCTTGTTACTCACTTTACCTTTCAGAGAGACACCACAAAATGAAATTCACTGTGGAGAGAATACCTGGGGGAAAAACCAAAACATTTGTGGAACATCAGCTCTACCTAAACATAACTGTGTTTATAAGGATGCAATCCTGTTGAATTTGCTCTGAATTCTTGCTCTCATTCAACTTATCCCTTGATTTGGGTGGTGGGAATGTTTCACATTCTGTGAAGTGAGAAGTATTTCAGATGTGGCCTCAAGGCTTCAGCTAAGCTTGAAACAGACGTAACATTTTATATGTATGATATTATGTCATCCTCTGTGTCTCTATATATGATATTATGTCTACCCAGAGAAACTGTGGCTGCCCCACGCCTGGAAGTGTCCAAGGCCAGGTTGGACAGGGCTTGGAGCAACCTGGGGATAGGAGAAGGTGTCCCTGCCCATGAGATTGAAACTGGATGACCTTTAAGGTCCCCTCCAACCCAAACCATTTTATGATACTCAAGTGACTTCTTTTTTCTAATGCATTGGAAACAGTCCTCTAAAACCCCTGCTTTGTTCCTGATGCAAGAGATACCTCATGGCACAGAACTTCCAGTGTATCTGCTGTTGAGACTGGCAAATCTGACACCCCTTTCTCTCTCTGTGCTTCCCTTCCACAGGTTTCGGGTGGTTGCCCGCAGTTTGTCTGCTTTCCTCTTAGTGCAGATTCCTGCAGAGAGCCAAGTGCGCCTGAAAGCTGGGTCGGAGCCCAGGCTGTCTCAGAAGGCTCAGCAGGTGAGCTGTGCCCATCTTTGGCTGCTTGACATGCCCTCTTTGTGTGCTCGTTCAGCTTTCAGGCTGAAATAATAAGAGTCGCTGTAAGCATTTCTTTTGAGCTTAATCCTGCTCTAACCTGGTTGCTGAACGTTGGCAGCAGGACTGTGTGTTTGAGCTTTTTCCAATATTCTGTACTAATACAAAAGGGTCAGTTTCTAATCTTGCATGCTGAAAAGGAGCAGTTGAAAACTATGTCTGTAAACCCTGATTTCACAAAGTCTGGAACATTGCAGGTAGAAGGAATTTAAAACAAACAGGAAAAAACAGTGCTGCTGCTGATTGTGCTGCTTTTCAGTGATAAAGCAGGGCTACACTCACACTGACATTTGTTTATGTGAGGTCAGGGCTTAAAAGCCCTGTGACAAGTAAACATTCCTGCTTTAGCATGTGCACTGAGCGTGGTGTTCTTTCAATAAGCATGTGAGAAGTGGAAGGAGTTGATTTGAAACCAAAGCAAAGTAGTTTGGTACAACTTGTTTCTCTTAAGAAAAGAATGAAACTTTTCAGAAACACTTCCAACATGTGCCCTGGCTAGTACTGCCAACAAAGACTTTTCTACATATAATCTTTAACTTGAAAGTTAATATCTAAATCAAATATTATTAAGAAGAACAAAACAATACTGTTATGAAAGTTAAGATGTTCATAAGAACATCCTGAAGCAAATGGTAAAGCATGTTGCAGTTCGTAGTTCAATGTAGTTTCTGTGAAGCCATGTCTTAAGTTCATGAAGTAAATATTTGACAATATTTGGGTTACAGAATCATAGCAAGCCTTAATGGGACAGGTTTTGTGTTGATCATGGGGGGAGAACAGCTTGAAAGATACAAGTTGACTTGAAACACTGTTATGTGATTGTATTTTACAACTGTTTTATTCTGAAAACTCTGTTTTCTGTAGTAGATAAACATCTTCTAGGGGAATTGTGCATATGGTGGCTTGTGAACTGGTTTTTTGTGGACCAGCGTTCATCTAACAGAACTCTCCCTTGCGCCTGTAGGCACTGAGTGCTCTTGAATCCATGGCATCAAACAAGCAATATGTGGAATATCAAGAGCAGCTCTCCCAGGCTTCCGTGTTCATCAGGCATCCAGAGCATTGTCTTCGGGATGGCAACAACCTGCTAGCTTTCCTTGTCAACACCCTGTACCCAGAAGTGCATTATTTGGACAGCATTCGGTAGCAATGCTGAGCTGGCAGGGTCGCCACGGACTGCCCGTTGCCCTGGTTTACAGACAGTGCCCCTGCTGCACAAATAATTTTTACCTTCAGAGTTTCACTCTATCTAAGTCGGAATTGTGAATGGAACAGCACACTGTTGAGCTTTCTCACTTTAAGATTTTCTTGCTTTCCTTTTGATTTTTAGGTCTGTGGAATTGCTTATGGTTTTTCTTTTCTTTTTTCTTTTTTTGTTTTTTCTGGACTGAAAGCACTTGAATATCTTCCTGTGTGTGGTGCACTTCTGAGAGGAGGGTACCTGGGGATAGGTGTACAAATCATTAGTCAGCAAAGCTCATCCTGGAGCATCTGAAGTTTTTGCTTGGTGCCTTTTTTATTTTCCAATGGGTCATCACTCAGGCCAGTTCAAATTTACTGGGGGATTGTCTGTAAAAGAGGTTTGACTTTCTTAACCAGGATACCTCTGAGTCTTACCTGAGTGTGTGTCTAGTGATTTTTGTGAAATCCCTGTGTTTGAAAATACGGAATTTTAAATTCTGACTTCTTTTTGCTATCCCACATTAATCTGTAGTTGAGAGGCATGCCTACAATCTTCACCCACATCTGTAAATACTAACAAAAAATGGAAGTAAAGAACTTTGCTTTTTCCTATTTTCTAAATATTGGTGTGTCTGCATCTATATTGCTTGATTAAATGCAAGTAACTTCCAGCCAAGTTCAAGGGGATTTAAATCTAGAAACAGATTTTCTGGATCTCTAGTGTCTGCGAGGGGAACAGTCAGTTATGATCATGTTAGGTAGGATTCCTTAATTCTTAGTCTGGTTGTTTAGGGAATACTAATTTAACAAGTGTGCACCCACCACTTGAGTTTATTTTCTTTTGCCTGGCTGGGCATTGACATGATAAGGTTTTAAAGGACACTGTGAAAAGGTATTTTTGTTGTATGAAATTTGGTGTTGTATGAAATTCTGTTGCCAAAGCATGAACCATGAGCCTGTAAATCTGTAGTTTCAGCTGAATGATCACTGGTTTTGTTGCCTTGTCCAATCGTAAGATGCACTTTTGTTTAGGGAAAGCAGAAGGCGAATTTTTCCCGTTGCTTGTTTGACGTCCCTTTTATCACTGATCCGTTTGAGGTGGCCCAGGGTCCTACAGTCCCAATCCCTGCTCCTATGTGAAGGAGCTGATCACTTTTCCTCTTCCTCCATTAATTGTGCCTTTGTGTTCATGACATGGTTGCACGTTAAGACATGAGTTCTGGTCACTAGGGGATAGAAATGTGCTACCTACTGTCTGGTCAACGATGCTTTGAACTGTTACTCTCAGCGGTGGTTCTGGTGCTGCAGATTCCTGGCAGATTCTGCTGATTATGCCAGCTGGGTCATTAAATCACCATCATATTAATGTGGTCTCAGAGTTCTCTGCTCTATCTGCGAGCCTATAAATAGATATACATATGTACATCCCTCTGTATATTAACCAGATACCAATGCAGCATGTTTTTTAAGACACTTTTGGAAAACTCATGTATGGAGGAATACATTCTGCTGCTTTTCCCCCCCTCAAAGACTTAAAAGCACTGGTTTCATTAGGTTCAGTGTTATTGATCAGTTGCATATAAATGTGAAAAAGTCAGAAATACGTGTTTGACATGCACTTTTAAAATGAAGAGTTGTTTCAGCTGTTGAGTTTTTACAAATGTTGTATTTATAACATGCTATGTCTGCAAAGACCATGCAAAATAAAAATGAAAAAAATCAAGTAATTTGTGACAGGCACTGTGGTATTTTCAACTTGCTGGAAGAATACACATCAGGTAACACATAATTGCTGTATGTGTCACCCACAGATCAGTCTTCTGGCTTCATGGTAATGTCAGAAGTCTGAACCTGTGCTTTCCTTAATCACAGAGGACCAGTTTTGTGACCTAACAAATCCACTGGCAGTTCTCTGTGCAAAGGTGAACTCCAGAGCTTGGGGGCCTTATTTTCCAAATAGTGCCCAACAGGTTGACTTTTTATTTCTTACTAGTTTTCCTGAAAAGACTGTCATTCTCAGCATCTCCCACTATCCCTCCTGCCTTAAACCACAACATTCTTGTTCACATCATTAATGTCACCGCGTGCTCTCAGAAGGAAAATTGAGTTTTATGTTGTTTTTAACATTTTAGATTGCATGGAAAGAAATGGAGATGTCAGCTACTCAATAACAAGTGTACCTGTTGGATATCTGGTGCAGTTTAGTTGGAGAATGAGCATCTGTGGCTTTTTGAATGTTTTCCTCACACAACAGTTGTTGCATCGGGATGAATTGTTGCCTGTGGGTTGCAGCTTAAGTATTTATTACTAAAATAAGGCCAAATACGGAAATAGACAAAGCAGCTGAACATGGCATTAACTTCACTCAGGAATGGAGAGCCAGAGGTTGGGCAGCAAGATGCCTGAAAGGTGCAGACAGTGCTTGTCCTGCAGGCTGACTGTGCAGCATCACACAGGGGCCATGGTGATGGGAGATAGTGTCCTTTATCCTGGAAGAGTAGGGAGCAATGGCCAAACCCTGAATGTGCACAAACTGGGCAGGAAAAGGGAGGAACTGGAACACACTTTTTAGGCTAAATGAGTTCAATACTAGAAGCCTCTGGGCATGTGCCTTGCCGTGTTCTGCCCTTCCAGTTTGTACAGGTTTGAATGGGTGGTTTGAGCACGAGCTGGTTTTGTGGCACAAGATCTGGTGCTTCTGTTTGGACCCAAACCAGAGTTAATTCTGGAGTGAAAAATCCTGTGAGCCAAGCCTGAATCCAATACACAGGGAGGAATTGGTTCTTCATCACTCTATAAATCATAAGGGCTCAGAAATTTGATTCAGTTTGTCCGGCTAATACATCTGAGATCTCTTTCTTCTGTGACACCTGTGAAACTGAGTTTATAGGTCCCTGACTGCACTGTCTGCTGTAACTTCCCTTTTCTCTGCACCCCTTGTTATTTTTATTAAACCTGACTTTGTCACTGCTGGGATTTAAAAGATCAAGGTCAAGTATTTTCTTGCATTTTTTTTTCTCCTTATTATCCTGGCCAAGCAATTAAAAAATGTGCTTTACATTCCCAGCACAGGTATTACGAAGAAGTGAACTTTAAAATAACGACTCTTAGTCCAGGACTGAGCTTGCAGTCAGGACGACAGACTTGATGGTAATTCAGTAGCAGCTTGAGATCCCAGCCAGTGGTGGTTGTTACTGGGAGCAGGATCATTTGGGGTAAAGTTTTGGAGCCGGGGTTGCACTGAGCCTTGAATCCAGCAGTATAAGCCTGAAAGTAGGTTCATGTCACTAGTTCTTTTTTAATTCTCCTCCTCTGCATCCAAGCCAACCTGTTGCCCTTTCCAGCCCTCTCCTGGACCTGTGGGTGCCTCTCCAGGACTCTAGGCTGTCTCACATCACCCTGTACCATAAACTGAGTCTGTTCACCTGTTCTTGAAGGACATTCACAGTTGCGTTAGAGATTTGCCTGTGGATGGCCAGTGACTTTGCAGTAGTGACTTCATCTCAGAAGAGTTTAAGAGATGAGCAGTCAGAACTTTTCCATGTAACACAAGAGATGGAAACGGTTTAGAAATAATTTTTTTTTACCTTTAAAAAAAAAAAAAAAAGCCTATTTATTGTACTGGAACACTTTCACAGTGTATTTATCAGAAAGCTCTGGGTTTCTGGGCACCAGAAGAGTAATAGAGTTAGAACAGAGACCAATTAGACTTTGCATGTCCTGCTTTCATTTCTACCAGCCTTTGGAAAACCTCATCCTTATTCTTGGACTCCTCTTGAAAAATGTTTCCTTTAAACTCTTAAACTTTTCTGGAAGATAAGGAGTAGTAATAATGGTTAAAAAAAAAATCCCCAAAACCACCCGTAGTGTTCTGTCACAGCTAGTGTTTGAAATACAACAGTAGCTCACTTGAAGGCTGCACGTCGTTGGACAAATGGAGTTGTGCAAACCAGTTCTTGGAGTGATACTTGAAAATTGCCAAAGCAAAAAGATGCTAGAAAATTTTATACTGTTACCTGCTTGCTAAATATCTGATACGGGCTAAAAACACACAGACTGGTTAAAACTGACATCCTGTGCAGATCCTCTTCTGCTCTTGCAGCTCCATCCCTCCTCTTTTCTTTCTTCTCTTTGAAGGGCTTTTTTTCCCTTGAAGGGCTGCTCTTCCTCATGAGCAGCAGTAGGGCTGGAAGTCATAGCATAGAGAATGGTTTGGGTTGGAAGGGACCTTAAAGATCCTCCCATACCAACATTCCCACCAAGGCATGCCTGTTTGACTTTCTGTGCATCAACCAGCGTGGGTTTGGTGTTCCCTGGGAGAAAGGACACCTATGCAGGGAGCAAGGTGGGTATGGGATCTGCTCAGCTGCGTCTGGGCACTGCCCTCCCTCCTGGCAGAGTCTGGCTGCTGCCATGCCTGCGGTCAAAGTTCTCATAGGTGCAGTCCTGCAGCTGTGGCCTGGCAGGAGGAAAAGGGAAAAAGGTGAGGACACATCTCTGGCTGCTCTAGGCATTGTTAGTGGTTCCACCAAGCAGGTAAGGAGTGCTACAGTAAGTGTCTGTGACACTCTGATACAGATCTTCCCTCTGCAGCAGGTGCTCTTTAAGGGTCCGAGTTGCAATTAATCTTAGAGCATCCACAGCAATCTCCTGCACCCTCAGCATTAACTGCTGCTACTGTCCTTCTGCTCAGAGCCTCGGGAGGTTGTGTCAAACCTCTTCTCATCTAAGTGTTGGTTTTTAAGCTTTCATCAGTGTAGGTATCTCTGCAAAGACAGTCAATGGTGCAGCATGGTTTAGACCCTGATAAATCAGCAAAACTGTACTTTTTGCAAATAATTGTTACAAATTTGAGTGTAGGATTAAATTCCTTGTTGTTTCGTCGGCTGTACATTTGAATGCCCTGCTGAAATGGCCATTGCTCTTGGGTGAAGTGAGGGAAGGAGACATCATGTAGGAGTAACTCAGGAAGGAGATAGCATGTAGGGATGGCTCAGGTTGGAGACATCACAAAGGGATAACTCAGATTACAAGGGAGCAGCCCTAGGCAGGTGTAATTATACTGACCTCAGGTACACCAAACTGTTACACTAAGAGCTGTTTTGGGATGCTTTTAGTTTATTTTTTCCATCCCTTTCTAGGCTAGCCACCCCAGCTGCCAGGAGTGTCCAAGATCAGTGTTGTGCTGGGTAATGGGGCAATGTCAAGGGTCTACGGGAGCATGGTGTGGGTGCCAGCCAAAGAATCAGGCCCTGTCACACGTGAGCTGGCTCTGAGGTGGGCTTTTTGGTGTCTCCACACCTTCCTTCACACTTGGCTGGGCTCATCAGCTTTGGCGTGGGCACTTTTTCTGCCCCATTAGACACTGGGGTGCAGAGGAAGGGGAAGGTTTCTGTTGCATGATATCAGCACAGACCCCATCCCCTTACAGCCCCGAGGTGTTGTTTAATGTGGCATCATAGAATCCCAGAATGGCTTGGGTTGGAGGGGACCTTAAAGGTCATTTGGTTCCAACCCCCTGTCATGGGCAGGGACACTTTCCACTATCCCAGGTGGCTCCAAGTCCTGTCCAACCTGGCCTTGGACACTTCCAGGGATGGGGCAGCCTCAGCTTCTGTGGGCAACCTGTGCCAGGGTCTCACCACCCTAGCAGGGTAGAACTTCTTGCCAATATCTCATCTAACCCTGCCCTCTGTCAGTGGGAAGCCATTTGTCCTTATCCTGTCCCTCCATGCCCTTGTCCAAACTCCCTCTCCAGTTCTCTTGGAGCCTTTTAGGCACTGGAAGGGGCTCTGAACTCTCCCTGGAGCCTTCTCTTCTCCAATTCCCAGCTCTCCCAGACTAATTGTACACTTGACTGCAGCCTTCCAGCCACGCTCTGGGCTTATGGCACACCTGAATTTCTAACCCTTTGCTGGTGCAGCATCCATGTGCTATGGTCTCTCCAGCCTGCTTCCCCAGTCCCTTGTCCTCACACCACTTGGGTCTCCTCAGCTGTGCCCAAGTCTTGTTGCTTCACACCTGGCCATCAGGCCCAACCCTCTCCTTGTCCCAAGAGGCCAGAAAATTGTTGCCAAGACCAAGGACATGCTGCATTTTCACCCTTAGCCATCTCCACCCTTCTGTGGGGTAACATAAGTAGAAGGCAAGACATCCTTACCTGACCAGGCTGGATGGAGCAGAGGAGGGACCTGTGAAGTGGGAAGGATGATGTGGGTTACCAATGAGGTCAGAGTGAGCTGGGGAGCCAGGACTGACCTAGATCTGTCGGGAAGCTGCACTGCAGGGTGGTTGTGACATCCTTTTCATGGGTTTGGGAATTAGGGGCTGGAATACAAGGAGCAATGCATTTTTCTTTGGTCTGACCACTTCTGCTGCTCAAGACAAGTGGTGGGTTTCATGAGTGTGACATCAGACTGTCCCTACAGACGAGTCATAGTGATGTGTCATCTTGTCCAGACTGAGAGGCAGAGCCCCGTGTCCCTCTTGGTCCCCTTCTGCTCCTGCCACCACACAGCAGGAGTGGTGGGCTGGGGACCAGTGGCCTCCTGGCTTCTTGGGATGTCTCATCCCTCAGTTCATGAGCTGATTCTCATCTCTTGTAAACCAGCCATTCCCTGTTCTCATGGTTTGGGGGGTGGGATTTCACCAAGGATGGGGAGGCACCAGGGTAGTGATGGCCTGGGGGGCTCAGAGGGGTGGTCCGTAAAATGAGGATGCCCATCCCAGGGGATTAAACTGTTGTGTGGGATGCACCAAAGGTAAGTCCTGACCATGGATTACAGGGAAAGAGGTAGTAATTAGCCTGCTCTAAGGAAAAAGAAATTAAAAATCTGGTTGTGTAGGCAGCGGGTTCTCCACTAATTGCCCATCTGTTAGTTTATTAACCTTTCTCCTTGGGCACAGGGAAACTCCTGCTCCCTCTGTCTTTTCCAAGGCCCTTTCCCAAAGGAGACCCCTGTCAGCAGGCTGTGACCAGCCAGCCCGGAGATCCCTCTTACTTTTTCTTAGATTTCCCCACTAGAAATGTCCTTCTCCGGAGGTAGAAAATCATAAAATCTTCAAAAAAAAACCCACCCCAAAACCAAACTAGCCCAACCTCCTCCTGCCTGACTTTGCTGCACCCACCCCTGGTTACCAGTCGGGTGCAGAGGGTTTCAATACTGACCTTCTCTGGAGAAAACACTGAAGCTCAGCATGGCCAGCAAAATGAGCACCTTGATTCCCAGTGGCACGAGGATGAGGACCATGAAGAAGGAGCTGTCAGACGCCTGGAACTTATAGAAGTACACGGCCCCCTCTGCCCTGCCGTGGCTGTTGACTGCAGTGCAGGTGTATTTCCCGTCGTGGGTGAGGTACCGGAGCTCCTTGGTGACACGGTGGCTCGTGGAGGTGACAGAGGTGAGGTTGGGGTAGGGGGGCCCCATCCAGGTCAGGGCAGGCACTGGCTCCCCCTCGGCGGTGCAGCGAGCCTGGAAGGTGTGATCCCTGTTGGAGCTGACGGTGATGTTGATGATCCTGGGGGCAGCTGCAGGGGAGGGGAAATGTGTCAGGCTTCTAAAGGCAGGCCTGGTGCAAAATGCCTGGTCTTGGTGGACCCTGAGTGTGTTATATCAGGGTGAAATTGAGTGATGGGTGCTGGTGGGGGAGAGGCTGGACATGACCCCAAAGCAACCAGGAACCTACACAGGCTGTTGGGTGGTCACGGATTCAAACAGGTTGGAAAACACTTCCAAGATCATCACTGAGTCCAACCTTTGATTGATCCACCACTACGTCAACTGGACCAGAGCACTGACTGCCACATCCATTCTTCCCTTAAGCACCTCCAAGGATGGGGACTCCACCACCCCCTGGGCAGCCCCTTCCAATGCTTAAAAATCCTTTCTGTGAAGAAACTCCTCAGAATGTCCAACCTGAAACTGGCCTGGCCACTACAGGGCTGGAGAATGCCCCCGTGCGCTAGGCTGCCCCCTCAGGTGAGACCCCACCTGCAGAACTGCCTCCAGCCCTGGGGAACAACAGCGCAGGAAGGACATGGAGCTGCTGGATTGAGTCCAGAGGAGGCCATGGAGATGCCCCTCTGCTCTGGAGCCAGGCTAGCAGAGGTGGGAGGGTTCACCTGGAGAAGAGAAGGCTCCAGGGACACCTGAGACCCCCTTCCAGTGCCAGGGGGCTGCAAGAAAAATGGGGACAAATTTTTTAATACGGCCTGCTCTGACAGGACAAAGGGTGCGGATGTTTTATAAGCAAAATAGAGATTTAGATTGGATGGCTGCCCTGAGAAGCTGTGACTGCCCCATTCCTGGAAGTGTCCAAGGCCAGGGCTAGTGGAAGGTGTCCCTGACCATGACAGGGGAGTTGGAACAAGATGAGCTTGAAAGATCCTTTTCAATCCAGACTGTTCTGTGGTTCTATAAATGCTGGAATCACCTCCCTCCTTTATTGTTTTTCTCAGCACTTTCTTCCCCTAGATTCTCTACCCTGACTGTGTTGGACAGAGGAGCAAAGGGATTCAGCCAGCAAAGCTTGGGTGCAAGGATGCTCTGTTTGTACTCTTTCTTTTGTAATCTATTCGTGTTTTATCCCTGTGATGCCTCACACAGTTTTCTGATCTCCTGCAGTTGTGACCTTCCATGGTAGCAGAAGGCAGAGAAATGCCATCCACCATGTAGGTACAGATGCAGCTGGTGACCTTTTTGGACTTACTGCATCTCCACATGGTCCAGGGCATGGCAACCATGGTGCTCTCCATAGGGATCTCCTGGCTGTTCCTTTGGTCTCTGACCCACAGAGCACACATGGATGGATCCCTTTGTGTGAGCCCTTCGCTTGGTGCCTGAGACTTGCCAGATTTGGCAGATTATTGTTGTAGGGTAAATTTCCACTTCTTGCTACAGGCTGTTTTCAATGATTTTTCCAACCCTGCAGTGACCAGGTCACTTTAAGGTTAGACGTTTGAAGGAGTTCCTTCACAGAAAGGATTTTTAAGCATTGGAAGGGGCTGCCCAGGGAGGTGGTGGAGTCCCCATCCCTGGAGGTGCTTAAGGGAAGACTGGAAGTGACATGGTGGTGGATCAGTCAAAGGTCGGACTCAATGATCTTCATGGTGTTTTTCAACCTCTTTGCTTCCACCCAACAGTTAGTGTAGGTTCCTGGTTGCTTTGGGGTAACACTCCCACAACACGATAGGGCCACTACTTTTGTATCCTGTGTTTGTAGCATATGGGATTGTGTGACTTAATGAACATTTAAATATCAATTTTGCAGAGATCAATTGGTAAAGATCATTTTAGGGATGCAAAATGCCAGGAGATGTACTGTTGGACATGTCCTTGTGAGTCCAGCCTGCTGAGGAAGCATAGCGGCTGCGACCAAGCTTGTCTTGTCCACCAATACTCTCCTCTTGGCTCTCCTGACTAATTTAATGCCTAAAAGTGTTGTGAAAAGCAAAGGGAACTAAATGAGTGCCCTCACAGAGAAAGAGCAGGAACTCTTTTTTTTTTTTTTTTTTTTTTTTTAAACAGGCTAAACAACAAAAATTATCGTTTGCAACCACCTACAGCACATCTTTCCCCTTGTTTATATAATGCAAGAGGAGTTTCAGGCTGTGTGTCATGTTATCTGTGTGTTTTGGTGTTCAAATCAACCTTTTAAGCAATAATTAGCCCTTCCCAATCATACTGTCAGGGTCTATTCACAATCAAGGTGCAGCCTGGGTACTGCATCTGTGTGTGTTATCATTCCCCTGGAGTTAAAAAAATCCAGGCAGCCCAGGAGAGACATCCTGCCCTGGTCATGCTGTGTGGGGGTGTTCAGGAGCTGCTCCCACTGAATGAGAGCCTCGACTGTGCAGCAGTTCCCAAGAAGTAACTATGCTCATCCTGGGTCCCATTTGGACGCCACAGTGCACAGCAGGCACAAAGAAGTTCCCTCTCAGAAGCAAAGTCATCCAGTCTCATGGCAGGGGTATGATCTGAGTCTGTTTTTGGGGCCGCCTGGGTCTCACAACCCCCCCTTGACCTGCAAGCTCACCCTGGGTGGTGGGATTAGCATTTGATATTGGTTGCTCCGAGATTGTTTTCTCAGGCTGTTTGTACTCTGTTTCCCCTTCCAGACCTTGGACCTGTGTCCTTCCAATCCCCTGTTACCACTCAGCTCTTGTCCTAATGTTCATGAATGTGTGCTCAGCACTCAGGGTCTCCAGATTACATTCTGGTGAAGAGGATGTCTTTATCCCCATGCCATGGGCTGCTGACCCCACCTTGCCTTTTTGCTGCCTGCACAGATCCTGTGCTGCAGGGACAAAGTGGGATGCCCAGGTTTTGGTGGGCTCTTACCACAGCTGCCAAACCTTTGCTGTTTCCTATCCTCTCCTCTGCATTGTGCTCATGGCTTCATATTGGAAGACTGAGAAAGACAGTGAATATTCCCTGCCCAAATTATCCACAGAGCTGGAAGAGCCAACCCTTTGGAAAACCATCTCGGGTAAACTTCTGTTGCCATTGTGTCAGCTTCCACATCTTGTGGTTCTCAGTTCCCTACAGGCTGGTTTTCCCTCCCATGGCTCTCGTGCCCTCTTACCAATCAAATGCAGCTTTATCCCACTCCTGCTTTCATACTTGTCGTGGATATCTCCGGCCAGCTCAACCCGGCAGAAATATCTGTCGCTGTCGCTCCAGGTCAGGTTGTCAATCCTAATGGAAAGGTCCTTGTGCCGGGGGTTGCCGAGCAGTTTGTACTTGTTCTTGTAGCTGATGGCAGTCTTACAGAGCTCGCTGGTGCTCTGGCTCACACACTTAAACACTACAGTGCCATTGTAGGGTTCCCTGATCCTCCAGATGGCAGTGAGGGTCCGGTCAAAGGCTTTGTAGGGGTGTGTGAAAGTACAGGGCAGGATCACCATCTTCCCAAGCTCCCCAGTAACATCAGAGGGGACGTGAACGGACCAGCTGTTGGACTGCACACCTGGAAGCAAAAAGAGACCATGGAATCACACAATGGTTTGGGTTGGAAAGCACCTGAAAGCTCATCTTGGTCCAGCTTGTTCCCTCTGCCATGGGCAGGGACACCTTCCACTAGCCCAGGTTGTTCCAAGCCCCATCCAGCCTGGTCTTGGACACTTCCAGGGATCCAGGGGCAGCCACAGCTTCTCTGCCCAACCTGTGCCAGGGCCTCACTATTCTCACAGGGAAGAATTCCTTCCCAATATCCTATCTAATGCTGCCCTCTGGCACTGGAAAGCCATTCCCTGTGTCCTGTCCCTCCATGCCTTGTCCCCAGTCCCTCTGCAGCTCTCCTGGAGCCCCTTTAGGCACTGGCAGGGGCTCTCAGGTGTCCCTGGAGCCTTCTCTTCTCCAGGTGAACCCCCTCAGCTCTCCCAGCCTGTCTCCAATGAAGAGGTGCTCCAGCCCTTGGAGCATCTTTGTGCACTCCTCTGGACTCACTGCAGCAGGTCCATGTCCTTTTTTTACTGCATTATCTACTTGAAGAATCAGAATTCTATTTTTCTTTTAAAAGGCTAAAACCACGTTTTGCATGTATTCAAAGCTTGTTTGCTTTAGGCACTGAAGTTCCTGAAATGTAGCAGGCCTGTGTTTGAGTGCATGCACTGACACACTCCTGTGTTAAAGCACTTGTTATGCTCATCAGTCGATGTCTGCATCACCCCCAGGGAAGATGGGAGCAGCTGATGTTTCTAATGATCAGTGCTGCCATGGTCTCAGAGGAGCATCTTACTCATAAGTTGTGACAGGGTCTGAATAAAGACCTGAAGATACTCATCTTACAAGGGCTGATGAGAACAGGCAGGTTCCCTGTATCAGCTCCTGTCGTAGGATGCCCTTGACACTGGAGAAGATATCTCCCTGTTAGCAGGGCAGGTTGTCACTGTGTGGGCTCTAGCTGCCATGTTCTTCCTTGTCCTGGTGAGGGAAATCCTGGTTTTCCAGCTGAGCTGTCATAAATGGTTGGGGTTTTGCTCTCTTGGCCATACTTGGTCACAATAAATCCCAGCAAGGCCTGGGGAGCTGAACCTCACTGCACCAGACCCAGTCTGGTCATTTTTGTCCAGCCTTCAGCTGAATGGACACTCCCCACCTATGAAGTATATTGGGAAAATACAATGTCTCATATATTTCTCTTCCCCAGGAACCAACAGCACCTGTAGGATGTGCTTTCCATGTAGGTCACAGAATCCCATAAGGGTTTGGGTTGGAAAGGACATTACAGACCATCCAGTCCCACCTCCTGCCATGGGCAGGGACACCTTCCACTAGCCCAGGTTGCTCCAAACCCTGCCCAATCTGTACTTGGACACTTCCAGGGGTGGGACAGCCACAGCTTCTCTGCCCAGCCTGTGCCAGGGCCTCCCCACCCTCACAGGGAAGAATTTATTCCTAATATCCAATCTAAATCTCCCCTCTTTCAGTTTAATATACAGGTATCTCTATCTACCCACTGTCCTGCTGGTATCAACAGCTGTAGCAGCAGACTGTGGCCTCAGACACATCTGTGACTACATTTCTGTCTTGTAAAACTCATTTGATGGCTTCACTAAATCACCTTTCCCCTCAGTAGCTGAGCATACCTGTAAAATGTAAAGGTGTCCTGCAAGTAATTCCAACCCTGGTCTAGCTGGCTTCACCATGTTTTGTGGGCATTCAGCTGTCAGATTACTCCTGTAGAACTCAAAGATAAGATTTGTTTTTTGTTCCTGTGTCTGTTTTCCACAGCACTTGACAAATACCTCGGTGGCAGTGCAGCTTGTACTGATCTATTGTGCACTGCACAATGGACAAAGGCCATCCTAGGGCTGGTTCTCTGCTGTTCAGTTATTTACCTGGAATCAGCTCCAAGCCAGTATTTTGATTGCTGAGATCTGGAGCTGGGCTGCCCTGCCATTCACTGTAATGATAATGGCACCTTTACCAGCCCAGGTAATCTCATACACAGGGCTACAGGACTGCAGGAGCTCCAGGAAGCTCATGGAATTTAAGCACAAGGCAGTGAAAACAGAAATTGCTGTTGTTTTCTAGTTTATTTGTCCTTGTTCTAGTTATTTTACAGCACACCACTGTAACCTTTACTTTTCGAGAACTGCAGATCATGTGCTTTTGAGTATCTGACTTGCTTTTCTCTGCCATCTCTTTGACTATTTTTTTTTTTTTTTTTGGTTGTTGCTGTTGTTTTAAATCTTAAGCAAAGAACACTTAATTTTTTCAGCACGTCTCCCCTTGCCTTCCAGATGAAAAATAGTGTTAAAAATAAGTGCTTTTAATGTTACCAGCTCCACCCATTTCCATGGAAACACAGTTTGCCTAGTTAAGAGTGGAGGGTGTTGTCAACACCCTGTGTATAATTTAACCTTAACCTTAAAACTTCAGCATGGTAGGTCTTCCATTATTCCTTTTGCTAATATCCAGACTCCATTTGTTCCTGGAATTGAAGCTCTCACAGAAAAGAGAGGAGGTCACAGGCAAACAACCTGCACACCTTACAGAAGGGAACTCCCAGGAGGAGCTGTCAGGTCAGGGCACCTGCTGGTTGTCAATGGAAAGGTTGTGAAGACAACAACAGCTGGGGACCATTCCAGGCACTAGCCCTGCTCTAGCAAATGCTGTATGACAGTGTATCTAAGCAAATCCCAATGAGTTTAATGGAATTTAAGTGCATATTGAAGTTAAAGGTGAGCTTAAGTGATCAGTGGAACTGGAAAAAATGGTGTCTGTTGCATAATAACTCCTTCACTTCTGGGTGGTGGTGGAAATGCTGCATCCACCTGACAAAGCTGGGGAAAAGTTACATGAGTTCTATGCACAAGTTGAAAAAGGAAAAAACCCCAAACTGAAGACCTCTCTGACAACTGCCAAGTCAACTCTGAGTTTCTCCAGTATTCTGGAATTTCAGGATCCTTTTAAGCAAGGTGATGGATGGTCCAATTCTTGGAGGGTTTGTTGCACCAGGCAATGCCCCTGACACTTTGGCTAGTGAGGAGAAGCCCTGATCAGGCAGGGGTTGGTAGCAATCTCAGCAGAGCTCAGAACTCACCCTTCCTGGAGATGCGAAGGAGACACAGGAGCACCAAGCCGAACTCTCTCATGCTGGTTGATGTTCTCCCCTGAGGTGCATCAACAAACCAGAGCTGTCTCATTACATCTGAGATGCTGGTCTTGCAGGCACAAAAGGTTTTTCCAGGGGTGGAAGAAGTTGTGGTTTTCCTCTCCTCGGAGGGAGTGAGTTGTTCAGCTGAACCAGCTCTGGGTTCAGATATTAATAGTTCTGTGGTCAGTCATATGAAAATTACAACAGCAGGAATCAGAGTGTTACCATTTTCCAGCTAAAGGAGGAGGTTTGCAGACTGGAGCTGCAAACACCCTCACCAGGTGTGTGATGGGGCAAAGGAGAAACACTTTCCAGTGCTATCAACTCACCAATCTGGAGGAAATCTTTGCAATCTGCCTAAAGGGGTGCCAAACAAGACCTTTTCTCTCCTGGCTTGAGGCAGTCCCTCCTCCTAAACCTGAAGCCTGCAAGCCAACTATGCTTTACCCCATGTTCTCACCTGTTGTTGTAATCCCTAGTTGTAAAAAAAAAAAACAACAAAAAAACCAACCAAAAAACCCCCAAACCAAAACACACTTATTTAGAAATCGTCTGAGCACTGTGTCAAGGTTCAGTGGTGGGTGAGTGCTCCAGAGCCCCCGGCACCCTGATCTGCTCAGACCCCCACGACCCCAATGAGTCATGGGTCATTCCTTGCTTGTCGTTAACTTGGATTTGAAATAAATGTCAATTCCAGCTTTTGCCCAAAATCCTTGTGCAAACGGCCACTTCTTTCATTCTGTGTTTAGCCTTAACAAATTTACTGTGCAGTTTGCAAATCTGCAGAGTTTGGGGCATGTAGGGAGCTGACCATGGTCCCCTCCCATTGTCTCCCATGTGGTGACCCCGTGATTTGGTGGAGTTTAACCCTGGGGTATGTGTATTCCCTGTCTGCGTTTGGCTGGAAGGTTTCAGTCCAGGGAAGGGTGATGTCTGCCTGACTAATCTCCTGGCTGGGCACAGGGACAGCAGCACCCACAGGACTCACGGACGGGCTGGATGAGTCTTGGAGCTGCCTGGTCTAGTGGGAGGTGTCGCTGCTCATGGCAGGGGGGTTGGATGAGAGGAGCTTCCAGCCCATCCCAAACTATTCCACGATTCCCGCTGCAGGCAGCGGTGGGCTCGCAGCCACTGGAGGGCTCCCAGAGCCAATACAAGATGCTGCGGAGTCGCTGCTGCCACTTTTGCTGTGCCAAGAGCCAGCGCCTTTTCCCGGCTGGGATGCCAGGGCTCCCCTTTGCTCTTCACCCTTCTCCTGAAACTCTCCGCGTACGTTCCCTTCTTAACGTATGCCAAACCTCCTGGAAGGAGGACTTTGAGATTTGGTAATGTGAAGTGTGTTGGCTGCTTTCTGAGTCCTTTCTCTGTCCTGGTCCAAGTTAGAGTGTTTGTGAAGGGACAGATTTCTGGTTTTTTTCCAGACTTTTTGTAATAGGCTCTGAGAGTACTCAGATCTTATTCATGGGTGGTCCGACCTGTTGCTATCCAGCCAAGAGTGGTATTATTTCAAAAATTGCCTTAGAGCCCTGCCCAGTCCCTGTGCACACCATCCTTGAGCAGGAGCATCAGGACCTGTACCTAATGCTTTGCAATCTGTCCTTAGTAGTTGTAAGACATAACTCATGCCTTCAGCAGCAGAGAAACTTGAAGCTATGGGCGCTGGAAACAGCAAATAAGAGACCTGTATCCTTATCCCGCCTATGACATGTGACTTTTCTGTGTACCTTCCCCTTCTTCCTCCACACACTGTTTGATTTTATCTATTTGTGATGTAAAGTTTTTGGTGTTGTGACTCTTTTTAAGCATTTCATTTAAGACTGCCACTCACGGCGCAGTGGGACTCAGTGGACTGAAGTAAAATATTAAAGTGAAACCCATGCTAAAAACATCTTGTTACAGTGAAGCATAAATGATTCATGTAAAGAATAGCTGCAGTTAACACTTAGTATAAATCTCTTCCTCTCGAATATTTTACTCCAGCATCTCCTAGAAAAATATTTGCTAAATCAATGCAGAAGTACTAATCCTTTGCATTTCCTTTTCAATCACATGGGAGTTTTTGAAATGAAGTATTTTGATCTTTAAAACACAATGCTGATTACCCGTTTATTTGAATGGGCCAAAAATTTGTGTAAAGAAAATCACCCCTGGCCATGTGATCCACAGACTCTGTGACCTTCTTTTCCAGGTCTGTGTTAAATAATGTGTAACATATCTCTAAGGAAGCCTGCTTTTGGTCCAACACCAAACCCAGGTTGCCTTCCATATTCATCCAATACCAGTTTTTGTACTGATGAGTTTAAAGGCTGTAGATCATGACATTTCTTCAGTCTCCCTGACAAATTCCCACAGTGTTTTGTGGTGGATAGTTGCAGGACAACCCAGAAGCATGCCAGGATGTTTTTTTTAGCAGATATGCCCCCTGTTCAGTGATGCCTCTTGCTCCACATGCATTGGCAGACAGCAACTTGTTAGTGGATCCCTCTGGACTTGCAGATTCTGCTCTGTGACACCTTGTACTGACCACTGCGTCAAACTGCTGTGATCTGAGCACCTGCCCAGTCCTGGGGCTTGTAAAGTGGGGCTGAGTTTCTTCTCACCTGTAATAAGCAACAGAATGGGAGGAAATGGCCTCAAGCTGCCCCAGAGAAGATTTAGATGTCTTGACCAAAAGGTCTGTCCATCCCTGGCCAGGCTGCCCAAGGCAGTGGTGGAGTCTCCATCCCTGGAGAGATTTAAAAGCCATGCAGATGTGACACCTGGGGACATGGGTTAGTGGTGGCCTTGGCAGTGCTGGGGGAGCAGCTGGACTCAGTGATCTTAGAGGGCTTTTCCCACCTAAATAATTCTGTGCCTCTGTGATTAGTCAGTGATGATCTGCACCCAGAGATGAGCAGGGCAGAGCTTGTCCCTCCTGGTCCCAGACTTGTCACTGAGGACCAAAGCAAGGAGTTCAATGTGTGACTGTACCTGTGCTGACATTGCACCCACTTAGTGGCCACAGTCATGACAATTGTTCCCCCTCCCTCCCTCTGGGTCTGAATTTCAGCTCTGAGGTTTTCTTCTTCAATTACTTAAGCAGCATGTGTGAGTCCTGCCCCAGCCCTTCGAGTGTGCCATCCTGCACATGTTCGATGAAAAAGCCTTGTGCTTTGTCACATCTGGCTGTCTTCCCTGAAGGGATTGGCTCTGTGAAGTGCTGGGACGGGAAGCTGGGAGGCCAGAGAGGTTTTCCCTCTGTCTGGGCTCTTGTCAGTTTAGCAGGAGACAGTGGATCCATGCTCCCCTTCTTGCGGAGCTGCCATGGGCTGCCCATCTCCCCTCTGTGCCTACTTCATCCTCACCAAGCTGGAGGGAGGAGAAAAAAGCAACAGATAAACCTCCAGTGCAAGGAAAGTAGAAGCGTGGGAGGGATGGAGAGTCCCAAAGTCAGGCACCATTATTGTCGTTGACACTGATCCTGCTTCCTGGCACTGAGTATTGCAGCAGAACCCAGTCACCACTGCATCAGGCTCCTCCTCAACCAATTTGAAAGCCTACAGGTTCTGTTTTTCACCTGTGGTGTTTGCTCATCCCCTTACAAATGCTCCTGACCTGGGAAGTTCTGCCTACCATATCATAGGTCTGGAGCTGTCCCATCACCAAAACAGTGTTGGTGAATCTATGCAGCAGGAACAGGGGTACTGGTGAGCCCTTGCTGCCTCTGTAGAACACCAGCTAAAGAAAATTGAATGTATATTTGGGTAATGTTCCTCTAGTGGGTAATTATAGTATGAAAAACACAGCTTGTACTATAGGCAGAGCATCGTGGATGGAAGAAGAAATAGGAAGTGTTTCTCTTTAAGTGGTTTGTTGACTCTGCAGTCTCATATGTGTATTGATATGAAGAACAGATTAGATCTACCAGACCTGTGCATTTCCATCCCTGCTGCTGCCTGTTCAAATCCCCTGCTCTGGCCATGAAGAACTGTGTTTGGAACACCTGCAGACCAGCAGTGACGTGATGTTTTCTACTTTGTCCATCTCAAGGTATGTCAAAACCATTGAGAGGATGATCCTGGGACCACCAGTGCTGGTGCTCAAGTGCCTCCAGGCAGCACAAGAGCTCAGGATCAGGCAGCTATTTACTGCAGGGTGTCCCATCCCGGCACTGGTCTTGGTCCCACGCTCAACCAACGGTGTAGAGACACCTGATTTAATCACTGATTTAATCACTGACTTGTCTTGACACACCTCATGTAGCCTTTTAGTTTTGACTTAGAGGAGATACTTGCTTAATGACAGCAGTTTTAGGATGGAACCCAGTGCTCCTCAAAGCCATTCAAGCCCTCAAAGCTTACTGAGTGTCCTCTCCCACCCTGGTCACTCTGTCATCCAAATAAGCACTGAAGGTCAGGTCTGGGGATTAGCCTGAGCAAGGGGGTGAGCCAGCTGGCAAGACAGAGGCAATAAACATCCCTTTAGACTAATCCAAATGATGCGTCTCATTAAAGGCACTTGAAATGCCACCAATCCCTGCCTATCCTTCCTACTCGAAAGGGAGCCTGTGGAGATTTATGTGCTCTGTCTTTCCCTGCTGAATGGGCACAGATAGTGATTTAAGAGTTTTATGCTCCTCTGGCTGTGGATTTCACAGCTCTTCTCTGGGATGAGAGCTGCACTCCCTGGGGAAGGAGTGAGGGCCAGTTCTATCCATCAGGCCACATGACATCTGAAGCACATCCTGAACTTCCCCTTGACAGAACACTCTTGGCCAGTGAAGGTGTGGGACTGGTGCACAGGCTGAGCTCTGCTCACTGCCTCTCTGCTCCACAGACCCTAAACAAATTCAGATGCACTTAGAGTGAGATCTAGGGTGATGAATGTGGCACCTCTCTAGGATGTGCCTCTGGAGAGTAACTCTCCACCTCTTGTTTTCACTCTCACCCTGCCTTGCCTGAGATGCTCTTCAGAGTAGCATTTATTGTGGCATCCTCTCCGAGAAACATACCATTCTGTTGTCTTTTATATTTCCTAATATCTGATAGTCTATGTTTCACTGATTCTAACGAAAAATAAAACCAGAATGCTGCTCTTGTGGGGTTTTGTTTGTTTGTTTGTTTGTTTTGGCTTTTTAACCTTGATGGTTAAATTTGGACCATTCAGCCATTCCTCCTTGCTTGCTGGCGAACTTCAGCTGAATTTCGCTTCTTGGCATTGCCTGTTGCTGTGCAGATCCAGAAGTTCTTTGACTGCCCCTCAGCACCTGTAAGCATCAGCCAGAGGTTTTCCATCCTGCAAGGGTACCTCACTATCATATTTGCTCTTAAACATGGCCTGACGTGTTTGAAGCTGATGGCTTGGATGGCCAGAGAAAGAGCACTGAACCAGCCAATCTGAGCTGCTCTATAATTTCTGGTATAGCATAGTCTGTTTTCATCCATTTGCTCCAGAACTGAATTTCAAAGCTTGGATTTGACCTGGGTCCTGAGTTACCACATGTGGCAGGGAGAAGTGAGGGAAGGCACAGCTCCTCCAGCCCCTCTGCTGGCCCAGCGTGGGAGGAAGGGTGAGTTGCAGACCTGAAGCTAAGCTGTTGAGACAATAAATGAGGCAAGGATGAGTGATCACTCTTCCCAATGAACTGTGTCCAAAGGCACTATTCTTTGACAGCCTTGACCTCATTGTCCCACAGTTGTCTGTGTTGCAGTTAAATCTGCATCTGAGTCGTGGGCAGAGGCAGGTGTGTTTCAAGGGCATTGTAGACACTTGTGCCTTTAAGGGGACCTCTGCAAATAACTTTTGTAGGTACCTCATGACCTGTGTGAAGGTGTAGATGCTATTGAAACAAGAGACCTTTACTTGAATTCTTGGCAGAGCCTCTCAGTGCAAGATCAGCTCCTTTCTACCTGGCACAGCAATTAGGTGAGATGGAGGCAGCAACTTCTCTTTCCCTGATGGAGAGACCAAACCCTGGAACAGCCAAGGGAAGGAGTCTTTTGATCCATGGCACGGGTTCCCCAGGAGTCAGGTTGATGATGAGATCTTGTTGCTGTTTAATTTTACTTGGAGTTGTCCTCTAAGAGTTTGGTTTGCTCAATGGGTGTGATATACTGATTGATGCAGGTAGCAGGGCTACCCAGGACACACCAAAATGAAATCACAGAAACACAGAATCACAGAATCAGTGTGACTGCCCATGTGTTTACTCTTCACTTTAACCTCAGGAAACATTTCTGGTAGAAAATGGAACATTTAGTGGCAATAGATGGAAAAATGTGGGTAGGTTCCCAAAGCCAGCTGTTCCTGTTTCTGTGTTGGAACTGGGACCTGCTGGATTAGAAGGTCCCATCCATGGAAGTGCAGGAAATGACATGTGAATCGTAGCATGTAAATGCATTTATAGAATGGGTTGGGAAAGGATCTTAAAGATCATCTAGTTCCAATCCCCTGCCATGGGCAGGGACACCTTCCACTATCCCAGGTTGTTTCAAGCCCAATCTGACCTGGCCTTGAACATTTCCAGGGATGGGGCAGCCACAGCTTCTCTGGGCAGGCTGTTCCAGTGCCTTGACAATCTTCACAGCAGATAATTTTTTCCTAATATGTAATTTAAACCTACTCTCTTTCAGTCTGAAGCCAACTTCCTTTTTTTTATTTTCGCTTGCTCTGGTCTCTGATAACACAGAAGTGTTCCCAAAGAGCTAGTGCTAACCCTTTCAGGCCAGTGTAACCTTTTCTTAATTACATACTGCTATAACCTCAAAAGTCCCTACAGATTCTGAGTGAGATAAGGCTCCTGCCTAGGGGAGCTTGCTCTCATTAACAATGATGGATTATAGCATTGACTTCTGGGATTAAGATCAGAGGCTGATAACGTGGAGAAGTGCTATGGGGAGTGCATTGTTCACCTCAGCTCTCACCTCGTGAGGGGCTGCAGCAAACAATAGATAATTTAAATTCCTCAATGCTCCCTGCTCATAACCGTGTGTGCACGTAGCTGCTGGATCACTGACAGGAGGACCTTGTTGGAAGCTCAGCATTCCTGTCCAGGCAGGATTGGAAACCGAAACTTTACCAGATGAGGGAAGACACTTGACCCAGAGGTGGCAAAGCGAGGAAGCTGAAGAAGCATGGCGGGAATGTGGGGTGAAGAAAAGATGCAACTTGGGTTTAGGCAGAGGTGATGCTACAGTGTCAGAGAACAGCAGAGCCTGGGAGATAGGGGAGGATGGCCCTTCCATGAGGTGGTTGTTCCACAGAATCATAGAATATCCTGAGTTGGGAGAGATGCACAAGGACCTCGAGACCAACTCCTGGCCCTGCACAGACACCCCAACAATCCCACCCTGTCCCCCAGAGCAAAGTCCAAACACTCCTGGAGCTCTGCCAGCCTTGGGGCCATGACCACTAACCTAGGGAGCCTGTTCAGTGCCCAACCACCCTCTGGGGAAAGAGCCTTTCCCTGTTATTCATCCTAAATTTCCACTGACACAGCTCCAGCCATTCCCTTATGTCCTGCCACTGGTCACCAGAGACAAGAGACAGGTGCCTGCACTTTCCATACAGTCATTTCTCTGCTGTCTGATCCTGAGACCCACTTAGGGCTCTTGATCTTTGACCACGGTCCCTTTTGTGAAGAGATTGACTTAAAGCCAGTAGGATGGAGCCAGGGCACTGGCACATTGAAATTCGGTCATGCTTCAGGGTAGATAAAATACTGGTGGTCTAAAGCTGGGATCAGGTAAAAAAGATGCTAAAGGGAATGGCTGGTTAGGAGTGGACATGGCAAGTGAAATGGGCAGTTAATGGCACTTCTTGGCAGATGGGGCAGGTGGGTTTCTCGCATGGCTCTGTAAAAGAGCTCTCATCCTAAGAGACCTTAATGCAGTTAATTAGAGAGGCTCTGCAGTCCTTGAAGGTAAAAACTCTTCCTAGGGTTTCTACAGTCCATTGGGTTGGGTGTGAGCTTATCTTGGTGCGTTTGAAAACCACTCTGCCTTTTTGCAGCATGCCCTTAAGTTTGCAAAGAGTTAAAAACACATGACCCTGGATTGCCCATGGTGTACTTCCCAGGACACCAGGGGAAAGGAGGTTTCTCTTTTCACTGCTGAGCTGGGTGACAAAATCCATCCACAGGCAGGCGTTTAAGGAGCAGGTCATGGGATCATAGAACAGTTTGGGTCAGAAAAGGCCTTTAAAACTCACCTAGTTAAAACTATCATTCCAAGGGCAGGGGCACCTCCCACTAGAACAAGCTGCTCCAAGCCCTGGTCAACGTTTTCTAGAACACTTCCAGGGGTGGGACTGCCACAGTTTCTCTGGGCAACCCATGCCAATGTTGCCATGCAGAGAAGTTTTGATTAAGTCCATGCTGATGAACACAGACAAGTTCTTGTAGACAAAAAGCAGATAAGATTAGCCCATGATTTAGCAAGGAAGAGGAACAACAGAGGAAGAGGGGTGAGTTGCCAAAGCACCATGGGGCTCTGCAGGAGATCCATGTCTCAGCAAGAGCTCGAAGTAGAAAGAGCCAGAAAAAGAGCTTGGCCAGATATCCCATGGTTTGGACACTTTGTCCTCACTGCCATGAACTTTTGCTTCCCCAGGCCCTGGGAACTGCTCCTGTGCTGCTCCTGTGCTGCCGAGGGCACCCACAGACACTGCTCCAGCGTGACGGACAGCACAAGCAGCTGGGAATGTGACAGCTGTGCTGGTCTGCACACAGGCAAGAGGCAAAGCATCTGAGTGCCCCTGGGCCAGGGGCCGGGCAGGACCTGGCAGCGGGTGCCCAGGATGGGCTTGGCAGAGTCTGTCTGCACCAGGAGGGCTGGGACCACTGCTCTGTCTTATCCTGCCCCAGGCCTGGGGAGCCCTTGACCTTCCTGCTTGCCCTTACAGACCCCAGGCAAGAGCCAGAGCTCGAGAGCTCTGACCTGGCCAGA
>VWZG01008404.1:137604-156132 GCA_013396735.1 Grallaria varia | reverse complement strand
GGTGTCCGTGGAGAAGAAAAGAGATAAATAATTCCATAATTGACATATTTTATTATTAATCTAATCTTGTTCCAGTGGCTGAATGAGAGTTACAGTCATATTCTTCCAGGACAGAACTCTCAAGGAAGATAATTTTAGTTTACTGATAGAGAAGCACATGGAGTGTTGAAAGACCAGAGAGGAAACCAACTGGTTCTGAGCATGGTCTAAAGTCTCGTGTACAGAAAACTATGAAAACATTATTTTTATTAGAGAGAGATGAACCTTTACAGCTGAGTTTAACAAATTCTTTTGTGTACACATATGAAAAAGCATACTTCAGCTTCTGATTTTTTTTTTTTTAGTACAATTTGGATGAGGCTTATATGAAGTAATTGCATCTATACTTCTTCATGTCATCCTTCAATTTACCATTATGTCATGCTTGCACTTTGAACTGTCTAATCCAGGTCTATATCTTGCATAAAACATTCCAACCAGTTGAGTACTGCTACTATAAAGCAGCAATAAAACAACTTGAAGGCCACATCTGTCTCCTTATCATACTGACATTTTAAAAGACATAGTTCATCAGCTTCTTCTTAATGACTGTTTAAAGAAATTCCCAAGAATTTCAAATATGCAAACTGGTCAAATTTGGCATTGCATAATGCTCAGTTTTCCTTTTATTTGCCATGGGTAAACTTTATAGTAATTCTTGAAGGTCTTGATCATTTTGATCAAGCTACTTTGTGAAAATTGTCTCCCTCTTATTCCATGTTATATCAGATGCCTTCTGCAGCTGCTATTAAATTGAAATAGTTTTCTACCAACAGGATAAAAAAAACCCCAAACACAACAAAACAAAACCAGCCTGGAAATTAAAGCATGACTGACAACTGGGAGACAGCCTAGGTGAACATTTATTCACTGTCCAGTTCAGTTAATACTCCCTTTGAAGTCATGGGGAGATCATCCACTACTTCTGTTGATGTAGTAAAGGTTTCACATTTGATTTAACAAAACTTTAAATGTGTCTCTTGTTGGTCTCTATATGTAGTTGTGATTACCTTCTGACTGGATCTGTTTCTGTGTTGTGTGAAGAGTCCACCTCTAGCCTTGGTGACCTCCAAAAACCTCTGGAAGAATTCATGGAAAATCAAGGCACTGCAGCTCAGACCTCTGCCTTGTCCTCATTCCTTAGATATGTGACCACCATCCAACAGTCAGTCTTTAGAGCTCCATACTGACTTTTTGCAGGCACTCCCAGCTAACACAAATCCTCTCCCAGAAGCCAAACAGATCATTCCCTGTTTAGCACCTGTGTGTGCTGTATAATATACTCACCTTCAAGATTTTCACAGTTCCTAAATACAATATAGCTCATACGATGCAAAGTACAAGAGCGATTAAAAGCCAACAAGCGAATAAGTTGAATACAAATTCTCTGTAATTCATTCTTTCATCAGAGGACCAGCTGTGTAGGACATTATGACCAGGAACGCAGCTGTGTCACAGGGAGTTCCTATCTTGGGTCTGCTCATCCTGAGCAAATGGCTCTCCATAAATATGCCTCTTCTGTCATTAGTTTCAAATCAGCCCCTGAAGGTGGTCAAGATCTGCTATCAGGTACCACTGATAGGTAATTTTCTCTCCCATAACTTCTTTTACTTGGGTGAAATACCTTCTTTTTTGAAGAAAATAAATCTTGGAGGCAAAGCATACAAATGAGCAAATCATGCTATTTTGTTATTCTGTGCCACTAGTGTAGGGAATTTTATCACAGACACAGATAAAACGGAGTAACAAAGACAAAAGTGGTAAAACGGACTTCCTGTCTCACATTCACATATATAGCAAGTTCATGATTTCCAACAGGATTCATGAATTGTTATAAATGGATTCTTCATGTCAGCACCAGCACTTGCAAATGTATTGATGAACGGGTTAACAGGAAATTTGTGAGCAGCAGGGACTGATTCTTCCATAAATTTTAATCCTGACCATGTAACTAAATTTTGTTTCAGAAAAGAAGTCATCTATGTTTTAACACTGCTGTGAGACCCCACTACAAAATCTAAGTGGTCAAAAGCAGGAAGAGAGTTGCGAACACTTGTGGTTTTATTAGGAGAGCGGTAATTTTTTCTTAAAACCCTAGCTCCTGAAGTCATGTGATTACAGGAAACTGTCATGTTTCATTCATTCAGAAGAAATAGTTTCTACCTTTTGTGGTTGTGAAGAAAAGTTGAAAATATAAATCTAATAGACGAGGGCACCAGCCGACACAAAGACAGCAGCTTCATTGGTATTTTAAGGAACGTGATGGTTTATGAAGGCCTGAAGTTGAGAACACTGAAATAATGTTATTTAAACAAAGAAGGCAGTGAATAATGATGTGAAAGTAAAATCTAAAGAGTCAAAGTCCTTCCTCTGTCCTACTAAAGAGAGGAAATAGCGTGTATAGTGAAACCACTCAGCTTTAAAGCTCATTCACATTTTTATCCTAGAGAAGTTGTTTAAAAATATATCTTTATTCTTGAAGGATGGAGCACATACTATGTCATATGAGAACTGCTAATACACTAATGGAAAGATAAAGCAATGGTTTAGGTCTACATGTTGGAACTGTACTTTTCCTGTTTCTCCAGATAAAAAGAAAAGAGATATGTTAAATAATATGAAGCCAAGTTATTGCAGAATTTGCAGAAACTACTTCCTGTGAAGAATTAAGATTTAATTAGCTAAAAAGGAAGTATACAGAGAGATGATAACTGAGAGTTGGTCACCCTGTCTCTCTGATGAGATTATCCTCTGTACCTCTGAACTTTATTATCCAAACAAGTCCATGGCGTGATTTGGTGCCTCCAATAATCTTGTGCTAATTTTTACTCATGCTGTCTGTCAGGAAGCCCTGAGTTATTTGCAGAACAGCTCTAGATATAAAGAACAATTGGCTGCATTAACTGTGTGTGCAGGAACATTATTACAGACATCAAAAAAAAGGACACTTCTTTTGTCATGGCCCAAAGCCATTGAAATAAAAAAGTAACTTTCAGCATTTGTATCAAGGTCTTTGATTAGTTTTGCTTAGTATATTTTAATGCCTTTGTTTTAAAATTGATCCACCTGATCATCCCAGGAAGTACGGTCCTGAGTGTCCTAAAATGGCTGAGTGTGAAAACAGGATCAGATTTAACAGCCCATTGCAGCACCATGGGCAAAGGTCAGCCACATTCTCCTTCAGACACGTACAGGATACAGGATATCACAAGGATACAGGCAGTGGAAGGTGTCCCTGCCCACAGCAAGTGGGTTGGAACTGGATGACATGTAAGGTCCCTCCAATCAAAACCTTTCCATGATTCCGTGATAAAACATCAGCAATGCAGCTTTCTGCAGAAGTTCTGACATTGATTTATGAATACTCATATGCCAAAAGACCAGCTCTGTTGCCTGTTTTAAGGAACGAGAGTGGTTGTGTCCCACATACCACTTGGTGAGTCTCTTTCCCATGCAAAATGGGGTGGTAAAAGTCTCAGAGGGCTCCACAACCAAGTAGTGCTCCCTACTGCAAACAGAAAGTGATCCTGCCTGGAGCAAAGCATGGAAACCCACGGAAAAATCTCACTCTATAGATAAGATTTAACACTTTTCACTGCCATAGTCTTGGTTTAGGCTGGTACTTATTTGGGCTCTCAACACAGTGAACAGTGCATTTTGTTTAGGACATCTGTTTGGTGTGAAAATGTGTCAACAGTAGTTCAGGTGTTCTGAGGGGTTCAGAGCTGTGGGTAAGGAAAGCATACGAAAACCTCCATAAGCTGGTATGGACAAAAGGAAAGAACAAAATGAGATAATAAAGGGATTGCAGGATGATACGGGATGAGATGTAAGAATCATTGAGAGATTTGGATCAAAAGCAGCTGTAGGGATCTTACTCTCATCTGTTCTTCAGCAACAGTTTAAGAACACCCCTGACTGAGAGACCCCACTGTGCTAAACGTATTGCACAAACTCATTGTAATTTTTACAGGCATGCTCTGCCCTGAACCCTTTCTAATCTCAGTTGGTGAGCAAGGGCACAAAGGCACAGAGAAAGGAAGCAGCTTGCCCAAAGTAGGTTAGTAGCAGAAATAAAGATAGGATCCAGGTCTCCTGCAGCCAACTGGATGCATCCCATGGAGAAAAGAGTAATCTGCCTCCCAAGCCCACAGGGAAGCTTCCAGGCAGAAAAATCTGTTCAAATAAAAAAACAAGGAAAAGGAGAAAGTGTGGATTTGAGAGTCCTAACTGGCATATGTAGGAACATGCTAACTTGTGTCTTTCTCCCAATGGAAAGCTCCAAGGAAATAAAGAAGTACTGAAGATTTAAACAAAAACGAAGGCTCAGTAGTTGCAGCACTCAGAGCCTCAGTTAACACTGCAGCCCATTCTCTCTTCAGAGGAAGAAAAAGCATGGCAAAGACAGCACAGACCTCTCACAAGTGTATTGTACAGAGAGGATAAGTATGTTATTCTAAACATCAGTAGTTTGGAGCAAATTCTGAACCAGGCCATTTCTTTTTAGCTAAAAAGTACAGATTCATTTAAGTCTGAGTTTCTTGACATTTTACTTCAGCTTCTGTTCCAAGATGCTTCTGACCCTCATTTTTTAGCTGTTTAAAGGTTTGGAAGACTGCAAAATAGGTCCTGTGTACTGAAATGTCAACATGGCTGTGAAAAGGCATTATTTTTAAAAAGTGGCCTAAATATTATTAAGCCAATATGCGATACAAGTAAGGAAATCACTCACCTCTGTCTTGCTGTTAAGAGGAGCAAGGTAATATGCTTTAACCTCTGCAAAGAAATTGTTAGCAATAAAGTAGGCATGACATGAAATAAAAACTTTCCAAAGGAAAATAAGATTGTCAGTGTACCTGAGGTTTTGTGTTGATACTAAAGGTTTCAAAGCCAAGGACCAGAATAAAGAAGGAAAAATCTAAGAGGGGAAACATTATTCAGCTCAGTGTTAGAACTGAAGTTTAATGCAATGGTCCACTAATTGTACATGGAGAGCACTACTTTTTTTTTTTTTCTCCTGAAATCTGATGGTGTTCTGCTTAAAAGAGACATAGTACCTCTGCCAATGAAGTATGACAGCATTCCTGCATCAGTCCTAAAGGAAGGCAAGATGGAACACAGGGATGCTAAAGGTTAGGCTCTTCTACTTGCAACTCTGATCTGAGTTAAAGAAAATAACCGTATTCATTATCTTTGTAAATCAGATTCTGAATAAAAATTCTCAAAAATTAATGCAAAAACCATACTTTTTAAGGGGTTGCTTCTTAGAATTTGATCTTCCTATTGCACATGATGTATTAGTGTCAGAGGGGATCACAACCCAGTCATGTAGACCTCTTGCTTCCTTTGCTAGCCACTCAGGTAGGACATTTTGCCTGCAGCCAAGCACTGCTTGGTTTTCTCAGATTAGTCCTATTTCTTATTCTCTTTGCACACAGATTTTCATCACATGCTTGTTTCACTAGCAGCTCAGAGAGAAACTTTCCTTACTTCACATTTAAATATGTTGGATTTTGGATATTTTATGGTAGTTACTTATGAGAAGTAACCTTATGAGAAAAACATTGCCAAAATTCCAAAATCATGAATGACACGTTACACTGTCAAACCAATTAAGGCAGGGAATTTGCATGTGCTTTGGGTTCCAGCACTGGATAAGATCATCTTTAAACTGAGGTATTACCAGTGCAGTTGGGCTCATTATCAGCAGAGCTCTGGAAGGTAACTTCTAATGATGAATTCCTTAGCCTCCAAATTGCTCTGGAAGTTTATCTGCAGAAGAACATTTTCAGGCACATGTGAAGAGGATGACTAACTTGGTCGTTAAATCACAGGACAGAGGCTGGCAGCACAGATTATGGTCTCCGTGACAGAGCTCCTATGCTGAATGTAAACTAATCTCAATTTTCCCATCTGTCTGCTCCCATTAAGAGATTAGACTCTATTTTCAAAACCAGTTTAGGGCAACTCCACAAAGCAAATTGAACCAGGCAAGAGAGCAAAAATAAGACAATACATTGCCACAAAAGCTTTGCAGCACCTGGCACAGGAGGCACAGACTACTGCCCATGCACACACACCCCACACTGACAGAAGTCAGCTCTGCTGTGTGAAGAGCTCCCCTACCCACAACACACTGTCCTTCCATCCCTCTTTGTCTTCCCTGTGTTGGTCTGAGCCTCTGTGCAGCTCTCTCTGAGGCAGAGAGTTTCAATACCCAAGCCAAATTCACAAGGCAGTAAAAGCTGTGTTGAATTGCTTCAGGAAACAACAATGGCTAAACACAACCTTTTATCTTCTCTGGTAATCACAGCTTTCTTGCAGATCAATTCACTGATCTGGATCACCACACAACATCACAGATGCTTGCACTAGCACCAGGAGGTGATGGAACAGAAGTGTGAACAAGATGCGAGAGGTGGGTGACAGTGGTAGCAGTGCTGGTTTGTGATGGTCTAAAGTACATGTGAATTTTACAGCTTTTTTTCCTTTCTGCTTATGGTGGAGTTCAGAAGAACAGCATTTTGTACAGTCAATCTGAATGAAAGATCACTGGATAATATTGATGCTAATTAATATTGTAAATTTTTAAAATGGCTTCACTTTCTTTCACTTTGCAACATATTCTCTCTAGGAATATAATCCTTAAGAGTTTAAGCACAAAATTGTTGAGACCTATGCTCATAAATTCACATTCAAAGGCATGACCCTTTTTATTGCTGAATCCATTTATCTGTTTATAAACTTGAATGACATTTATCTACATGGAATTTATCTCTACTCTTGCTGCCCAGTTGCTTGGGAAAAGCAGAGAGCAGGCTGCCTGCTGATAACACATCCCATAGTTTTCACCTTTGGACCTGTGTGTCTGGGATAGGGTTTTTAGAGCTCACAGCTCAGGGTCACATGAGGCTGACCTGAACATACTCCACTGGATCAGTTCCTGAAAATGCTGTCTGGGTGTGAATGGAACAGATATTTTAATGGATGCAAGATAAGGCTCATATTAACAAAGTTCAGGGATCGATTAATTCAGTGTCCATGCCTGTCCATGCCTAGTTTTTGATTACACCCGCAGGCCTCACAAGGGCTTATAACATTCAGGAAAAAATAAAAAAAGGGAAAGCAAAGAGGAATAGAGAAGTTGTGAGGCTTATGACTCTCCTAAAAAGGTCTGGAACTGAGACTGGATTTCCTACAGCTTCAGTCTCCAACACCATTTGGTTACACTTACCATATCTTTTGGGACTGGGATCTTTGTAAGTGTGCTTCCTGGAATGGTATCACCCCACTCTTAGATGCCCCATGGAGTGCACAGCTCTGGGGGAGCCAGGCAGGGTATTCAAAGGAAGGTAGGCTAGTGCTCATGTCTTGCAGGGAGCTGCTGATGGTGGCTTTCTGCAATGGACACCTTCCCTAGGAAATGGGTGCTGTAGTCACAGCATCCTAAATGACTTCTTAGCTCCAGAGTTTCTGGGCCAGAAGTCCCTACTCATCTCAGTGGCACAAACGTAGTGAAACCACTTAAAAGAAGCCTGCGGGTCTTGCCCTCCCCTCTGCACCCAGTAAGCTCCCAAAGGAAGGGCCTAAAAATTCCCCTCTCACAGGTCTCTATCTTCTGCTAGCCTTCACATTGAAGGACACAGGGAGGACAAGATCATAAGGTATGTCCCTAAAGGTAAGGCCTGCTGCCATCCATTGCAGGTGTGTGCTCTTCTTGCTCTTGAAGGACGGTTTCAGCCGGTAGAGTCATAACTCTCCCCAAGCAAGATCTCAGAAAAAGGCCCCTCAGCATATCCTGGGGTGGATTTATGGAATACCATTACTTGCCTGTCTTGGCGGAGCATATCCACACCCTCTCTCTAGAGGCAGTCGGCTCATCACAAGATCCCTCCTACCCTCCTACTTCCTTCCTGCTGCGGATGTTTCCAGTCCTGGTTGGCCCACCTACAGGGGTTTTTGGTGATGAACTTTATTTCTCTTCTCCTCAAATAGGGTTTTCTTCCTTTTTCAGTCTGAGTGAGGCTAATCCAGAACCTAGCAACTCAAGAGCTCAGTCATATGGTCAAACTCTTACACAAGATTCACATTAACCTTGCTAGGACAGAGATGACACTCAAGGGACTAAGCTGGAGGTCTCGAGTAACAAGGTGTGAATAACCCTTACAGAATGGGGTTTGTGAACATGGTAGAAGTTATATTAACTTCCTTTTTTTTTCTTTTTTTTTTTCCTCCTTTTAAGTCCACCATGGTCAGTCTTGATTAGTATGAAATGGGAAATGGGAAAACTTCTGATTAACTCACCCCTCAACATTTCTTATGTAACAGGCAACATTGTTTTTATTCAACCGTAAGGTCAAATATTACCTGTGAGTAAAGAATATTAAACCAGCATCCATTAATATCTTCTGGACTAGAGTGATAGCAGACAACGCTCTGGACTCCTCATGAACATATTTACCAAAGGAACCTGCAGAGTACTCAAGCATGGGGGAGACAGAGTATGTGAAGCAGAGCGATGGTTGTGAGCATGTGGCTCTTATCTCACCCTGACTGCATAGTGCAGCTATGCATGAGCTGTCTATGAACCTTCAAAGCACAGGAATGCTCACGCTAACAAAGCCACAGAGAAAAAGACATGTTTGAAGCTGCTGCTGCTTCCTCAGTGACATAGTTACCTGATATGTCAAAATCTTGGCATGAAATTGAGACGTCACTCACAACAGGACTGTTTTGCACATCAACAATGCTGAGAGGAGTGTGCCCTTGGCTAAAGAAGATGCAGCAAAAAATCAGTTCATTACCAGACTGCATTGTACTCACAGGAGGCATGAGGACTGACAAGTGAAAAGCACCACATCATGATAGGCACCAAGTGCCAACTTTAGGCCACCATCCGAAGTGGTTTTCTCAAGGAAAAGTACAGTCCACCAGTATCATCTTGCTGGCTACATTAGCTCACTTCTCCTTCTAACAAGATTTCAGAGCTCTTTAGGGCCACAGCTGTGGAGAAGTCCTGCCTTTTTGGCAAGTGTTCAGGATGGCCAAGCATATCAAATGAGCTTTCCAGCTTAATTGATAATGACAACAAGTCTAAGGCAATCACATATAAAATTCTCTCTTTTCTCAGATGTTGCTGGATGAGTGCTGGCACAGCCGCCTTCCCTCACAAACATTTCAGATACTGTTTCTTACTTTTTGGCTAGAGCTTTCAGTATGACTTGGAAAAAACCCAAGATTTGTCATGGACCTGGGTTGCCTTTTTAGATTTTTTTTCAAACTTTATTATCCTTATTCTTCTCAGACAAAGCACTGCTTGCATCACTTAAAAAATCACCCTCTAACACTGTTCTCTCATTCAGTTCTCAATGAGGGTTTGGGGTGAGGTCAGGAATGCTCTGAGGTGGCACCTTTACAGACAGCATGTTAATGACACAGAGGTCAGATTCATTTCACTTACACTTTGGCTAATGGACTTTTTACAGAGTACATGCACACACACACACACAGAGCTTTTTGTGTCTCCATAAATAAAATCTCCTCTGAGCACAAGATTGTACCTTTATGGGACTTTTATGAAGTGGCATTGTACAATGAACTTCACGTAAGTACATGTCAACATTATGTCTGGGCCAGTGTGCTACAGCTAGGAGCTGGAAACGAAGGCTTCCAAACCTCGTGAGTGTTCATCAGTGGGGTTCTGAAGCAGGCGCTTTGCTGACAGTGGAAGCGCACAGGGAGAGGGGATGTTGGAAGGGAGCTGGAATATGGTCTTGACCCAAACCCAAATACCTTTAAGTCTGGATAGGTGTTTGGATCCAAATTTTTGGTTTAGCACATTACTGAAATGTGAAAGCTATCCATGGAAGAGACATCTAATGCTAAACTTCCCTCACAGGTTCAGAGTGTTCTGAACTGTGGCTCAGTTCAGGTTCATGCCTAGGTGAAACATCTCTGCTTCACAGTGACCTACATTTTGTGGTTCAAACAGCTCTCCCCTCCAGCCTCTTCCTAGTGTGGTTTGAACTCCTGCAATTTCTTCTCTTCCAGTCATAACAATCTGTCTAAGAATATCACCAAGTATCCCCCTTGTATCTCTCTTGACCCCAAGTGGAAATTCCTCTATGAAGGTTCACGTGGGTGGTGATGATATACTTACCAAATGTGACCACCTTGCAAAAAGGAGATGCCCACACTCACTCCAGCCCAGCCTGTCCACCCATCACTAGTGAGGAGCATGTGGCTGTATGAGCATCACCCTGGACTATTCAGTAATCAGAACCCTCAGGAGGTGTTTGGCTGTTAAAAGGCATGTGAGTCTAGCTCCACTCATTAAGCCCACTTGTCTCAGTAAAGCAGAGGAAAAGACAGGAAATAACAGATTTTGAAAGGTGGACCAAGAAAAGACTTCTGGCCACATTTCCAGCTGTTTACTGCACAAAGAGTAATAAGCACTTACCACACCAAGGGAAAAAGGGGGAAATGTTATTTAGGTTGTTCATTCACAAGGAAACTGGACATCTAAACTCAGATCTCTCTCTCTCATTTGCTTTCCCAAGTATGACCATTTTATCTGCAAGAACAGTTTGTTGAAAACCCCCATGCATCATCCATGCCTGCATCTCTTCTATTCAGAGATAAATAAGAATAAAATGTTGATAATTCTCTCTTCTCCTCAATTCCCTGGTTTCCCTGTCAGAACAAACAGCTAAGGCTGAGACACTATCTCAAAGTTATTGACTGTTCACCCCAGCTGAAAACAGCCTATAGCTCTCCACTGCAACATACTACACCTGAATCACTAAAAATAGGTTGGGGTTTTTTTTGTTCCACTGAAACCTGCACAAAAGAGACAAAGCCTTGACAAATCTCCAGCAGAAGAGCTATGGGTTTTTATGATCATGACCTGAAGTGACCATATTAATTTACTCTTCTTCCTGGCTTCATGCCAAATCCCACTTGCGTGATCCACGCAATGAGTCCGAGTTGTCCAAAGGAGACAAGAGGGATTTGAGTTTGCTGCTGTGTAATTAGGCTCAGTAAATGACAGTGCTCTTCAGCAGAAAACCTTGTGCTGTGGAGACCAAAGGAAGAGTGAGGAGTTGTGGGAAGAGGAGAGGAAAGAAAAGAAGAGGAAAGATGGAAAGACACAAAAACTGACTCCATAAAGGTTGCCGAACTTTTCTGTTCTGATTCTGAGCAAGAAGGGAAGCAGGAAAATCTCTGATCAGTGTTATTTGGGTCCACCTATACTTTTCCCCCTTCCTTTCTGGCCAATGCATTTTAGTGAATGAGCACAGACGTCACAGCTGGGTGCAGGCCAGGAGTACATCCCAGTTGGTCTTAGTTCTTGTCTCAGCCACAGAGGCTTGGAGGCAAGACCTAAGAAGACTATGAAACCATAGAGGCAGCAAGGAAGCATGACTGACCCCATGGTTAGACATAAGCTTTTTCTGCTGTAAAGTGACCATTTAGAATAACCAGTTCCTTCGGTCTCCTGGGCCAAAGATGGATGTCCTTTTCCTTCACAGCAGACTGTACATCCATCCCCCAGCCCTGAGGTAAGGAGTAGATGGAATCTCTTCCTAAGAGTAGGAGGGAGGGACTGTGTACTTGAAAAATCATTGGAAAGTAGAAGCGCACATTGGTCATGATTTTAAGTACAGTAACCTGGGGGCTGCACACTGAACTTGAAGGGGACAAGCACTGCATTTAAGTACCTAATTGTGTTCTTTTTTTCTGTCAAGTTGACTGGTGTATAAGTCATGTGCAGAACCCGACCTTCAGCTGGTTACCAAATAGGATCTACCAATATTTTCAGTCAGCAAAATGGAAACATGGCAATGTTATTTCACATTTATTTCTAAATTAAGCTCATTTGTGATAAATTAAGCATGTGAAAGTTGCCCTAGATCCCACAGGTTCTAGAGAAAGGGCAGGAGACAATGATATGGGGCAGGAAAGTGGCAAGCTGAAGTCCCCAGGCTTGTATAGCTCCCTCCTGAAGCTCATCAGTGGAAGCCTTCTTTCCTTCCTTCTTTCCTTCTTTCCTTCTTTCCTTCTTTCCTTCTTTCCTTCTTTCCTTCCTTCTTTCCTTCCTTCCTTCCTTCCTTCCTTCCTTCCTTCCTTCCTTCCTTTCCTTCCTTCCTTTCCTTCCTTCCTTCCTCCCTCCCTTCCCTCCCTTCCCTCCCTTCCCTTCCTTTCCTTTACACCCCTATTTTCCCTTCTCATGTCTGTTCTCTTTTTCCCATTTTCTCCTTACTTCATAACACCTGTGCTGGAAAAACATAATGTTCAGACCTTTCTACAGTTCCAAAAGCAATTATTTAATGAAAATATTGTAAAAATTGTTCATGTAAACAGGAAGTGAAGTTTTTAATTAGGCATAGGAGAAACAGCAGATTAGCCCCAGGATCTCTTGTGTGGAGATCACTGGGCCATTACAGCAGCTATTTTCCTGATGTCTGCGTGGACTGAAGCCAACTACTTTTTGCTCCTGCTTAAGAATCAGGTTAATCAAAACGATGACAGCCAAATGGACAGAAAGCAGGATTCATCCAGGCCTCTTTGTCTAAACTCCAGATGGAATTAGAAAGTTAAAGCACAGACAGCATGTCCAGGATGGCCAGGCCCTCATGTGACAAGCCCTGTCTAAAACTCGTTCCCATTAATTTGCAACTGTCAATCACCTCAGCATTCTGCTCCAAAACAATGGCTGGCCCTGGATCACAGACTCTCCCCATCTCCTCACACCAGCACAGCAGAGAATTTGGGATTTTTTTTTTTCTTGATTAGTGAAGACTTTTTGGTGCGGTGCAACATGCTTGGTGCAAGAAAAAAAAGGGTGCTTAAAAGCCAATAGACTCTTTACAGAGACCCACACCCCTACCCTCTAATAAAGAACTAAAACAATTAAATGGATTAGATTTAGTGGCTGCATTTGGTCTGTGTGAACAACAAAGTTTTCAGCTTGACACTCAAATTAAACAAAAGCGGAGCATGAGGGTGCAAGTTGGTTTGAAGTGAAGTTAAAAGCAAGCGAAACAAAACCCACGATTCACCACCCCACTGGAGAAGAAGGAGACAGTGGCATATGTGTTTCACCCAATAGCTCATGGGTGGCTGCTCTTGCTCAGGATGACCTCACCCACAGAAGGGCTGAACGTGGGTTCCAGTCGCTGCTTCAGTGATTATGAGGAGAAGTGCTACCAGGAGAAATTGAGAACATCTTTCCTCAGCTGTCTATAACCCACTACGATGTGCAATTTTTTTGGTGGATGTGGAGCTGGTAGCTGAGTTCAAAGTCAAACAAGTAAAAAGGGGAATGAAGTATAGTCTTAAATTTGGTTTTGCAACTGAAGATATAGGACAGATGAGGTGACAGCAAGTTCTTCTGCAGTTTTGTGTCTTGATCATCTATAGCCTTGTGAGAAAACGGTAGAGGCCCAAGTCCCTAATGGCTTTAGCATGACTAAAAATACATATTTGAAGGTATATTTACTGATATCAACAAAACCAATCCACTGTCATATTGTTTGTATAAATTTAATTACAATTATATCCTTATTAAATTCCTATGGAAAGAGTTCATGTTTCTTTTTCGCAGCTCACATTACCTGTATACTCAGTGTAATGCAAGACACAAGCACATTTTTGGAATCATATCCATTTAAGATACGCAGAAATCTAAAGAAAAGAATACAGAAATGATTTTGAAACGTCATAAGGAATTTTGAAAAGTCAGAAGACATTGTTTGAAATGGTAGCTTTTTTTTCTTTTCCCATGATGCACAGAATATAGACGATGCTAAAAAAAAAAAAAAAAAGGTCAAACCAAACAATTCAAATGGACTTAAGTGGAGTTTTTTGGTTGTTTTTGGTTTTCCCCTAAAAATTTGAGGAGTTTCTATTTCAGTTTTACCTGAACTGATCAGTCCAGCAACCAAATTGAAAACCTAGGTTCTTAATTTAAGAAAAAAAGAGAATATTTTTATATAAATATACCAAATAATTAATATAAATATTTAATATAAGTTTTATAAATTAATATTAAACAAAATAATCTGTGGCCTGAGATTGCTTTCCCAAGTATATTACTTCTCTATCTGGGTGACCCAGCCTGAAGACATAAAGGCAGTCTGTTGCCATTTCGCTTCCCAGGGTTTTGCCTGAGTCATTGCTCTGCACGTTCTTTGCTTTTTCTGTTTGCCTGTCCAAAGGCACATACACACAATATCTAACATATGCATGATACAGGGATGACATCATATGCTATTTGTAAGAATCATGCAGTAAGGATTATCTATCCTATTCTGCATGAAATTTGTTTGACTTGTAGATCCATATTTTTCCCTATTATTCAGACTTTACCCTTGAAGTTTGTCATCATAAGAAGGGAAAAAACTGTTAGCTATAAAAAATGTGATACAAACCAACATTCTCTCGCAACCAGTCTTTTGTTAACACTGCAAAAGAAAAGAAGGGAAATAAAACAGATGAAAAAGAAGGACAAGAGTGTTGAAAAATTACATTACTTTGTGCCTGGGGAATGAAGCTTTTGAAAATTAATGCAGTCATTAACCATCTGGCTTACTAAATAGTTAGCAAAAAAGTTCCTCTGAAAGAGTTGGCTTTACATTCGTAACTGCAGTTTATTGGTCCATTGGCACCAGCATGCCTAAACACAAGGGAAAGTCAATACTGTATCATAGCATTGCCTAGCTAACACCTGGAATATATTCTCTGGAGTGAAAACAGCAGGGAACTGACCAGAAATAACCTCTCTTGTATTATTCCTTCAATTAGACCAAAACAAGTTTCCCTTTGAAAACTTAATAATAAACACTGCAGGTCATTCACTTGTTTGGAGCCCCTTTGGGAAAGCTGAGCAGATGGGTCCCCTTATCTAGCCCCCTCGCTGTCAGAGAGACAACAGCCACAAATCAGGGCAGCTATTGATTTTAATTGGAACCAACAGCATTTACATACCGTCTTAATATCCACATCTTCCTGGAAAAAAAAATCTATCTTTTCAAAAGATTGATTTGTTTTGTTCTGTCAGGTTGATTAGACAGAATGAGGTAATTCTTTGCAAGATGAACAATTATGCCATTTTTCAGGTTCAGTGCTTAAGTAAATACACATAGCAAATCCCTAGGCAAACCCGAGGTCCATTTCAGAGTCTTTGTACATACAAGCAGCATAGATTAAGAACTTGTTCATCCAAACTAAAGCAGTTATATTCTCATTATCAGACAGATTTGAGGTGTCATCAGGGTCTATTCAGTGGTTTTCACTGAGGCATAAGTATTCCTTAGCTGTGGAGAGAACTAACAATATAAAGTGATCATCTACTTAAAATCAAATTATCTGGGACATTTTTATCACCCCCAGGGTAAAAGCAGTTCTCCTCAAAATTCTTGTAAATTCTTCAAGGCTACTATTCCCTGTAGAATCTCGGATGCATTGCTATTTGCCTTGAACAGACACAAGGAAGTTCTCTCTTCCCCTGCCCCCCACGCCCGTGCAAATCTCTTTCCCATACGGCATGTTAATTCCCGCAAGGGAGGTGAGATGAACAGGTGCCATGGTTCTTGACTTAATTGCTGCGAAAAGTAGAGCACTAATAACGAGCTGCTCACTAGAGGCAGTTTCCATCCTGGCAAAGGAGCCCTGCCAATCTGGGGGGTGTCAGCCAGGCAGTGGCAGCGTCAGCCGGCCGGCTGCCGAGGCTGCAGGGGCAGGCAGATTGCTGTCTTGGCAGCAGGCCAGCCGAGTAGACCTCACAGGGTTGTCATTGTCACCAGCGTTAGCGTTGTCCTTCCAAAGCAGAGAACAACATCACCCTCCTTCCCCCTGGGAACCACAAGAAATAGTTTTATCACTAAGAGAGTCATCTCAGGGGACCTCTATGGACCCTACAATAAAACAAGCGGCAGCATGAAAAGGACTGGAACCCTATAGAGATTTAGACTGGGGAACAATTAGGCAATGCATTAGGAGGCTGGGGTGCAAATGGAGGGATCGTGCAGGGCTTTCATTACTCCCTTCAGCATGGGCAAAGGACCGTCACAACATAGGCTGGAGGCAATGTAAAGTCTGTTCCTACCCTGTCTTTGCATACTCCATGCACTGATGACCACATCTGGACCCTTTCGGGGAACACCCATGGAAAAACATTTGCAGGAAGCCTAGACACTAACACCTACACTCTCTGTATTCCCCAGCTCATGGAGCCATAAATGCAGAAGAAGGAGGGTGCATGCTTCACCTTCCCAAAGGAGAGTTCTCCCTCCCGTGTGCTGGGCAGCTCCAGGAGAAATTCTTCCTCTATGAGAAGCATCCTCACCGGGCAGCATAATAACCTCTCAAGGGAAATGGCATAACCCATGGCTTCAAGCATTTAAAACTGGACTGGAGTGAGCGCCAGCAGATGTAGGGGACGTAACAAACAAGTGGTGGGGGGGGGAGGGAGTAGGGTTGGAAGATTACCGTCCATCTCTGACATTTGTGCCCCGGGAACAGCTGCCCTTTTGGCTAAGACTCAACAAATCTAAGGGTTATTAGAGCTTTTTTGCAGGGCTGAATGGGAACATAGAAATGCAGTGAGTCTCTTGCATCCTGAAAATTGTGTAGCGCACTAAGATCACTTCTCCCCTTCAGTACCTGATATGCTTTTCAATTTCCTCTTATGCCACTCATCTCCAGTCCCCCTGCCAGACTTCCCTACGAGCTTGGCAAGCTTTGTTTCTTCAAGTGCATGCTTACCCGGCACACAGGTTTTCCCAAGCTCTCACTGCTTCTATTAAAAGCCCCCCTGGAGATAAACTACAAGACTAACACTAATTACCATAATAATTTGTTAGAGCACTGCTTTGATCCTTTCTCACCTACCAAGTCAACGCTGTTCTACTCTATCCCCAAAAGTGTTAGATGTGATTACACAACTAATTAACACAAGAGATTGGATTTTAAAGAATGTATGATAGCAATTCAGATAAAAGTTTTGATCTTTTGATAAACAAGGAAGTGGGCAAATTTATCACTTCCCAGGAGACCCATTGCAGGTCAGTTACAGCCAGAAATCTAATGTGCAGCACAAATGCCTCAGAACAGCCCTGTTAAGCAAGCAAGTTATACTGTTCCCCCAGCAGTTTCTGTAAAAAACATAATTTACTTTTTATAAATTTGCAAACTTGAAATAGTCATATTTTATTCTTACATGTGAAGCACAGATTCTGTTTGATCAGGAAAGCCCCAAACTTCTTCAGGGGTTATATCTCCTTTCAAGATCAATTTCAGTTTTATTTCTACCTCAGAATAAGACAGCTCTGAGTGTTTTCAGATTCCATGGTGTGTCATCACTATTTCATTTCATAGTATGCCTGAACCCTCACTGTATTTCTTTGAATAAATAAGAAAGCAAAGAGAGAGAGAGAGAGATCACGTATCATACTCTGTAACTGGGTCAGCTTACACGACTGCTTTTAAAACATGTTCACTAGGATTTAGGAAACAGAATCAGACCCCATTGGATATCTACACTGGCTGTAAAGATTCTGACATTGAATCATATGTAAAAATGAAACAGAAAACCAGATGAGTGTTTGGGAACATCCAGGACTATGTGAGTGGTATTATTAAAACTGCTTCACATTGTCGTCTGCAATATCTTTGATGTCAGAAGCTTTTGTTGGCTGTTAGAAGCCTATAAAAAGGTATTGCTCCAGCACAATTAAAGGACAGTACTATGAGTAAAAAATTTATTTAGTTTTGACACATTGTTCTGCAGTCATGATTCCTACCAAGGTGTGGAGAATTTTTCAGGGCCGATGTAACTGGTATTCAATGAGCAGGAAAACAGTCCTAAAAAAGAGTTACAACCACTTCATTCAACTCACTGTATTCTACTATGAAGTGCAACATTAAAACAAACATCTCCTGAAACAGCAGTGTGCTCCATACAGCCAAAAATGAGGATGTACCATGGAGGTCTGTTTTCCTATTGGTTGCAGCACATTTTTCACACTGCCTTGTGTGTAGGAGTGGTCTGCATTGTTGTGATTGCCAGCAAGGTAAACTTCTCCACAGAGTTTAACACATTGAAAAGGGATTTGATGGGATTCAAATGCCCAACTGAGGCATGCTTAGAATCAGTTTTTAGTAGGAACTAGAGCTCACAAATGCTGCAGAGGGAAGGAATGACTGTGGGTGAGATGGGTTAGAAAACGTGTGTCTCCAGGAAATGTTTGAAGCTGTCTTCTTGTTTTATTTCCTGCTCTGTCTCTTTCTGTCTCCACCTCCTTGTCTTTTTTTCTCCTTGTTTCCTTTCCCTTCTCAAAAGCAGTGCATGTGTGTGTCTGTGTCTGGGCCAAACTAATAGGTTTGATTTTGATGACAGCCCTGGATTATAAAATGAAGGAATTCACACAGAAAGTTTCCAAAGAGAATTAACATATGACTGTTATAATTCCTTCCTTTTTTACTAAA
>VWZG01008404.1:77249-137451 GCA_013396735.1 Grallaria varia | reverse complement strand
GGAAAAATACTTCTTTTTTTTTTTTTTTTTTGACAGAGGTAGTGTTTTGTGTTTTGGTCAGCAGAGACACATAATTAAGACATGAAAATTTTTGTAAGTTTCTCTCCCCATCCTTGGTAGTAGCCTTTAGCACATACTTTAGGAGATTCTTGTATGACAAATTGCAGTGGAGCACAGCAATATATCAACAGATCTGACTCATGAGCACTAAATTCATCTAAATGGCTAAATCTACGGATAATTTCAGGGTTTACTAGTGTTACAGCATTCAGCATTAATCTGAGGTTTGTTTAAATAAACAGACTTTTCAAACTGCCACGTGCAGTCATATCTCTTCACATATAGGCTCTACTGTATGGTAACATACAAAACTGAGAAAGAATTCTTATCCCTTTGGAAAGTCAGCTGATGTCTTTTCTTTTGCTGCTTTTTTACCAATGGAAGTACAAATATCAAACTATTGCCTATTTAAGCCACACAGTGGCTACTACATTTACAGTGGCTGTAGTAGTTTAGGTTGGTTAGGTTTAGGTCAAATAATATTTCTGTACACACTTTTGCAGGCATGTGGGGAAGTTATTTCCTAGTCCTTCAGTTCAGATAGCGAGCAGTTAAAATTTAGTTCAACATCACTGATATAAGAAAGCATATACCACTTATTAATGATGTACTTGAGTTTAGATAGAGCCCTGAGACAGAGAGGGCAACTTCATTACCACTGCTTGCACCAAATTTGAATTTGACCTCCTGATCTTTGCAGGTTTATAATGCAATTTAATTCAGTCACTTCAGGTTTCATTTGAGGGACCTTTCACTGAGAAAGTAGTTTGGTTTCATGTGCGCTTGCGTTAAAGCCACCAAGGGAAGTCAGGCAAATGTTCTTCTCATTTATTCCAGTTCAACTTTAACAGAACCATCGACATAAGCAAGAGGAGAATTTCAGTCATTGTCTCTCCATACAGCTATATGTATCTCATTCTTAATGACTGGAATCAGAAGGGAACTGAGCAAAAATACAGTAAATTGGTCTCTTGGGTCATTTTTAATGATCTGCAAAAATAAAGACTCTGTTAGCTCTTTCTCATTCTAACCTGATTGATTGCTGACGCTTTTGGAGGAAGAAAGGTGAACCTAATCTATTGCACATTCTGAGGTGAACACTGCGATAATAATCATATGTGCTGCCTGTTAGAGAGGCTTTTTTCTCAGTAATACTTTTCCTCGTTGCCTTCATTACAACTGTCAAAACATGGCTATCATTTAAGAAGTCCGTGAAAAAAAGTCCTCCTTATCCTACAAACATTTTTTCCTTTGACTGACTACTTCAGGACATAAGGGAGTTAATTTGCAGACAGGGCTAAATCCCAATTTCCCTATGAAGGAGAAAGTTGACATTGGTGAATGTTTAGTGAGAGAAATGACTGCAGATTTGATTTTCTTGTCAACTGCAGCATTACAGAGCAGCAATCCCTATAAAATGAACTTGGCATTACCTCATCAGCTAAGTGCTAACTCCAAAGCTTATTGTAGGATGCTGTGACCCATGCAGTCCAGTTCATCTGAGCTTGCCTTATTTCTGTTCTATCTAAAGGCTCCCTGCATGATCAAGAAAGAGAAACAGATGTAGATTTAAACCGCTCTCTGAATTTAGGAATTGCCCAGGAACTAAGGTACCCTTCTAGCGTTCATCTACTATGATTGATGGGATAAAGGTAGGTTCAGCAGGTAGCTCAGGATATCCTCATCCTCTGGAAGCCCTTACTTCCATTTGCTGTATGCTGAAGCAACAGATACTTATTAGCCTGCTAACTTACTTAGACTTACTCGCCTATTGATACTAAGTCTGCTTGACTACAGAGAGGGTCCTGATCTCAGATCTGTTCTTCCCTTTGCAGTCTGATACCGGTGATTAAAAGCCTTCCAGAGACTTCAAGCTCTATCAGTTGTATCCTGTTGGTTATATTTGGACAGCCTAAAGAAATGTTTTCAAGCATTTTGTGCTTTTTCTTGCCATTGTAAATTTATGCTATATTCTAACTCTGGTGGTTAGTGACATTTCTGAGTGGAATACAAAATCTTCCTCCATGTACTCTGGCATGTATTTGCAAGTGCAGAAGAAACAGGGGTTTTCATACTTCAGTCCCTGAAGCCTGATATTTAATTAATCATCTAATTCTTAGTTTGAGATTTAATTAATCATCTAATTCTTAGTTCAAATGAATAAAAATGCCATGAGTGTTCATTTAGTCATGTTACCTTTTGGTATATTTCCTTCCTCTACCATTCTTCTATCCTTTGGAGTGAATTAAAGATGCAGAAAATAATTTTCTGCATTTTTATTACAGAGAATTATTTACCTGATCTGAGACTTAAGGATTTGCTTCCTGCTAAGATACACTACTATGCTTTAAAAAAGCAAAATAAAAAAAAAAAGAGACTTTTCAATTTAATTATTTTCTCCTGAAGAGGAAATATATATGAAAGTAGGATACTGTATAAGTGTGTGTGTGTCTGTGTCTGTGTCTGTGTGCACGTGGTTGTGGGTAATTCATTAAGAACACATTCTTCATCCTGTCTGCCCACAGAAATGTGAAAGGTTAGCCTTTTTAGACTTGCCACCTGTGAGATGAGGGATCATCAATTCCTTCTTCCTCCCAAGGACCAACAGTGCTCATTCCTGCTATAATGAAGAAGTTGATTGATGGATGTCACCCTTCATGCTGCTGACATCCTTATCTGCCCCTGCTTTATGCAACAGGCATGACCTCCTTCAACCAGATGGTTTTGAGTGCCGTATGCACTACTCACTTCCACCACCCCCTCGGCGTGCTCACCTTCAGCACACATGCCAATTGGCAGCAACCTACATGTCTGTCTGTCAGTAGCTCTGTAATGAGACCAATTTATTAGGTTACATAATTCTACCTCTTTAGGGAAGGGCGAAAAATTGCATTGCACACTGGAAGAAATCTCTCCTGGCTTCTAATTCTTGGGGCCATGGGAAGTAATTTCTTTTCGGTTAAAGAAAAAAAAAAAGGTAGAGGTAGGCTGGCATGTTTGAAATCAGTTCATTTCAGGGCAATCTTGAAATATTTTCTTATGACTATGTCTTATTTTTTCACTACATTCAGAAAGGGGTCGGAATGAAAATGTCAGATGCAGACTTCTCTGGGCTTTGTAGATGGTCAGTCCCAGCCCAACTGTGTCATTGTTTTCCTGAGACAATTTTTTGCAAGCCATTTTATCAGCCACTATTATTTCCCATAACTTTGTTATGTTGAGGAACTGTTGGTTCATTTCATATTCCTTTACTGAGGGTACTCAAGAAGAGAAGAACTTGGGTAAATCTTCATTGTGATGCTGATTTTACACATAGGTTTGCAACTTACGTGTCACTGCAATGTGACAATGAAACACTAGAGCCATGGATGGAATGCATGAACAGTTGAATGAGGACAACAGGATAGTCTCTCTATACATTAGGCACTTTATACAAGGTAGTAACCCTGCATTGCCAGGTCCAGCTCCAATAGCTTGCAATGTAAGTAGACAGGACGAAAAAAAAGACAGGAAATATCACCTAAATATTACAAATTAAATACTATTAAGAACTTCTATGTCAGAAATGCCTACTAATTCCAGCAAGGTTCAAGATCTTATTGTGCTAACTGCATCAGTGAAAGGCACTACCAACCAAATTAAATTCAGATTCAGCCTGTATAATGTCAGCATCTCAATTTGGAACATAGTTTCCTTGGGTTCCCCCTATTAGTCAGAGAAGAGCACATTTAGGAGATAATTCAAAGATTAGATAAGTTGAAATGCCTTTTAGTGATGCATAATGCTAAGATAGACCAACCTAGAGTTAAAGGATCACTATCTTTTTATAAGAAAAATAAAAAAGGTATATGTGAAAACTTATAGCTTAGAAGCTGTTTGGCTTCATTTGTTTTTGAAAGAAAACCAGATTTTAATGGCTATAACTCTTTAAATGTATTTGAAAGATACTAGAACGCCCTGAAGTTTGTGAGTCCAGAGAAACCTTTCTAGCAACAGCTATTTGAAAACTCTCAAAAGGAAAAACATACTGTGTGTTTTATGTAATAGATATGAAGTACCCAATGCTCCACTCCAGAACTGCTTTTCCTTATTAAATAGAAAAGACTAGGGACCATTCTTTCTAGCTGTGATAGCAAAGTGTTTTGCATCCAAACTTTCTATTGGTAGCAGTCTTTTGCTTATTCCTGCTGACTCCTGAACCATGTCTGGGAACTGTTTGGAAGACCGTTGTTTAGCACAGGTCAAAACTGGGCTAAAAAGCAGAATAACAAATTAACAGTAGGTATGATCACATGGCAGTATTCTGGCACAGTTCAATCTACTAGTACAGAGATAGACAAATTGGCTGCAACGAATTTACCTACAGTTGGCTCGAGATTCAAGCTTTTAACCAAGTCATGCAGCTATAATAGTGGCACATGAAAGAAGAGTAACATGCTTCAAGATTCCCACAAACAGTCTTACTGTAGAGCACCTTATGTAGCAGCTAATCAATGTTACCTCTACCTAAGTCCAGGGTTTCTTTATACACATAATCTATACCAAAACACTGAATGAATTCATCTCGTGCACTCTTTAATAAAAAGCCCATTCTTGGTCCAAACACAGAATACAAAACAACGGACCTGAATGCAACAAGAAATGCAAAGATGCATCTGTTGGTAATACTGCTCAAACCCAGGCTGTCAGCTCCCCCAGTGGAAAGTTCTCTGCATTGAACTTGAATCAAGATTTTGATTATACAAATGCCTAGTTGTGAGATTACAGAAACACAAAAATAACCAGACCACTCCCTAACCCCAGAGGGCATTGATGCTGCATTACCACCCATTCCTTGTCAGATTTAACATATTTGTTATACAGACTATCTTTGGGAAAGAACCAGACATCACAGTGATTGGTGAACAAAGGCGGAAAAGAATAAACACAGTACAATGGATATCACTCATGCAGAGTAATTCATCTAACATACAGAAACCAGGGAATATCCCCAATCAAAACTATCTGCTCCTTAAGCCTAAACATTCAATAACTTCCCAGCTTTGGAATGTATGTGCATCTCCTCCCTGGATTTCCCGTGGTTTACATTATCATTTGCAAGGTATATTATGACAAGTTATTTACTTTAGGCCATAGCCCTGAGGCATTTGAGTGCCTTTCCTTTCACAGAATGTCATAAATAAACATGAATAATCTGCATAAAGAGAGATGACTTTATCTTATAACAAGTCAGAAGAGTAGACTATGCTCCTCCATACACAATTCCCTACATATATTTGCTTTTGTCTGATCCTGAAAGTGGTAAGCTTTTGTTTGCCTGTTAAATAAATAAACAAGCCTTTCCTGTTATATTGTACAGAACTGCATTCCCATTGAAACAGTGATGTGTTCACTTAAGTAAAATAATTTCTACCAAGAAAAGACCATCAACATTATTTTTTTCTCTGCTATGCTAACAGATGAATAATTGTGCAGCCAATAAACAAGCAATTCAGTTTAAAACCAGTTGCACTTGTCAAACAACTGTTCCTTAACACCACTCTGACATCCCCCGGCATTACCTCATGAGGTTGGAGACAGGGGACGAGAAAGGCTTTTAGATTAAACAACAAAGAACAACAAAGACTTACCATAGCCTAGCTCCCAAAATAGCAGAGAAAGGCAAAAATAGTTAGACATGCTGATTGTATTGTTATAACTTAAATTGTATTCAGATGCGAACTCTGACGTGCCAAAAACTGTAAGAGCTGGCCATGAAAGATCAGAAAAGTGACATCTGGTATTGGATGCCCCTCCAGACATGACTAATACCATTGGTATTGTGTAGGCTTTACCCTTCCTAATTTAATAGTCAAATGTAAAGATTAGGCCCCCACAGCTCCTACAGTATCATGAGAGACTGTTTTACTGAATGTCTATATAAAATTGTCTACTATCCTTCTTCATGGAAATCCACAGATGGTCTGCCTTTGAATAGGCATGTATATCTCTCATACTGCTACGGACAGTTCATCTCATTACTTCCAGCTGGTGGATTTACAACTGAACTATATGACTCCATCCATTATTAGTGGGAAACAAGGGAAATTTGACCACTAAATATTGGTTTTATGCAAGAATAAGTTTTTTACTGCACACGATGTGACATATATAAGCAGCTAGACCCACACTTCATCTTTATTTTCTTGAAAGTTGGAGTTGCATCTGTAGATTTTCACTGCATTATTAACAGCACAGTCCAAGTATTTTTAAGTATTTGACATTACTGTCTAGAATACCATAAAGCAGCTGTTATTAAGAATTTAAAACTTACCCCTTCCCTGAGTATGTCACTGAAGTCAGGAACCTTTGTGTTCTAACTAGGATGAGTCTTTCTCTGTAAGTTCAAATACTTGTTGCTGCCACACCAGACTAGTTGGTGATATTTTTTACCTTTTCAAGTAGTTACCAGAATACTGATACACATTTTTACTAGCACTCTATGCAGACACAGGCTTCAAAATATTTTGACCTCGGAAGTGTACTTACCTATCTTTCACAAATGGAGAAACTGTGCCATGCAAAACCATCAGGCCTGTTCCAAGTCACAGGGTAAACTGACACAGAGCTAGCAGCAGAAGAGCATCCTGTCATGTATCCTAGTCTCTGTGTGATCCAGTGGTGCCAATACACATGTAGATAACATGGTCTTTGAAAATGTCAACTATGATTTTGTTACATGTTAAGGGATGTGATGGCAGCCCACAAGGGATGACAGGGTGACATGAATGACAGCACTGAAGGATCATGAAAATGCTAGTCTACAAGAGAAGCAATATGGAAAATTCTACCATGAAACAGCCAGCCAATGACAGAAACTCAAAAGGGCTAGAAATGAGAAGGTCAGCACGACATCTCACATATTTTACCTATTTTAAAATTACTTTTATATTTATTTCTTTACTTTATACTTACTTATTTTTAACAGGAATAAGGATGCAGTTAATCAGACAAGCTTGGGCGCAAAATTAAACTGAATTGAAATACTCTGATAATTCTCTGCAAGCACTTACTCCACAGCAAGTTGGTGGTAGCCTAAAAAAAGACCTCAAAACATAAAGGCTCAAATTTTGTCACTTCACTGGTGTGGAGCAGTACACCAACTCTAACATATAAGGTACAACAAATGGACCTTGCTTGTGGTGTGTTAACATTAGCCTTTTCTTTCATGGAACATAAGAGTGCAATTAGTCCTTCTAATATGTGTTGTAGGGACAGCTCACATTCTCTTGGGTATGAATTAGCTTTGAGCCACTAGATTTCACACCCAATCATTTAAAACTGATATCTGAAAGCCTGTTAGCAAACCATAAAAAACTATACACATAAGGATGCAAACCATTATCTATGCATCCAATAGAAACTCCAAATTGCATCAGGAAGGCTTAACCTGCATATTATTGATACTGTAGGACAAAAGAGAGAACAAACTTTACAACCCAGAGTTTCACTTTGGTTTGGCTGAGGATCCAATATTTGAACATTTATTTGTGTTTCTTCCAGACGGCCTGACCATTTTTGATCTACAGAACTAGCCTGGAACTCTTGCAAAAACAGGGTACTCTTGTGAAACTTCCAGTAATTTCTCATTCTGGTTGGGCTTGAAATACAGTAAAAGTAGTCTTTTTGTGGTATTTCACTGGGTCATTAAACTCAGAGCACATTGTCAGTGCCTAATAAATAATACCTAAGTACAGTCTTTCAACACTTCTGTTTCCAATCCTGATCAGATATGGGAAGTGAAGAAGAGTGAAAAAATAAAAAAAAAACAACAAAAACCCCCAAAAGAAAAACAAAAGAAACGGTCCTTTCAAATTTCACGTTGTCTTTAACATTTGGGCTATTGTGGTCTTGAAGGCAGAAAATGAGACCCCATGGCTGCTTTGCAGTAAGACAGTCACTGTTATCACTGGAGAAAAAAAAAAAAAGGGTGGATTTGCTGGCCACAGCCAAAAAAGTCAGTTGGCTGTGTACCATGTGGGAGAGCCCTTCCAAAATCCATGTCAATAATGGGGTTGAAGTTTTAAGCTAGTGTTCTGGGTGACAAAGCATATCCTTTATTTTTTCGCATCCAAAAGTTCTCAAGCTTAAAAATGAAGCAGAACTTTTGAGTCCTTTGGGTTCTTGAAGTTTTTGCCTTTATTTTCAATGCCTACTATCATATATTTTGTTTTAAAATCTCAGCACAAATCTCTAGCTCTTCATAAACAAAAAGGCAGCTGAGGTGATTCTTTTTCATGTCCTTAATATTGATTGGGGTAGGAGAAGCAGAGAGATCTGTGTGCCAGCTGGCCACCACAGCAAACCCAGTTTCTAAAGAACAAACCATCTTAGGATCTTAGGTAACAGATACCAGATTTTAGTGATAGGGGTGTGAAAACTGCCCAGGGAAATACCAGCAATTTACATATAGCCAATCTGAGAAATGCTGTAGCCATTATTAAAACATGACGGCATGTGATCATTACACAGAAAAATCTGGCGTTTCTCTAATTTGGAAGTTAGGCGCTTTTTCTATAATAGGTCCTTATTCTAGGAACTAAACAACAAATGTGTCCATCTTTTTTTAACAGAAAATAACAAGCCTAATAATGGAGTGGGGTTTTTTCCTCAATACCTCAAATAAAAAAAAACAAAACAAAAACACAAAAACCCTGACTTTTTGCACTTTTCTTTCAAGTTACATTAATTTGTGCTTCCATCTCCTGAAAAAAATCTACATCCAAGTAAAATGAAAAACATATGGTTTTAAACAGTCTAAGCCATGAATATGAGTGAGTGCTACTAAATTTTGTAATAAATTCCATCTCATTAATGTGATAAAATATACTGAAGATATGTGCTTATACATAGAATATGGAAGTTAATATACTACTCCATAGTTAGGGTTAATACGTGCAGAGATTTACACACACACATACATACTCTTCTACAAATGCAGGTGAATATTACACCTATTTTGTAGGTCAATTAAATGTACTCACATTGCACTGAGAACAGAAATACATCATGATAGAGTATTTCTTGTATACAGAGCCTAAAAAAACCCAATAAATATCCACAAAAGTACCTATTTAATTTTCCTTTGAGGGAGAAAAAATTTTTATAAGCCACCTTCTCCAGTAACAGGGTAGATGTTTGTGAGTGTTATGTATTTTATATACTTATATCTTGACTGTCTAGCTTGAGTGTTCTGATGCTGCATGCTCGTATTTGTAGCTGAATTTTGACATGACTCAACACCTTGGAATAAGTTTTGGTGATTAAAACTGTCTAGTACAGTAGACTGTCTACTTCCCTGTGAACACACCAAAATATTAATGAATTTTCAATTTTTCACATGAAACAATAAAAATCCCTCAGTTCCAAATGTTTGCAAGAAAGGCTTCAACTTTCAACATATTAGTAATTTAAAAAATGTATTCATGGTAGCAGTTTAAGTCCTATGGTCTCTTGGAAACAAAAATGTGGCTAGATCAGTTACGCAGGATCTATTTGTGGGAGTTTAGAACATCCCCACCTTATCTCTTCACCTGTCACATTGAATTACCTATCCCATAAGAAAGTATGTTGGTCTCTAGCCTGTTTATCTCGCTGTTTACAACCTCAGCCTAAATCCACTGCCATTACAAACTTCTGCTACTGGCCTGTGCACTGCGCAGGCACATCCTGAACACTTGCCTCATGCTGCTGACTCCACAGCCGGAGCACGGGGCAGCAACCAGCAGCAGCAGCAACAAATCTCACCTTGAACAACTTCCAGCAGAGTCTTTAAAGTATATCTGTCAATGCTTTTGGACTTCTCCATCACATTTTTTGATTATGTATATCATTCACTTTCTGTTATCTTATTCCTACATAAAATAAGTTCACGTCTGTTTTATCATTCTTCATTGGGAAATCATTCTGTGCTTTTGAGCACTCATGCTACCCACAGCCATACCCTACATCCCCCTTGGTGTTAAGGAAATGGGTTCTGCACACTTTCGGAGGGGACTACACCATGGTCTTCATCTTGCAGTGGAAAAACAAGTTCCCTGCTTCATTGCCCATGAATGAGCACTAAACTAATGGTTTTCTTTCTCTCAAGACCTCATGCCTGAATAGCAATAGTCAACTTGGAGATCATTGTTCTATAAATAAAGTTAGGGTAATTATTTTTCTGTATGTCACTTTATGTTTAATTATATTGAATTTTTTTCTGCTATTCATTTCTCCATCATTTAGTATTGTGTGATGCCCTGAAGTTTATTTCAGATAGCTTTACTACATTAAATAACCGAGCATCATCAACAAACTTTGTTGCTTCACTACTCACCTCTTCCCTAAATTATCTATGAAGTCCAAGCCAGGGGCCATGCTGCTCAGTCCCAAGCACGTACGACTGTGGCTCTTCTATAAACTTGGTCCTGAAGCTTCAAGCTTTACTAGGTGTACATCTTAATTTCTGGCTTCAAGAGATTTCAGTCACAGAAACTCTTGTAAAGCCATTGGTTCTTTGGTACCTTGAGGTAACCTCTGGAGAATAACTGCACAATTTTCTATAAAAGATTTCTTTTAATTTGGCAGACAGGATTTCACAAAGATAAACATGCAACTTCACAAAAGCATTACAACAGATTATGGGGATTAGCAATCATTGCTGTAGTAAGGAACCTTTGTTACACCCAGCAAACACAAACTCCATGCAGCTCAAGTGAAGATTCCATAACTCACAGAAAATAAGGGTTTAGGTTACCTACAAGAGGAAGAAAACAATAAAGGAAAAGAGATTAAGAGAAGAAAGAGTAAAGAGAGAAGAAGAGGGGGGAAAGAACATAGCTTCCACTGAGAAGGTCACATACTGATGGCTTCAAAGAGAACAGGCAGGGCACCATGGACATCTGGTGCTGCCTCCTCACCTGCTCTGTCACTGCGGCCACTCCTCCCAGGCAGGACCTTTGGGTCACTGAGCACTCCCTGTCCCCTCAGCCAAAGTGAGGGGTGTCACCGGTCACTCAGGGGCTCCAGGGGGTGTGGTGTGGGTGGGTTACCAGGCAGGCTTTCCTTGACTGCCAGCCCAATCAAGCAGCCGTGGGGCTGCAGCCCATGGGCTCTCGGCAGGTCCTGTTGTGTGCCTGCAGATCAAGCCCTGCCCCATCCCTGTGCGCGCACAGTCACGGACAAGGTGGTTCTGACACCATAATAACTGATCTGGTGTGTAACAACTCCTTTGGAATGAATATTGACCTTGTGTTCCTATCCATTGCTTCCTAGATTTTAACCAGGTTTTATTTATTTTGTGGGTTTTTTTAAACCTGTGTGAAGATCTAACTTCTTATCCTATGGTAGCTGTGCTTCTTTAGAACCTCTTGACAAAAGACACTATTAAAATAGAAGCGTGCCAATTACATAATCCACTGTAAAAAAAAAAAAGAAACACGTTTAAATGTGTTAACCAACTGCAATTGAACTTCTGAAAAGGTTATTTTGAATTCTGTCTTGTTAGCCAATAGACCTACACCAGACATTTACAGCACATTAACACATAACAACTGATGTATGTGAACACCCATTTTTTTAATCAAGTCTAGACAAAACCTTTTACTGGACATGCCATGCTAGAATACCAGTCACAGCAACCTCTCTATTAGGATATGTCCTGTAAGGTGGTGTGTTTATTCTGAACACTTATGCTTGTCATTCTCAGTGAACGCCACCATTCTGGTTCAGAGTTTTGTAACTACCAGGCTGACTAGCAAGCGGAGCAGCCTTGTCCTTTGCATCACCAGCTGATTGTATAACAGGAAACACATGAAGCTATTTTAGTTTATTATTATTATTTCTTCACTTGCCAACATGACTTTAGTGCAACTAATAAAATAAGGAATATTTCTCCATGTTCTTTATTATGAGCTAAAAATTTTAAAAAACACTTTTAAATGTAAAATGAAAAAGTTATTATTCTTTGGCCAAGCTGGCATTTACCAGCTTGTCTTCCCACTTCTGGTTTTAATAGGAAGGAAAAAGGACATACTGCTTTCATATTAACTTGATTACTTTATGGGCCAGGTCCTTCCTACACTTTGTGTAGTAACTGCTGTGTAAATGGTTGTAGCATTTATTTAGCCAGAGGCAGTTAAGTTGCGGTGACATATTAGTAGTCATGTCAAATCAAGCTACTAATGAAAATCCATTCCTGAGAAATGATAAAAAAATTAAAAATCACACCCTGAAAATGCTAACATCTTTGGGTGTGTAAAGGTGCTACTCTAAGGAGTATCCTACTAGGATCTTTTAAATACTTTTGTTAGACTCTCCCCTGCCTCTCAAGAAAACCCCCAAATCACCAACAAATAATCCTGAAACAAACAAAATATCCCCAAACCAAACAAACCCCCCCATGAATTCTGTAGCTCCAGAAAACTTACATTCTTTAAATTGATTTTAGTAAGCCTCTAATCGCTGTGTCAGTGAAATTTCACAGGCCTTAGTTATAACTCTTCTTATGACCCCAACAACCTATGAAGTTTCATGTTTTCCAGAAGACTTAATTTCTGTAATTAAAGTCAAAGTAGCTCATGAGTTTCATGTTTCAGTGTTATAGCTTCCGAGCAATTGCAATTAACTTGCTGTGATACACAGTTCCTTTTTTTTTTTTTTTTTTGTAATGTGTGTCTCCAGAGTAGTCTACATTGCAGAACCATAACCCAACTGTTCCTTCTTGTTGTGCTGATTTAGAGTTTGGAAGAACCAAAGACCACAGGTTTCTACTTAAGAACTTGTGATTTTTGTGGCTGTAAAGTCCCACACTGTTTCAGAAAATTCAGAGAGTATTTAAATAATGTACAGTGGCTAAATTTGCCTTTCAGTGAGATCCATGTTCAGAAACTTCTCAGGCAATGTTTATTTTTTAGTGCAATCTGAATAGATATATTGGGTCTGCTGCTTTGGGTGAAGGAGATAATTATATCACCCTCATAACAAGCCTGCATTTAGACAAATGCTTTTGGTTGGAAACATTAAATGCTGGATGTCCAGAGGACACATGGCCACAAAACCCTCACTACTGACAAAGATAGAAAATAGGTCTAGTCCTTTCACTGCAACAATTACAATCTGATGAAAGAATTATACAGTTTTTTTACATGAGCTGGGACAGAATTTTCTTTTTTTTAAAGGAGCTTCAAAGATATTACAGAGGCCTTCGAACCCTCCACAGACCACTGGCAGTCCACAGAAAGTCAGCTCTTATTCTCATTTCCAGCTAAGAGAAACAAAACAGATGGGAGGAGATGAAGAACAAAAGCAGAAAACACAAGTGTTTTGTTTTTCAGAAAGGGAAAAACATTTATCACACTCAATACAGTACAAATGCATAAATACTTCCCTAGTATTAATTTTCTGTGTAAGCAACCACTGTCATTGCCACAGGGGTATTATGTGAGTGTGAATAACAGAGGAGGCAGCCCACACAGTTCTGAAGGGGAGGGGACTTGGTAGTGAATACCAGCTCTTTTACAAAGAGATCATCTGTATTAATAAATGTTTTACCACCCCTCCCAGTGGAATTTGATGAGAATTTTTAATATCAGTCGTTCCCAGGCAAAATCCTATTTGATTACTATGCCCAGTTTGGGGTAGTGAAAATTTAATTTCCTTAAATTCTTTCATGCCCAATTTTCCTTCGTCCATAGTGAAAAAAAAATAATAAAAAGAAGAAAGAAAGAAAACTGAACAATAGTTATGTAAAAGCATTCTATGACTTTAGCTGTGAGAGTAGTAAAGACCAGATATTAAATAGTAAATGTTGTTCAACAATGGGAAAGACAGTCTAAACAAGTCAACAGAATCTGTTTGCAGTCTCTGACAGAGTGATCAATGGTGAGGATGTGGCATATAAAACTACTTGTTAAAAAATGCAACTTGCTGGGATTTTGTCTGGGATAGCACGTAAACTGCAAATATCAAGTGTGACCTCTTGTCTTAGGCTACAGGGCACACACCCCAATGGGACTTCTGTGTTCAGCTGCCAACCACTCAGACTTTCATATTATAATGCTATCCTGTATCTAAGGCACCGTGGGTTTAGGAGTCTCTAACACTCTTCAATTTATTCCCATTGCACTTAGAAGCCGCACAAAGCCACTGCGGCAAAAACCAAAGGGAAAAACACAGATCCTGCAGAGTATAAAAAATAATGCCTCTGGATTTTCCAAAAACACTGGTAATTCCAAATTACTTTGTTTCCATAAGTGTCTATGTTTGGACACTCAGAAGCCAGTGTGGGTCATAAGACTATTCTGAACATTAACCGAAGATTTTTTTCTCCAAGCTTCTCCATATAAATGTTTGATTTGATTTTACAGGAGTTGTCACTTTTGGTGGCCTATGAAACTTTTGATGTCAAGGGCTTTAAGAGCACTGATTTTTTTGTTTGTTTGTTTGATTGTTTGTTGTTTTGTTTTGTTTTGTTTTCATTTTGGAACCTGAGATGAAGAGCATTTAAGAAGTGAAATACATAATCAGGGCTACTAGAGAACGTGAACCAATGTTATCTTTTCTCTTTCTCAGTGAGATGCTGCAGCAGGACTCTAGAGTCTCTTGTTCCGGGGCCTAGCTGGTTCATGTGTCTGTCCACTGTCTGAGAAAGCATGAAACCACTGATCTCGGTGGCTTGGGATCTCCAGCAGCAACACACTACAACCTCATCTACTTTAGTGAATTAAACAGTTCCAGGAATTGTTCCTGGGCATTGAGACTTGATTGTCCACAGAATATCAGAACAATTCCTGGAACAGTTGTGCCACAGACTGCTGCTATTTTCCTAAACAATTCAAGTGTATGGTCTGGAAGTAATTATGCCCTATGTAAGAAAATAGAGGTAAAATTCCCAATAGGTAAACAGGAGGTAGCTATCATGCAATGGAGAGTAAATTGATTTTCACAATATGGATATGGGATCTTCCATAGAAGTTGGTTTTTATGCTAGGGAATTGCCCCAAGAACACTTAATTTACCAGAACAGATTGATCCAGAGAAAAAGCTGTTCCTACTTTTCTGGAATCCTGTCCATGGTTCAGTTACAGTTCCTCACAAAATCTTGGGGTTTTTTTCCAAAGATTTCAGCTTCAGTAAATCAGCATTTTCTCATCAAACTATTTCATCAAAAGACTTCCAAACAAGTTCAACCATTTATATTTTCTTGCCGCAGCCCAGAAAAAGCATTAACTCACTTAAATCCAAGAACTTATATGAAGATGTGGCCATAGAAAGACAACAAAGTCAGACATAGGATGAGTACTTTTCATTTGAATTCAGTTAATACTCAGTCTCTTAATATTGTTATAATCATTTTCCTATTAAAAATCTCTATCTCCCAATAATAATGAGGTGTGAGCAAACTCTTTATAGCTGTAAGTGAATATATGTGGAATTTCTCTGGCCATTTTTTGTTAAGGAGTATTTCTAAGTTCTCGTAATTCTTGTTGCTCTAGTTTGACTAGGCTTAGTGCACCAGCTTTCTTCTAGCATCATTACGATAAAAGTCTGAGCACAACAGTTAGGCAGTAATTCAGCTAATACAGTCCACATAAGTAATACAATTTCTTATTCAGTTGTAATGCCCTCTGGTCAGGACATACAGGTTATTGCAATGGTAAGTTCTGATCAACTCTTTTCTGTATTTTTTCCAGAATACAGTCTCTCCTTTCACAGGATGTTCTTTATCTTTAATAAGGTTTCTGTTCAACTGTATAAAAAAGTCTGGTGTTTAAATGAGGAGACTTTTAACAACACATGCAAGTCTCATCTTTTTACAGTACCACTAATTTTTGTCCTGTAAGGTAATATCATTTGAACCAACTCATTAGAGTTGAAGTAGGTTAGTGTCTGTTGAGGATGTTTTTAAAGAAATGGTTATCAGCCTTACTAGCAGCACCACCTATGACATATGTACCAACTGATTCCCCTCTTTGAAGGAAACAGCAAATTATAAGTTCTACTTGTGGTAAAATGGCCTCACTCAGTTCAGTCTGTGTTTGTGCTTAAAAGGAAACTACACTGAATTAACACACACATTTCACAGATTTTGAGAAGAGGTCTCTTCAGAAGGATTCTGAATGAATACAGGAGGTCACTCACATGTTAATGTAGCAGATTCTATCATCTTTACTCAGGATGAAGGATTCTGAACCTGAACATAGCTGAAGAGAACAAAACCCATGTGGAGTCCTACTGCAAATCTGCTGGAAGCGTTATTAAGTCCTTTTGCTTTTCCTCAGTGACATCTAACTTTGAGACCAAACTAAGTCATCTCCGAAAAAATAGGGCTATTTTCAAGAAGCAAAAGGTTGAAAGCAAAATTTTCAATCACAGCTGTGAAAAGTAAATTGTTCTTTCAGGCAGGAAAGTTTCTACACTTGCTTCAATCATCTATTTTCCAGCTCAGATGAAATCCCTCGTAAAGTTTTACGTAATTCTGGTTTCTAGTTGCTTCAATAAAGACATTCTTCAAATGTCCTGATTTTATGACATTTATTCCCCCATCCACCACACTCTTGATTTTTCTGGCATCAACAGATGAATTTTTTCTTTTTGTAATACCAGTGGTATAGAGTGGGCCACAGCAACACTCTGAAGCTTGGCTGTTCAATAACAACTAAACACTTGCTACTGGCAACCTGATTCCCTGGCACAAAACACCCTGTCAGCACTGAATAAACCATTATTGACTGCAGTCTTCAAAGGATTAATGTCATAGACAGTCATCAAACGAGCATTCTACTGGCATCCTCAATTATTAAAGTTTCCACTGATATAAAAACCTCAGCACCTCATGTACCTGCCACCAAGGCTCCAAAACTGTCTGTCCGAAATCCAGTTTTTACTTCTTTGTTTTATTTTTTGGGCATTAATCCAGTAATAACTTTTCTCCTTTTTGGTAGTTTTGTTGAGTAATAACATTTCTAATAATATTTTTGTGTCATCAAAAACTACATGATGAAAACAGTAAAAAACAATAGAGGGCTAATTTTTCTTATATAGCTTATTTTCTATATTTTTTCTTGGGGCAGACAGAACAAACTCTACATGCAAAAGGAGAATGTGGAGAGAAAAGGATAAAGGTGCAACATAACTTTTATGGAATGGGACATAATAAAAAACATCAGGGCAATTTTGAGGAATTGCTGAAAGGAAGATTGGTGCTGTAAGAAACTAGATGGCCTTTGGGGTGTTCACCTTGCCCGCCATCAGAGAAGCAGAGTTTTCTACGTTTCAACATAAGCAGATATCTACTGAAATTGTTGATTCTTATTATCTTGTTCTTGTCTAACTAGATGACTCTAGAAAACTAAGAGTTTTTTGAGCACTAGTTGAGACAAAAGGTTATTATACAGAGATCCAGTGTCAAATATACAGCTTTACAATGAGCCCTCTTGTCATGACCACAACATCACTGTCAGTCAAATGGAAAGCATAATTTCTGACTAGAATTCAGGAGCCATCATTTAATCTTCCCTGTTTCCACCCATCATCATGGTACATAGAGTCAGGACTTCTTTGCCACACCATCTTTGGACTATAATATATCACATAATTTGAGGTACAACTTCATTCTTCCAGGTGTTCCTCATCTCAGTCGCATGGTTCATTTTATGTGAGTTCAGCTGCATTGACAGTCTGTGCATCTGGAATGTAAAGGAGGGCTTGGTGGGCAAGGCAGAGGAAGGTGAAGAAGCAAGCTCCAGAGACTGTGCTGGATAATATGGAACAGGCCTGATATGATTTTAATTAGAGCTCATGCCACAGGATCATTTACTCACAAAAAGTACTCAAGGACTTGTGGGCTAGAAACCTCTGTTTAGAAGAAAATTTTCTGCCCTAGGCTGCTTCAAGATGTCACTACATTAGCTAGATTTAAATATGTGTGGCTCATTCCAGATTCAGTGCCCCCAAGTCTTTCTGGCATGATAGTCACTTTCTACTCAACTCCTGTCACTAATCAATGCAGAAGCTGCTGCAGAGCTTGGGGGATATTTAGGGAGAACAGATTAAATAAAGTGGAGTCAGAGCAGCTTGCTTTCAAGTTCAATCTCTTTAGCTAGCTCGTTTATGCTACAGCTTACTGCTGGCTTCTGACCTTCTAAAAACAAGTTCCTTGTGTAAATTAGGTTAACATTGCTTATTTCAGAGGCACATCGAGCTGATGAGCTGAGATGTTAAATAACCTTTCATAAGGGATATGGAAGGACTTCAAGTTTCTTACTTACCTGCATAAATTACTATTATTTGTGTTATACATAGAAGCTCCAGCCAAGAGTTCTACCATTACTTCTAGCATATCAGAAACATGTAATAATAGCCCTTTTTTTTTTTTTTTCTCTGAAGATCTTACTGAGATGAGAAAAGTGACTAGCAGGTTTCTGTCACAGACACACTAACTCAGAATAAAATGATTTAGCCAAGATCAAATAAGGTACCTGTGGCAATTCTGAGTTCACTTTGCCCCACCTCCAGGACTATAGCCACAAAATCATTGCTTCTCTAAGACAGCAGCAACTCGAATTTAGTGAGAGGGAGCAGCATAAAGGGAATTATTCTGTAATGCTGTCAGGGTTTAGAAAATTATGGCTCTGAAAACAGCAGGCTAGGCAAATGTTTTATTTCTCAATCCCTTAACTAACTCAATACTCCTAAGAAACTTCCAAATAAGTTTGGTGGTTTTCTTCCTTCTTCGCACAAACGGAGGTCTAGATTTTGGAAGGTGAAGCACTTTCAGTAGAACAAGTCTTTACAAACAGAGACCCTAGACAGAGGAACAAACTGCAAGTACAGAGAAATTGTGGATTAGGTCTCATCTTCTAAGCTTGTGAGCTAATTAAAAGATTCTTTGGAAGACAGGTTAGTATACAATCTTTAAAACAATTATTTTAACAAAGTATAACTATTAGAGATGTGATTGCTGCAAAGTACACTCAGAGAATTTTAAAGACAGGAAGGACTGATGGTGCGTCTATGTCCCTGGGTTCCTGATATATCCATGTAAACAGAAAGTAGCTCTTTAGAGTCTGCTGAGGTTATGTTGTGGTGAAACTCATTGTATTGGACTTGTGTGGCAAAGTTTTGGTAGTGGAGGGACTACAGGAGCATCCCCTGTGTCTGACGAAGCCTGTGCCACCCAGCTCCAAGGCGGAACCGCTACTTCCCAAGGCTGAGCCCACCAGCAACAGTGGGACACTTACAACATTTAAGTAGGGGAAAAAACCACCCTGCACAATTTCAACTTCAGCTGGACAGAGGAGTGAGAATGAGAGTAACAACTCTGCAGACCCCACAATCAGTGAAGAAGGAGGAGATGTTCCAGACACCAGAGGAAGATTCCTGAATGGTCTGTGGTGCAGACCATGGTGAGTCAGACTGTCCCCTTGCAGCCCACAAGAGGTCCACGGGGGTGAAGACATCCACCTGCAAACCCTGGAGGACCCCATACCAGAGGAGGGAGGGACCCAAAGAAGACTATGACCCTCTGTGAAGTCCGTGCTGGAACAGGCTCCTGGAAGGACCTGTGGACCCATGGAGTGAGAATCCCACGCTGGAGCAGGTTTGCTGTCAGGACTTGCGATGACATAGGGGACCCATACTGGAGCAGTCTGTTCCTGAAGGGCTTCACCCTGTGGAAGGGACCCACTGAAGCACCTTGTGAAGAACTTTAGCTCATGGGAAGGATTCATGTAGAGAAGTTGGTGGAGGACTGCCTCCTGTTGGAGGGAGCCCACACTGGAAAAAAGAGTGTGAGTTCTCCCTCTGAGAAGGAAGGAGTGGCAGAGGCAATGCGTCATGAACTAACTGCATCTCCCGTTTACTGTCCCCCTGTGCCACTGCGGGGAGGAGGCAGAGAAAATGGGGAGTGAAATTAGGCCCAGCAAGAAAGAAGAGGTGGGGGGAAGGTGTTTTTAAAGGCTTGATTTTATATCTCACTATTCTACTCTGATATGATTGGTAATAAATTAAACTGCTAATAAATATTCCCAAGTCAAGTCTGTTTTGCCCATGATGGTAACTAGTGGGTGATCTCTCCCTGCCAAAATCTCAATCCACAAGACTTCCATTACATTTTCTCTCCCTTGCCCAGCTGAAAATGGGAGTTATAGAGTGGTTTTGGTGGGGACCTGGAATCTAGCCAGGGTCAAGCCACCACACTCATAAGAGTGGGATACGTACCTGATATGGTTCTGTGCAAAACAAACAGTAGCATTTGAAAAGAGTGAAGTAAAAAATATAGCCATCAAATATTCTCTTGTTAAAAGATGCACGTCTGTGATGAAATGTGTTCTCTAGCTCTGGTCTAAGTGTTGCAGCATTGCTGTTTGAAAAAAAAAAAGGAACTGGAAGAAACTGAAAAAGTGACACATGCCGCGTGCCTCGCTGAATGTTATTTTAATACTAATGTGGAAATTTTGCTTTGTGCACAAACACTTTTCTTTAGGGTGGATAAAAAAATGCTTGAAGAATTCTGTATCTATTTTACTGGTGATGACAAGTATGTTAATTGCTTGCAGATAACATCTGCTCTAGTGAAATCAAGATGCAGACTCTCGCTGGACTGCTAGTGCTACACTTTGCGCTTTGTCTAGGAGGTCTGCTGCTCTTTGCTGAAGTTTGAAGGGAGGTGAAGTGCCTTTGAATTTTTTGAGAATCTTCCAGTAACTGAAACCAAATCTTCCAGGAGTCCTGGGTCATTGCAATGTCTCTCTTTGAGCACAGGACTTACCTTTGAAGCTCAGAGGCTTTCACTGACCATGACGACAAAGTGTGCTCTGGCTGAAACAAGTTCATGGTGATCTGCCAACAACCCTGCATGAGAGAGCCTCTGATTTCTTTCTGTTTACAGTAGAAGGTGAAGGGCCTCTCCTGCTAGAAAAGTGTGAGCCTGGTAAATATAATCTCAGATCTAAGGAGCCTTTATCCTCTACAGGCCACATTTACAATTTTACAGTGTGCTTATGCAGGCCCTGCCGTGAAGTTACTTACCAGATGTGCCTATTGAATCTGTCAATCATGGTATTGAAGAAGCAACTCCAGACTGTTACCATTCCCTACTTCCCACCATGCATTTGCATATGTACTCTGTAGCAAACCTGCTTTAGCTTCCCTAAAATACTTGAATCTAATTAGATCTCCAACATGAGGGAAAAATTCTTGTCAATCTGTTTTTGCAATAGCATTTATGAGGGAGCAGGGGACAAACAACTCCCACTCATCCTTAAGAGCAGACCATTATTAAAGTACTAAAGGCACAATGAATAGCAAGTAGAGGTCAATACGCAATTGCACACTTAATAGAGCTTATTCCATGCCAGTAGAGTTCCCACCAGGAATAAAGTTCAGCCGTATACTGAGGGATGTTGCCAAGACTTGCACTGCCTGGGGAAAAAAAAAAAAGGCATTTCTTGGTTTTATTGAATTTTTTTCCAGACTCTTCTCCTGAGTAGGGATAATCAACTGTACATATATAGGAAAGAAAAAACAAAAAAGCAGCTGAATTGCAGAACAGAAGCATATTGTGGATTGTGTATGCAATCTACTCTGTATCTATCTATGGAGATAAATCAATATCAGATTTATCACTGGTCATTAAGTGAGCGTAAGTTAATAATCTTTTCTTGTTGTGCAGGATAATTTTGTTACTGAGCTGTAAAAAGAAAGGTAATGCCTATAAACCATATGCTTTTGTTCTCCTGCTTTGTGCACTGTCGCAAGGCTGCAGTGGAAGTAAATGGATTCACTTCATGGACCCTAATTAAAGAAGGTTGTGGATTGACTAAAGAGATCCTCAAGAACACGAGTAAGAATGATCAGAGTTTTAAAGATTAAAAAAAATAATTAAGGGACTGGAGTTATATTCCAGGGAGGAGAAACAACTAGGGGAAACACAATAATGAGTCGAATACATGTAGCAATGCAATACAGTTATAATGAGAGAGGTAATACACTGTCCTCCGTGTTTGGTAAAGATAAGACAATGGGCTGCAAGTTAAACTCACAGGAAGGAGGATTTCGGTCTGAAACCAGAGAAAGCTTTCTAGCAGGAACCACTGTGAAGTTCTGAAACAAAATGTTGTGCAAGATTGTGAAGGCTGAGCCTACTCTTTCTGGTGATCAGCTGCTCCTGCAGTTGGTTGAAGAGATAGTTAATTCCCAAAGGTATTGGCAGACTTTTTCAGTATAACTTATCCAAACAAGAGCCACCTAAGGGAAATGTTTTTGTTTTTCACAAGGTATCCCAAAAAATTCTAATCAGTGTCAGTCTCTAAAAGAGCTGAGTGGCAGGGTATTACCCTCATTAAATATCTGCAGCAATGACAACATTATTTTTCTTTTAGATCTTGGATCAGCCTAAGTTTTAAGGTGGCTCTGGCTACATTTTCCTCAAAACAGGCATACAAAGGGGATTTTTAAACTCTACAACTACATTAGGTTTAACTATGTACTGAAATTAAGTCACTTTAGAAACACTAAAAATTTCAATCTGCTGGAAATGAAAAAATAAAGGAAATTTCTCCCTCTCCCCTTGTCTACTGCGCCATTGCAGGGGAAGAATCCTTTCCCCATTCTTATCTCAGCTCAAGAATATTTAAGAGCTTCTTGAGATGGAATATATTACCCACATTCCCTCTGCATCCCTAGATAAAATCAATTTCCTTCCATCCTGCCTGAGGCAAGGCTGTGGGTCTGCCCACTGCTCCTCTGGGGACCAGTGGATAGCTCGCTGATGCTGCTGCCTCCAGCCTGTGCTCCTCATGCCAGCCCTGCACACACAGACTTCTGCCCTGACGTGGCTTGGATTGGTTTCTTCCGAGGGAGACCAGTCCCCCCATCTGCCACAGCTCCTGTCTGAACCCAAACAGCCACCAGAAACAGAGAACAGTCATCATTCCTCCTGCTTTCAGGTGCAGCCCTTCCAAGGAACACAGTACCTCACATACAGTAAATGAATGAAACAGCTCCCAGCCATCACAGCAAAATAAGTCTCCTGGAATCACATCCACTCTCAACAAGAAAAGGCATTCTGCTATATTCTAACCCCTTGTTTTGTTTTGATACCATTTTTCTTTCTGGTTTTCTCTAAAGAAAAAAAATGAAAACTTTGCCTGCACTCGTCTCAAAAAGGACAGAGAAAAGGTTTCATAGTTATCCCAAATTTGCCAAACATTGCAGAGCAAGGATTGTGGAGAGACGGAACAATTGAACCAGTATTTTGGTACAGCAATAAACTTTGCATTGTCATGTAGTATGACAACATTCCCTTATCTGCCAAAAACCTCAGCTTCTGCTCTTGTTTAAAAGTCTTCTCATGAACAAACGAAGACCTCAGTGCTCAATAGAATAGTGAATCTCAGATACAGTTGGAAACGAAAAAGAAAACCAAAACAAATTAAGGGTCAAATTAAAATAAAATTAGGTCAGTAGATTAACTGGAGAAAGATTTCAGAGTTGGTTATTCAGTTTATGGGATAGTCAACAAGGTTTGTTAGCACACATCGCTGAATTCAAGAACACCGTGGGTTCGTTTGGTTTGGTTTTGGTTTATTTTCACAAGAGTAGTATCAATAATTTTTTGCTCTAGAATGCAGCTCTGGAACTTCTTAACTGGTTTGGGCATGAGATATATTTCACTGCTTACTCTGTAATAGCTTAATAAAATGAAAATTTAGAAGAGGAATGAAGAATTTCATTTTATTTCATTCATTATAATGCAACAAAGCTTCATTTTATTTCATATATTTGAATAGTTACCTAAAATGAATGCCTAAAATTAGCTTTTCAATTTATATAAAATACTTTACTTGATTTTGCAGGACTGTTTAGCGCCAGCTAGAGCTGTCAAGGACATTAGGCACTTGCTGAATGCGGAACATTTACTTGCCTAAACTTCCGACTACTGAGAGCCTAAATTAAGGTGTACCTTTCCAAAAATATTGTAAAAGCTGTTAAAGGTCCTCGTTTACATCTTTCTAGTTCCTTCTGGTTCTTTTTTCCCTCAACTTCATAAGAATACAACTAGCTGCAATAAGATATTGAAACTACTTTCTCCAATACTGCATTTCAATTTCTGTAGTTTCAACCAGCTGTTTATTCTTCATGCTATAGAAATAAACATTCTTGTTAAAGCTTTTAGTTCCTTGACTCCTTCTGTATCTCCACAAGTTTTAAAAATAGGCAAGGTTGTGTAGCCTGAGACCACAGCTATCTACTTACCAGCACTGGAAAATATGGAATGTAAAAAAAAATTATATTATTGTATAGCTAACCATACAGTCTTCGTAATTATTTTTCATATCAAATGTTTACATTGCATTGAAATGGAGAAGCACAATTATATAATTGACTGGTGTATTATTTTAAACTGATGCTAACAGGCATATGCCTTGATGCCAGTGTAACCATTACTAAAGTTAAAGGCAAGGGAGAATAATAATTGTCATGCCACAAAATAGTCATAAAAAGCCAATAGACTTAGTGAAGTTATACTGAAAAATATCATAGAATCACAGAATATCAGGCTGGAGGGAGACCTCAGACCTTGCCCAGATGAATCTGAAAAGTGTCCAATATTGGGAATCTACTGCTTCCCTATGGACATTATTTCAATGGTTCTGACTGCAGAAAAAAATTCATCTTGTGTCTCATCTGAATGTTCCCAGGCCTAAGTCGTACACATTCTTCTCTTTTCCATGAGACTTCTTGTAAAAAATGAGTCTCCACCTTTTTTTTTTGTCACACTTTAAATACTGGCACATGATGATAAAGTCTCGCCTAAGCCTTCTTTTCTCAAGACTGAGAAAAATCAGCTTTCTCAGCCTTTCCTGATATGAAAGTCTTCCCAGTCATTTAATCATCTTTGCGGCCCTTCTCTGGACCCACTCCAGCTGTCCCCAGCTCTTCTGTATAGAAAGGACCAAAACTGAATACAATATTTCAGGTGTGGCCTGACAAGTGCTGAATAGACTGGGAACAAGCTCTTTCCCACTGAAACACTAAATCCCAAAATCATTCGGTCACTTGCATCATGTCCTGCTGGTTGCTGCTTTGTGACAATTGGGTAAGACTGAAAAAACTGCCATCTCTTTAATTTCAGGCAGAGAGCATTGCTGTGGGTTTTTTCCCCTTCTCTCATTGTCCTACCTAGATACTGCAGAGGTCTCTCACGTAAAGAGTTTATTGACTACCATGACACTAATCTCTTATTTCGGAAATAACAAACCTGTATTTCAGCAGCACTATTTTGTGGATTTTTCTGCTCTAAGATACCTCCTATTACAGAGTAATATAAATGCAATTGCACCTATAGCTGGGGAGTCCTCAGCTGAGAGATAATACACTGTACCCTAAGGCTAATTGGTCTAATGAGTCCACAGATACAGCTCATTTCTGAGGTTGCCTTGCTCTAAGAATTTACTCAGAGAAACAACATTTAAAGGAGTTCCTTCTGGAACTCAAAAATAAGGAGCTGGGGGAAAATTAAACTTGTGAAAAAGCTAATTCCAAAATGCGAAAAGAAGGATAGGAGGGAGGAAAAGAGTGAAATAAGGACAAAATAGTCCTTGGGGTAAAACTGCAGACTTAGGTTCCTAAGATGACCTTTGTAGTATCTGCTTAGAAGGCAGAAAGTAAGACAAGCTGAACAGACTTACCTAGAAGGTCACATATTTGTCAGGTGTGAAGCTAGAAATATAAAAGTATTAGTGAGGAAAAAAATACATAAAAATTATGGAGCCTTCCCACAGATTATAGCATGTGCCCAGTTTTTGTGCTAGAGGGTGAAAACACTTCTGTTTTAACACTGCAAGATTTAAGAAGGCTTGAGTCTACACCTTGAAGTACCATTTGAAGGGTGGTGAATGCACGGGAATAATATTCCCCTTTCTTGATTGCCTGACCATATGCCTCCTATTTAAGGAAAATTGCTTATTTTCATTGTCAGTTGTTCACAGATAAACTGTTTTAGGGATTGTGATGACACAATTTGGCAAACATTTTCTCCAAGCCACACAAAGAAAAGAAAAATGCACAGTTCCCAGTGTATTTATGCTTTCAACCATTCCCTCTTGTCAAAAGGAACAACCCTAGCCACTCACTTCAGAAGGAAAGAGGCAAGTTTTATCTTGGGTGACACCGAAGCTTAGAACAGAACATTACAAGAAATCAAAGGATACCATGGAGCAGAAGAAGAGAAGTTGAGGCCAGATGAAAAGACGGAAGACCACTAAGGACACACTAAAAAGTAAGGAGGGAAACTTGCATCCTACAGCTGTTGTCAGGAAAAGCAAGACTGTCCCACCATCAGTACCTCAGCAATTTTACAGCTGGTATTCCAGTGACCCCAGTGAAAAGATCTTGAGGACTTGGAAGAAGATTTCAGGCCTCTTTGAGCAGAGACGCAGAATCCATCCCCTGTTAAAAGTAGCTATCATCAAGAAAGGGAAAACAGAAACAGAAATACTCTTGACATGCCCAAAAAAGTATCCCATTTGGGAAAGTTTCAGGGAGTAATTAGCGATCTTAAAAGATCAGCTAAGGGAATTGATTCCCTTAAATCTTGGAACTCTGAAAATAAAAGAACAAATCAACATTGATCTTATTTAAACTTATTTAAAAAGTTTCTCAGTGAAATTTTTTGTGATGGCTTTAAGTAAAACTTGAATTTATGACTACAGCATTTTTTTCCCCACAAAATGCAAGTATCACAATGGAACTTGGGGATAAAAAATAAGAAGCAATGTCTGGTCATTAGCTGGTTAAAATTTATAACACAATAATTAAGCAATTCAAGATTAGATAAAGGACTGTATGGACTAAAGTGAACTACTATGGACTAAGGTGAATGAATGCTTTACACACACAAGCCTACTTGGCCTCAACACCACATTACAACTGCTGTGCTGAAAGTTTTCAGCTACGAATAGGCATATATACCTGCAAGGGACCTATAGGAAAGTCCCATATAGAGTCATATGGCACCATCTCCTAGATGCCCATTACCAAATTCCATCTAATTTACTTGAAATTAGTTCTGTGTTTCAACTTCATTATTTTTACTAGGCAGTTCCTCAAAAATTATGATTTTCATGCTTAGAAATATACTTTCAGTCTTAGCCTAACATCTTTCTTGATCAATTTATATCATGTTTGTCCTTGGGTCCATTCTTTGACAGTAAGTCTGGACCCAATTATTTGCTTCCTTCTTAAAACATTCCCAAAGAGTTTCATTAATGCTGAGTACGGAGTGAAGCAGCATTTTTCTGGGGCTGATCCATTGACACAGTATTTAAGGAAGGCACAAAGAGCTTTCTTAGGACAAGGTGGTACTTCATTTTGTGAGTCTGAGCCCCGATTAACATTTGACCTATGCGGAAACATTGCTGTGACATTATGCAGAAAAATCTTAGATGCTATTGCACTGTCTAGGATACTAGGACTAATGGAAAGGGGGTTTTGGTTAATGCATTTTGTTGCTTATGCAAATACATATAATTGTGCAATGGCAAAACTTGGACAGCTTCATTCTGCTTGTGTTGATGAGCCCAAAACCGTAGGTTTCCAGGAAAAAGAGTGGAAATTACATGAGGCTTGCCTCCTAGCTGCCTGGAGTAATGATGCTCCAGACTCCATCAGGATTTGTCTCCCAGCTGAACCTCAGCTGAGCAACTGGTCTAATTTTTGTCATCATCAGTAACACTGTGTGGTTGATTGTAATAACTATCTGAAATGCAATCTTACAAAAAACAAAACACTACAGAAGTTATGAAGTGCCTGAATTTCATACTTGTGCTCAGATAACAAAGTGCCCAAGAACACCAAAACTTACAGTAAATTTCCTCTCAACAGTATTTATATTACCAAAACAAGAAACTACTATCCCCTGCTAACTTTGAGCCATTCACAAGACAATCTGTGACAGTGTTGAACAGAATAATAATAAGCAGAATTTCTTGTACTGTCCATGCCATATGACATCGTGGCAAAGCATTTCACTCAGCACCCAGCAGTAATATTACTCACGTAATTAGTGGAGTGTCCCTAATGATGACTTACAGCTCCTAACACAGAAAATAAAAAATAAAAAAAATAAAAAAATAAAAAAAAGCAGTCAAGAGGAGTTTTAAAAGACGCTGTAACAACAGCATTACTATAGGAAGAGTAATGATGGAAATCTCACCATAGATGGAAGTCTTTAATAAGTGCTGAGTGGGATTCAGTACTGAAGTACAAGTGTATGCAAAGTACATACTTTTAAAATGGCTTCATAGCATTACCAACTGGTAACAAAGTCATCCTTTAGGTATAAGTTAGTCTATGTTAAAAATGATGTGCTATACCATATCCCCAGGAGAATTGATGCTTAGCAGTATAGAGTATGCACAAAATGGGAGGCAGCAGTAAGATGAATACTGCATTGTTAATGGAACAGTTATCAAATCTCTGCCCTGTGTGTTTGCAGTAGGTGGTACGTGTGCCAGACTACTACCAGTAAGTTTCAAGAGAAGGCATAGATAAGATAGGAAGAGAATTTTCCCTCCTCTGCTTACTGTGTTCACTGAAACATAAAGTGGATAAAAAGAAGCATTTTATGAAGTTGACTCAGAATACTACACCTTCCCATGCTCCTGGTCCTGGTAAATAACACTCATATGACACACTGCTGTGTTCTTCTCATATGTCTTTAACCTCATTGCAGACCTACTCCTTAATCCGTCTCTCATTCTCGGGTAGAACTATACTCTTTGTATAATCAGTGTAAGTTAAGCAGCAGGAGCAAGAGAAGATTTGAGACAAAAGATGTCATTTGAAACAGAATACGAGACACAGAATAGCTCTACTGTTATTGCTACAATAAAGTTCCCAATTCAGTGTTAGATGAAAACTACAAACCATTTTTCATGACAGATTTATTTACAAGTTGATTCTGAACAGCTCCAAACACCACTTATATGAAACAAATTAGTCCACAAATCCATTTTCTTATTTAAGATAAAATTTTTAATTTTCTTCCTTAAATGTTAATTCACTTTCTGTTTGTTACAGATAGGGGTCTGTTTGGACCACTAACCTTTTCCACAGCAAATGCATAATAACTTTTACAAGGGCTTTGTGAAGTCTATTAGAAATAGAAACGAGGAAAAATTTAAAATACTATTTCTGACTTATATTATCACTAGATACTAAAATCCATGTCTAGCCACGGATAAGTTGCACCCAGAGGGTTTTATCAACAGTCACATAGCATAAAACACCTGTTTTGAAAGTAATGAAGTGTGACAATACTCAAAGTTTTTTTAAAACTCTAAGCAATTCATTGCTGCAGTGATTTTTAAAAGCAAAATTTAAAAGTTTCTTTTGTTTAACCCATATTTATACACATGATAGTATGACCTGGGAGGCCATAAAGCCTTGATTAACATTCTTCGTGAAAGTTTGGATATTTTCTTGCTGTATTTCCTCTTATCTCTGTTTCTAGTTTATCATGATCCAGATGAGGTAACCTCAAGTTGTACAGGTCAAATATTCTTACATGTTGCTGGAGCCCTTGATTTGGCAGAACTTACTACAGTTTGAGGAATGCTGATCTCAGTTTCAGTTTCACAGTTTTTGTCTTGTAATTGCTTTTTTATATATTTATTTCTCTGTGAAGAGAAGGAAATCTAAAAGGCCATCATACAGAGGTTAAATTAGATGTAAAATGAACACTCAAAGTCAGATAAATGACAAAGTTATTCTTTCAACACGAACTGCATACATTGCCATCTCATAGGGATAGAGTAGGACTGGAAGGGATGACCTAGGTCATTGTTTTCTCAGGAACCCATAACATATAACATATTTAAAAAGTCAGAATATTTCTTCAGAAATTGGTAGGTTGGCACTTTTCCACCCCGTCAGAAAGAACAGTGTGAGACAATGAAGTGTGCATGCTTCTACAAAACATGAGACACATGGCAAACAATTTCCTAAAATTAGCTCAGGATTAGGAGTGTGAATTAAAAAGCTTAAAACATCCAAAAGATATAAATAACCATGAAAGCAGTTAAAACATCAAAGAACTGAAAATTAACTGGACCTGTTATCATCTGTGGTTTTGGTGTAGATCCTTTTGTGTCTGCCCAAGGGATTAACACAGCCCCATTACATAATTCTACAGGGAGACACCAGTGAACGGATGATGCATAGGAAAACAAACCAAATTTTTAAGTACTGGTCAACCAAACACTGGTTTCCAGCTGTGTGGAGATCATTAATGTTTATGATGCCAAACCTAACCTCTGACCTTTTAGTCAACCAAAAGGGATGAAAATGAAATGCAATAAATACAGCTTTTGATTCACCCATTGTGGAGACTGGTAAATGTAAGAAGAGAATCTGTGGAGTAATGTGGACAGATTAAAAAACACCATTGATTCAGTCATGTTAATGAACACTTCAAGATTGCAAAGACCTCCTATAAATGTCTATATCCTTTGTTATTCAGTCTTCCAAACCAAAATCATTGCAGTTAAGGATGAGTTACTGCCATCGCATAAAAAACTGAAGGATGTTGAGCTATTGTCATTCCTGGTCCTTACTAGGAGCTGGTAATGGATCGTGGCTTGTGCTTTTTTACATGCTTATGCAGACCACTGTTGCCAAATTATACATATATTTACAACATGTGACTTTCCATATGTTCAAGTCCAATGCCAGCTACCTCCAAGGAGGCATATCTTTCACAAAAACAAAATTACTTGGTTGCAGTCAAGGTAAATTAGTGGCTTAATTGCTTGAGAGTCTCTTTGCTTCCCTGGCCAGAAAGTATACCAGGAGGCACCACTATCTCTGAAGTCTGTAGTCAACTTGGGAAATAAATGTCAAAAATTAAGGGCCTAGTTAAGAGTTGAACTTGTGAATGACAAGAAACTCATTGTATGAACATTTGAAAATGAATAGATTCCTTCAGGAGAACAGACACACCTACACACACAGTTGTTCTGAGAGCAAGATCATGGGACCGCATCGACATAAGGACTGGTGTGCAGCTAAAATGGTTGTGTGGGCATTCTGACACAGTGGGTCTCCTGGGTTTGAACTCACTGTGTTATGAGGGTGTCATGAGGGCCAGTGGCTCCTTGGTGTCAGGCACCAAGAGCCATGGGGCTCCCCAAACCTGGAAGTGGATGGTCAGTGCCCTGGTGGAAAGGGCAGCTGGGGGGAAGCAGGACCAACCCCACCCCTGGGCACTGGGCACCTCCCTGGGTATGGGCTGAGAGTAGGCTGGGACATGGGCTTGCGTGTGAGTCTGACCCAGTGGGACGTATGGCTGGGCAAGGCAGGTCTGGGGGGAGCTGGAAACTCGCCCTGCCACAGCAGTGCTGGGGCAGGGACTGATGGCCCCAGGGGGTCAAAATGGGGTCCTGAGCTGTGGACAGGGTTGGAGAGCACCTGGGAGGGCTGGCCAGGGTCAGTAAGGCTTGTGGATGCCTCCATATCCCTGATCTAGCTATAATCTTTATCTGATTTTATCAGATTTATTTTTACTTTTCAAACTGACTACTATTGTAATGAATTACACAATAATAAATTAAGTTGGTTACTTTTATCTTAGTGCTTTTGCAGTCATACAAGTGATTTCAGGGTACCTCAGAAACTCCAGCCACCTATTTTCCAAAGGACTGGCAGTCCATGGTGACAATCTGCCACTGCTTAGCTGTTGTGCTACCCAGGTCCCACTGTATGGTCAAGGCTGTTAAAGAAGCTGCAGGATATTCTTCCACTAACCTGACTTTTACAGTCAAAATGAGAGGTAACAGCAACAGATTACAGTATGTGAATGGAAAGGGGCACATGAGCTAAGGAGTACTGGTGAGTACTCTTCTGAGTCCCGAAGAGTACTGAAGAGTACTTGGATCTAGGGAGGGCTGTCCTCTCTCAAAATGTTCTCCCAATGTCAAACAAAACCCTGAAGTAACCTTATAAGAAGAGGGCAAAGAAGGAACTTAGGAAAAAAAGACACCAAAAAAAAAATTAAATTAATAAATAATAATTCATTAGTCTTTCTTCATAAATCTCAAATCATTCAACAAGTAAGAATAGCCTTGCCCTCTTTTACAAATAGGTGAAAAATCTACACAAAACTGGTCGCATTCAGGAATATCTAATCCCCAGCGGCAATGCTAGAAACCCTGCTGTTCTTTGCACATTACATTGTACTATTTTGCCCTTAAAGCTACTCATTTTCTACAAAGGGCTCTGTAACCTGCAGATAAATGCCATTCAACATTGAATTTTTATGAATACAATATTCTCTTATAATAGTTCTATTCTCTTATAACAGTTCAAAGATCCAAGAATGGACTTTATGAACATGTAGACAATAGTGAACTATTTCTGAAAGGCAAAACTATGTGGAGCCAAAATATTAGAATCTGAAGAGACTTTTCCAAGGCCACCCAGAAGCAGAATTAATGAATGTTTTCAGTACACCTTCTTATGTGTATCTACAGCAATGGCTCTTCCATGAATGAATAGAAAATAAATCTCAGCCCCCCTGTAAAAAGTCCACGGAGAGATGAATTTTATGTATATTTTGAGATATACTATTTGAAAAGGAATTATCTTAACTTTAAACAATTTATACTTCAAAAGTTTGGGTGCTCATTTTAGAGAGCAACTGTCACAGTATAAATCCTATTTCATTAATTTAGACCTATGATAGACAACTACAGACTGTAAATAAATAAAATATATTTATCCAGCAGCTACTGTCCTTTCCTGCATATTCTACCTGACTAAAGGTGACATAAAATATTGTCAATAATTCTTTGGTGATCATTGTGCTGTATGATTCTGTTTTCAGCATTATCTTTCCTACTGTTACTTTTGACTTCTTTTTCTTCTGTGCCGTAGTAGCTTTAGCAGCTGACCTGTTAGAGTCTTCTGACTTTCATGGGTCTTAACTATTGTATAACAAAAGTCTGCTTCACACAGCACTGAGCAACTTTCCCTCATAGAGGCCATGGCAAGAGGTATGGGCTGACAGGCTCGTCTCTGTGTCTCCTGATATTATTCACTGTGGAGTCCTGGGCCAACACTAGTCTCCATGGTCTTTTCAGTTTACATTCCTTGTTCTGGAAGATGCCAAGAAACTGCAAGAAAGCATTTATTAAATTAGACAAGGAGACATTACAAAACAGGAAGGGAGCTGGATGGATGAGTATTTATCTTCAGAAGGTCCCAGCAAAAGATTTGTTCAAATTGCTGGAGACTATTTGGTTTGGTAACCTGTAGGCTTCTACCACAGTCCAGTTGGCTAAGCTCCTCTTTTTAAAACTCTTGCATACTTGTGGCATTCATGGAGGTACAAAGAAGTATGTTACTTTGAGAAGGACTATACAGGTGCAATGGGATGAACTTACTCCTTATTTGTCATTGGGGGAAATTTTTCCCAATAAAATGAAGCTCACAGAGAGGGTGACAGGTTTTCTGTCTTTCAGGATCTTCCTTTTTCAAACAGGTAAAAGATACAATACGTATTACTCCAGTATTGAGCTCAGCGGAAATAAACTACTTGTCTCATTCTAAACTCAGAATGAAAGATTACTTTCTATAGGCTCTATTCAGCAAAAAGTCCAATTTTTTTTTTGTGTGTGGTTTTGGCAATAGTTTTCTTGTGGGCTTCAGTGGTTTAACTTTCACTGAGCTGAAGTCTCAGTCAAGAGCCAGAAGTTTCTCCACACCTCTCCCTTGAGAATCAGCCTGGAGGTTCTGGCAGCAGTTCTTTACTAGTACTGAAAAGATGCCATGATCCCAAAACACATAGTTCTGCTTTATATTTATTTATATCTGCAGTCTACCTTAACTCTGTCTTGACATTGGTAAAGTGTTAATATTAGCATATATATGCTTAAACAAAAAGCAAGAACTAACCAGCTACTTTCTCTTGTATGAGTAGAAACATGTATCAGTAACATAAAATGGGAAATAAAAAAGTAATCCTATAGACAGGGCAATTATCTTAAACTACCTTTCTAAATCCAGAAAATACAGAGTTAAGGTTGAACTTAAGAACCTAAATACATTATCATGTGGAAATAAAGGACAGTTACCAAAGGAACTGTAAATTTACTTATCTTACAGGCTTCTACTGCACTCATTTTGGTTATATTTCCTCTTTAGATTGAGTACCTGCATAAACTGTAATATAAAATGAAATTGTGATGAAGGTATTCCATTGTGACATTAAGGGAAAAAAAAAAGTTCTTAACAGACCTTCACTTTTCCTGGTGTTGCTTAATTGGAAGAAGAAAAAAAAGGAAGAATCTTGGTTCTCTCTCTGAGCTTCAAGATGATGAGAACTGCCATAATGTCCAGGAGTACTTTATTCTGCATAGGATACACAGGCTTTCAATGACAAGCTGTAACAATTATCTGGAGCCAAAGATTTAAATAAAACTGATTTCCCTGAGTTTTTGTACTTGTGACTTTGCAACCTTAAAATATTCAACATATTTTTATATGAAGTATGTAAACACAAACATTGTATAAATCTGCACATTTTAATGCAGATGGAATATTAGGTGAGTTTGCAATTTTAATATGCCATGGAAAGGATTAGATACAGGTATGTGTACTGACAGTGCCCCTAGCCCACTAACATGATTAAAATGCATTTCTTACAGGGTGCATGGGTAAATAGATGCAGAGGGAGTTCAAAAATCTCCTAACTTCCATTGAAATGAATATAGATGATGTGCCTGGGGACATTATATGTACAGAGTATTTGTGTCAACTGTAAATGTCCAAATAGCCTTTAAAATGTAGCTGTAAAAACTGATCCTGATGTGAGATAAATTCTAAGTGAGAAGCAATAAGAGAGCATCTCCCAGTCACAAGGTACTTCCTCTGTTCAGTAGCAATGAGCAGGTAGGCCTAGTGTGCCTAGTTCTCTGACTATTTTGAAACAGACTACAGCTAGCACAAAAGGCATCCATTTTGCAAGTATTCCTAAATTCATTCCCACAGGAAGACAAAGCGATTCTATGTAGAAGTCTGAAGGAGAAATGCTCTCTGTTAAAGAAACTGTTATGGTATTTGAAACAACAAAATATTTTTTCTTGTTTGCATCTAGAAGGTAGCAGTGGTATCTTAAAAATGCAGGAACACAAATCAATCACCATGGAGGAAGCTCAGGTCAGTTGCCTTGCAAGAATCATTTCCAAGCATACACTGCTCTTCATCCCACATTTATCCCCAGGTGCAAGAACACAGATAAACAAGTATTGGGAAGAATAGCTTTTGTGCTGCAAATTCTCATCAAACCTCACCATATTTATGTGCCAGTGACCTGCAATTGGATGGGAAGAGGTGAATCAGTTAAGAGAACCTGTAAGACCTATTATTTGCCCAGAACGTGATGATGTAAATTTATCCTGTTAAGTCCCTTAGGGGATTTAGGAGCAACATGCATTGTTCTGAGTTTCAAAATGGCCCTTTCCAAAAAAAAGGCAAGTTTTTATGGTTGCTTCAGATAGAAGAGAGAAGCTGATGATTACAACTCAAAGGTTAATGGAGAGGTGAAAGATTTACCCTGATGAGCTATAGATAGACAGAAAGGGTTAAAAGTGTATATTGCAACAGGTGTCCTTAGTCAAAGTCAAAGGACATTGAAGAGATAAACAGAATGGAAGTAGAAACTAAGAGAGCTTCCCATGAGTGTAGGTAGGTGGATGCATGTCAGCGCTAACCATTATGAATCTTTGGTTATGGATCTAGATTGATAGATTCAGGGAAGTTAAACATCTTTCATAATTTAAGTGATAGTCCATAAGAACTGCACATGAAAGGGAAAATTTGGAACATTATATCCATGTGGCCATAGGCACAGATTCATACATTAGGAAGAGAAGGTGTAAGGAATTAGCTTGTTTCAACACTGAAAAAGGTGGGAACACATTGGGCAGAAGGAGATTTATCTGGGGAAGCTGCAATATAAAATAAGATTGTCTTAGTTTAGAGTAAACTAAAACAATTTAGACTTCCTTTCTCAAACTGACCACGCCTCTTTTAAATTTAAAACAAAATTTTAATTTGGAAAATGTGTAGAAGAAAAGAGATAACAGTTCTTAACTACTAACTAAATATATATATCCAAAACACCAGAACAGAACAAATAACTCTGTAACCAAAACCTCTAACGAAATGAGTCTCTGAAGCGACGGAGTGAAACCTCTCCGGTAGGCAACGTGTCCTCCTTTGTCCTCCGTCCGAAAGGCACTGGCCCGGGGGTGGGCAGAGGGGGCCGGGGGCTCCTACGTCAGTGCTGTTGGTGCCTCAGGAAAACTGCAGCAACTCCAAGGTGATGGTGAATGTCTGTCTGAAGCACAGGGGCACACTGGGCTAGGAGCAGGAGGCAGGGGAGAGGCCAAAACCGCAGGAGTCCCTCCAAGGTGCTTCCTTCTTCAAAACCATCACTGAAGAAGTGAAGAAAAAAACCCTCCCAAACCAAACGAAAAGAACAATCCTTCCCACCCCTGCCAGCCCGCCCCCTCCCAGCCATCAGGTTGGAATTTGGACCATTAGCCAGGTTTTTGTTAATGAGCAGCAGCGAGGAAGGTGTCAGCTCCCAAACTCTACTGGTAGGGAAAGAAAATTCTGACAAATTCTAAAACTATAACAAAGATACACACTGTGGTCATTGCATGAGAAGGAGTTACCTCAGGGATGCTTATAGCACTAGTTACTGGGGAATTCCCATTCACATCACCCACACATGAGGAAGGTGTAGAAGACACTGCTCTATTTTGTGCAGCCTTCTCTGAAGTTCAGTATCTTTCTCTCCAACAAATATGGGAAAAAATGTATCAATGTAACTTTCTCTAATTTCAGAGTACCACGTTACTCCAGCCATATTCCCAGAAGAATGTAGATGGAGGACAAAACAGTGGAAGGGATCCAGCAAAAGCTAAACAGAAGCTTATCACATTACAGTCTAAATCTCACATGCAGTAGAGAGTGAAATATGGAAACAACTGTCTCCTAACAGGAATGTATTGCAATATTGAATGGTTGAGTTCTAATGGAAAGGAGAAAAGAAAATGCTTTGATGACAAGATGCTAAGGTAAAAACAGCAAGTAATCAAATCCCCTGCAACATATAGGTTTTCCTTTTCCCTTTCCTTTCCTTTCCTTTCCTTTCCTTTCCTTTCCTTTCCTTTCCTTTCCTTTCCTTTCCTTTCCTTTCCTTTCCTTTCCTTTCCTTTCCTTTCCTTTCCTTTCCTTTCCTTTCCTTTCCTTTCCTTTCCTTTCCTTTCCTTTCCTTTCCTTTCCTTTCCTTTCCTTTCCTTTCCTTTCCTTTCCTTTCCTTTCCTTTCCTTTCCTTTCCTTTCCTTTCCTTTCCTTTCCTTTCCTTTCCTTTCCTTTCCTTTCCTTTCCTTTCCTTTCCTTTCCTTTCCTTTCCTTTCCTTTCCTTTCCTTTCCTTTCCTTTCCTTTCCTTTCCTTTCCTTTCCTTTCCTTTCCTTTCCTTTCCTTTCCNTCCCTTTCCCTTTCCCTTTCCCTTTCCCTTTCCCTTTCCCTTTCCCTTTCCCTTTCCCCTTCCCTTTTCCCTTTCCCTTTCCCTTTCCCTTTTCTCTTTCTGACAATTTGAAAAATGCCCTTGGAAATGAGAGCAGAAACCAACATAGGCTGTTTGTGGTGGTCTGGGTATTTTCAGGAAGTGGGCACAAGTCTCCATCACCTGGCTCAACTGAACAGGATGTGAGGGAACCATTCACAGACACACTTGGGAGTGTAATAGTTTCTCTGAACAAAAGCATATACTAAAAATCCTGTCTCATCGTGGCTGGAAACTTTGTTATGTATCGGGGGAAACCCAGACAAAAGGGCATTTCCAAGAGACACACTACAATGGTAGCCTAATGCAGTATGACAGACTGAGTGAAATACAATATACAGTAATAATTTGCTGTATTACCAAAATCTTGCCAGGTAGCTGATGGTTCTATTAGAAATGGACAATTTAAAGGTACCTACAACCAGTATGTCTCAAAGCATCAGTTAACAGATGCTCATCTTTAGTTTTTATAGGCTCTTTCCACAACTTTAATAGTAAATAAGGTTCTAGTTTTCCTGTTAGCTAATGAAACAGGTGCTATGCCCACTTAGAGACAAATATTTTCTTATACTAATTGACCCAAGACCAGCAAAATCCATTCACCCCAAGAATCTTCATTGCTCTTCTTTGAGTTTTTACAATAGTTATAAAAAAATCATTACTGCTCATAGCATAAAAATATTTTCCCATTAAAACAGTGGCCTGCTTTTAATAAATCCCGAAGTTATTGTTGGCTCTGGATTTCCAATATGTAACCAAATGAATATTTTTTGTGTGCAAGTCGTGAAACTTAATATACTCTGTAAAACTGTTCAAATCCTTCAACAACTCATTTAGTCTATGCAGATGTCATGAGAGACAAAGTTGTATTTTAAACTATTATATAGTAATGATTGATCTTTCATTCATTACTATCATCTCCATAAGTAGGAGAGGTCGTATTGGCAACATTTCTACTAGGTCGCTATGGAAAGAGAAATTTGCCGTCTGTGCTATCAAGAGGATAACCTACTTCAGAGCTTTACCTGCAACTGCGTGCATTTTATCAGATAGATAATAACAATGTATAGGGGAACATTTATTTTTTCTTTTGAAGCTGAGTCATGTAAGTTGTTGGTTACCTGACTAATTTCCTTGAGATACAATTTGACCCATTAAAGCCAAAGATTTGCATTTCCTACTTCTGTGATTTCACCCCATATTTTTAAACACAAAAGGTATTCCAAAAAGGATAACTTTTTCAGTCAGTAATTTCTGCACCTGAAGGAAGGACAGGTTTGACTGTTCTCTCAGATTCATTCCATGGAAGGCTCTTTATTGAGCCTTTATTTTGGCAAAATATTTCATAATTATAGTATGAATTATCTTTCATGCAATTTTATTATGTCTCCCATTCAAGAACACCACCCTTATTCTGGAACAAAATACAAACCACAGCTATATTGTGCTGTCTCTCCCACCATTTCTGAATGCTTCAGTAAATGCCTGGTACTTAGCACTTCCCTGGGAACTCATACTGTAGTGGATTTAACCAAAATTAAATTATCAACTATAATAAGGAATTCAACTATGCCTAAGTGACATAAATGCACAGAGAACCCCTTCAGCAGTCTTCAGCTTGGGTGTGACAATGATTTGGTATACTGAGATACTCTTACCACCATCACAGGTTTGGCCTTTTTTAGATTTAAATAACCATTAATGCTGGACTGAGTACCATCAGAGATACACCCAAAAGTCTGAAAGGAGAGTAGAACTAAACTAGGCATTTGTCTTTTTTAGTTAGCTATGCTCATGACATCATATTTCAGAAACTGTAAGGCCCAAGGAGATCATAAGGATTGTCATGTTTACAAAATCTTATTTATAGGATAACAGTGTTAAAGAAACTCACTTGGTGATTTTACATCAAGTTCATAACATTTCTTTTACCTGCAGTATGCGTTTTAGTAAAGTATTTAAAGGCTTTAGATCATACAAAGCCTACCAGAGGTGAGAGTCTCAGAAAAAAGTCCTGCCAAGGGTTGTTCTCAGTAGAAGTTGAAAAGATGGGCTGCTTGAAAGGGTGGTTTATAGCAGAAACTTACCAGTAACTTTACAGTACATCTAGGACCACCTGTAGAGATAGATGTCTGTCTATAATGCGGAATGTCTCCGCTTGAGCTTGGCTGGTTTGAGTTCATCTCCTCTGCCTGACATGGCTGCACAATGATTTTGCTCACATAATGTCCACAGATATAAAGGCTGACCAGGTCCTGGATTCAAAAGGAAAGGCATAATTATAGATCAGATAACTTAAAAAATACATTTTGAAGACCAGTTTTCCATTTTTATATTTCTAAAATCCTTCTTACCCCTCATGAATATCAATGAAACCCAGGTGGACTGCAAGTGCTCAGGACCAGCCAGTAACTCAGGGTGGCTTTGTTTTTCTCAAATGGAAAGGTTTGGTGGCTGAAGGTTCAATCTATGGCCTGTCTCTTAACAGCTATAAAGCTTGCCTGCCTACAGAGTCAATTTTCTGAAAATAAACCCAGCACAGCACTGGTGCCCAAACCACCTTCAGTCACCGACCAAGCTGCCCCTGCAAACTTCCCTCATTGACACAGCCGGCAATGCCGCTGGCAGAGGTGATACCCAAGGAGATACTGCAATGGCTGTCCTTGCCATTCCTCAAGAAATTCCTCAGCTGGCAGTCATTTCAGCAGAGGGAGGCTTTCTCCTCCTTTTTCTGGAACCCAGTTCCAAGGGTTTCTTTTAACCCCAACAGCATCTTCCCTCTGCGTGCTAAGAAAGCAGTGAGCAAAGGAAGCAATCTTCAGTCGGGTCCGCTCTGAAGGGCTGGCAGAAGGTGGATTGCAGAGATGGGGAAAAACCTGCCAGGGAAAGCAGTGTGGGTGTGGGTGCACAGGGGACCGTGCGAGCAACAGGGAACTGACATTAAAAATACTGGCAGCACTTCAACCTGAAGCCAAACCTGCTGATTACTGCCTTCTTCAAAGAAGCCTAAAAGAGCAAATAAATACCTGATAAAGTCAAAAGCACTGCGTCTCAAATATGAAATAAGACATTGAGACCTTCTGCTACAAATCCTTCTTTAGCACTTTTCTATGAAGTGGTGATACAGACATTTGTAAAAAAAGCTCTTCAGCAGAAAGAAGCTCTGGAGTGCAACTAAAGCTGCGTTTTATTTACTGCCTATTTTTTTTTCTTTTGTGAAAAAATGTACCATAATTGAGAGTCTTTGTAAGAATTAATTAAGAAAGATAACATTATCATCTTGGACAATTCACAGAAGTGGATTAAAATTAACGTGACTGTGTCTATTTTATGTGAGGACACCTAGAAATATAAATGTCATCTTCCAGACATACCAGAAGGAAAGAATTAGAATCCTTTGCTTTGATCTACCCCCAGATTATAATTAATAAGCTGTCTTTTACATACATAATATATCGTGTTACACTGGGGAAGAGGTAAGGTTGTTTGGTAGCTTTTCATGTGAAAATATATATGTTTCTATATTGAGTTTTTTTAATCTTATATTCATAATATTTTCTGGTCTTACAATGTTTGTTTTAGGAATACCACAACAGCCTCATAAAAGGATTTCATGCCAAATCACTGCTGTGTATGTACTCTCAACTTCACTAGAGATTTTATCTGGGAATATGTATGTGTGTTCAGTCATTTGATGCAGAACAGTAAACAGCAATCAGGGAAGCTATTTTAAGTATCAAAGTGGAGTTACAATCTCTTCCCCTAAAAAGGTGTGTTTGCAGACAGGCATCTAGAGAAGCCCATCACTGCATGAGACATCTGTAACTACATGAAGTCAGTGTCTGTCCCTGCAGTTATCTTGGAATGTGGTATCAGCACAACGTTTCAGACAAAAGATGATATATAGCTTAAAGTTTTCTTGCATTTTGGCAGATTTTAGTTTCAAAGCCATACCCCTAAATATTTTACATTGGTTAAATTATCCTTTATTTTTAAATTTATTATTTAGAAACATTTCCTTTTTTTTGTCTTTCTTTTTGAAAACACCGTTTTCTGCAATGATCTCCCTTCCAAAAATAAAGATCACTTTCTCTACTGACTAATGTCAGGACCTTTGCAACAAATTTCTCCTACAGGGAATCATAACTCAAATAACAGGGATGAGTTCAAAACAGTTTTATAAATGGTGTGCAACTAGTCCAAAATATTTGTCAGCATAATTTCACATCTCTGCCGTCTCTTTTCGACATGGATAGGAGATTTGTTTTCCAGCAGCATCTGAGAAAATGGCCTCTACTTTGTATATAGGATTATTTGTGTCAAAGCCATTTTGCATGCTTTTCAGCCATAATGCTTAAGGGTGGCTGAGATCTATGACATTTTGCAGTGGCATGCTGGGACAAGTAGTCCCCCACGAGGCATACTTCCTATATTAAAGGGATTACAATCTCCCCATTTTCTGTGTATCTGATTTAGATCTTCAGCTCCATGCAAGCTGCCAGTGCAATTGCTCAGTTGGGCAGCATTTGGATGTTTCTCCCTTAGGTTTTCCAGCCTGTTTTAATATACAATATCTGTTCTGTTCAGATCTTGGCTGTGTTGAACTTTCTTTTTTGGAACTGCAAAATATCATAAGTTTGGCTGCCTAGCACCACTGCCTAATGTAATGCTCCCTAACCCGTCTTTAAAAAGTCTGCCAAAGTCAGATTACTGCAAACATGAAGATCAGATATGTCTAATATAACTTCAGAAAAACCATGTGCTGTTTCCGCATTGCAGTTATTGTTCTGGAAAGAAAAGCAGCAAAAAAGGATTTGACATCTACTGTCTGCTCTGGTAGTTGTGGTGTCTATTTAGAAGAAAGAGACATAATGCATATGGCAGTCCTGCAGGACACCTACATTTATTTTAATACAAATTCTAATTAGGTTGCAAGTCTCATTTATAACCCTATATTGCTTTATTCATAAAAAAAAAAGAAAACCTAAAAATTTCAGAATGTATTACCTTTCTGTATTACAAGTACTCATACCTGACACAACCACAGACTTTTCCACGACAGTTAAAGGAAATGTTTCCCTCAGTTTCTCTGTCAGTCTAACACAGAAATGGCCACAGCAGTAGCTCAGGAAAGGTCTATGTTTTTCAGATGCAGTGTTCTGTTTCTTGCTGAAGTAAACCCACTGTATTATTGAAAAAGTATTTTGAATTATGACTGTAAAAACAATTGAAAGTATGTTCTGTGTATCCTCAGACAGAAACCTTCTGTCTTCAAGAAAATTTCTTAAGTTAACTAAGTTTAGAGACATTAGTAAGATTGGTCAGATAAGGGATTTCTGTCTTCAAGAAAATTTCTTAAGTTAACTAAGTTTAGAGACATTAGTAAGATTGGTCAGATAAGGGATTTCTGTCTTCAAGAAAATTTCTTAAGTTAACTAAGTTTAGAGACATTAGTAAGATTGGTCAGATAAGGGATTTCTTTCTCAGGGATGGACAAATCGTCCAAATTTCATGGAGCTGTGAAAAAAACCCCATCATAGTAATAACTCATTATCATGCCCACAGAACCAAAAAAAACACTCTCAAAGTCCATTGTGCTACTGATAGCCCTTTTCCCCTGTTATTAAAATGGTTATTACAATGAATTGTCCAGTCTATAACTAAATCACAGCTGTGCAAAATATCTGGGGCCAGTACAGTAATTACCCTATTGCTACAAGGGTTCTCACACTTTATTTCCAGGTTCTTCTTTGAGAGTGCAGTCAGTTTTCATGAAAAGAAAAGTTTAAGAGAAGGTAATACAATGGTGCTGAAGTCAACAGGAAAAATGATCATTTTTAAACATTTCAGTTTGGAAATTTTTGCTGTAAAATCAGTGGGACTGATAGAGGACAAAGAGATAGATTTTGGCCACATTTTTTTTTTGGCACCAGTGAGCTAAAATCCTCACTGAAAAGACGAATTGTACCTCTGTATTATTTGGATTACCTTCCCTTTTGCACTTCTCTGAGCTCTGAACACCAACCCCCTAAGCAAAGTGGTCACCCCCACAATGCTTTGGGAGAAATCTGATCTTTGTATGTGGCCTTTTTTCCACCAGAAGAAATCACACCAAAAATGCAACTACCTGCTAGGAGTGTATAAAGATGGTAGACTGATCCTGAGTATTTATTCTCCAAACAGTGTTTGGTCCATCGTCCTTGAAAGGAAAAGGATGCAAACAAGACACTGTCTGGGAATTACTGCAACACACAATGCCTTTGCTCCTGAAGTACTGGGAATGCTAGTGACATGACATTCTTTCCATGTTTAGTGCTGTTTCTTGAAAAGTTTAAAGCTTTTAAATTATTTTAGTCTAAAAAATGCCATAAGATGGACATGCAGTGACTGAAAAACATGGTGCACTGTTAACATGATAGTTAGCTCTCCAGGTCTTGGCCATGTTCACCCCAGATCTTGGTGATTGTCATGCTGACACCACTACAGAATTTAAAAAATGCATCTTTTATAGTTTGCATTTCTTTAACCTCCTCTCCCTAAGTGCTCTCCCTTCCTCATGGCCTCCTGAGAGGCACACTACACTGTCAGAAGGGTCTGTCATAGGCCTTGGTGCTCCCTTGTATACGGTTTGAAGGTCAATCACGTATGCTTAAATGCATCTCAGATTGGTTCTCAGTGGTGAAAAGGCAGCCAGTTCTGCAGCACTAGGAGAACAGCAGCTGTCTGGCTGGAAACAGGCAGCTACACTGGGCGTACCCAGGAAGAGTAAGAGCATCTATAGCAAACTAACCTGCACGTGCTGCCTATTCCACTGCTTTTGGTGGTGTCCTTATTTCCAAGCACATCAGTAGGGACTTATGGATCATTGCATCCCTTGGGATGCATTTGTACAATCCATGGAAACAGGACAGCAGAATTCTCCATGTCTTAGTACTGGCCATGGAATCTCTAGATACATACTGCTTCTATTAGCAAGCTAACATCAATTAAAACAATATGGTCAAAAAAATTTAATGGTCCCCATGCTAATCCCAGTCAGTACTCAGTTTGTGAATGGTCTCTAGCCAAACTAACAGATACAGATAATAAATCGGGGCTTGAAAAAAAAAAATAAATAAATACCAAAACTATTTTTGTGATTAGACAAACATTTCAGTGGTATATGAGTCTTGTTAACATGACATTCACAGTATAAGACAGATAGAGATTTTTCCACATTATGGTCTTAAGATAGGATATCCCATCAGTTTACTTCTCAGACAATTAGTATATTAGCTAAATTTGCTGACAGGCATTCTGTGTGAAATTTATATCTCCTTTCAGTCCAAGTGAAATATTTGTTTTTCTGCAGTGTTTTCCAAGCCTGTTTGAGAACTTTACTGTTCTATTTTGATAACTAAGTCCAAAACTAAGCTTAAAATTAATTGCCCAGCCCAGCTCTCATGAAATGTCAAACTGAAGCTGGCAAAGGAAGATAACCGATCATAAAGGTGGCATTCTTCTGGAGGTAACCGGTACCATTACACTTTAGGCTCTCTCCATTGCTACACTGCATACCCTTGCTTGGAGAGGTTTATAACTTGGCTGTAAAAATGTTTTCTAGGCAAAACTTGGCAGATCAAGTCTTAACTTGCGCACAAATAAGTTTTAAAACAAATTTCTGAAAAAACAAAAAAAGAAAAGAAAAATCTGTCTACAGTGAGGCTTTGAGCAATGTATAGCCAACCTGAGTTGATCTGGTAAGGTACAATACACCCAGAAGAGCCTTGGTGCAATCCCTGGGGGCTAGTTCTGCCCATCCTGCCACTGTTCCCACAGAGGAACCAACACAACAGCTGAAACACGACTTGAAGACAGATCTCTCCCACCAGCTCAGCTGAATCCATATGAGCATGTGGAAGAAGCCATCATGCTTGCAGGAGGAGACTGGGCTGAGAAAGTTTGTCCTCCTTGGAGCACAGGGGGAAGAGCTCAGGGTCACAGTCTTACCCCTCACGAGACTCTGAAGCATTCAGTGGGATTTGCAGACACCCATCTAAAAGCTCTATGTTCACAGAATGAGTATAAAAAGTCACAACAGCCATTCAGTAGTGTTTTTTCCTGCAAGACTGTCAAAGCAAGTCAGATATTTGTTATGCCTCTTAAGATTCTCTGTACAAGACACACTGCAAGCTGCTTCCTGTTTCACAAATAGACTACCACACAGGGAAGTAAAGTACTTTCAAGTCCTTCGGAGTCAAAGAGACCACTAATCCCTGTCCCACTTACCTCCTCTTTTAATGACATGTTTCAGATGCAGTAGAAAGGTTTCGGCTCTTTTAAGGGAGTTTATGAGTCTCCCTGACTTTAAAAAGGTCATGAATCAGGACCTATCCCAGAGAGCCTGCAGAGGAAAGAGCCACTAATCTCACCCGAACAGCTGAAATGTGCAAGGAACTTTTCTTTTCCTGGACAGAGTGAGATATGCTGCTTACTTGTATTGCAGCAGTTGTGCTATACAGCAAGGATATGTGGTATGGCTGGACTATCCGTGTGAGGCTGTGTGGAAGATTTGGAAGGACTCGTGTACTCCCACCTTGTTTTTATTAACCAAAAATGGTAACTCTTCATTTCAAACTTTCCAATTTTAAGTATTTTGCTTTTCTGGATGAGATTCAAAAAGCCTATTAAACAATATTCCATTAAATAAACAAACAAAACAAAATCCTGAAGCAAACCAGCCAGAGGAAAAAATGATGGCATATAGTCCTACAGTTTGGGCAGTCTGTTTGCATATGAGGAGCATTTTGAGAATCCTGCCTTCATGGAGGGGGCACTCATTCCCCTTTGAACAAGACAGTCATTCTGACTTGTCCTTTCTGTCCCCCACCCCAGAATTCCCAACATGTGGGTGGTTAGGAGGTACACAGCCTTGGTTTAACATTCCTGCTCTGACTCAAGCTCAAAGAAAAAGCATCTTCATACTTTCCTTCTCAGCTATAAACTAAGTACAACAATGGGTAAAAATTCTGAATTCAAACCACATAATCTTAGTTTCCATTTTGGCCACTGACCTGAAGAATCAAGTAATGGACTGAAGGAATTCTCATAGACCAAATGCAAGTTTTAACAAATCTGTATAGATCTACAAAAAATACCTACCTTTATTCCCTCAACATCGTGCAATGAAATACCATTGCTTTAAGTCTGTGAGAAACAGGTTCAAACAATGACTTTCACAGATGATTTAATGAGGTGGCATTGTTCTAGCAGAACTAGAGGGTAGATTTGTAATCTAGAAGATGTAGAAGAATTGAAAGACAGTAGATTTATATTAGCTATTGGGCATCTGACTTTATAGTATTGCCAAGAAATTATGATTTTCTAGGAATGGCACATAAATGTGGACAAGAAACGTCAAGGTCAATGCCTTATTTTACAGTGGGGAGGCAAAAGAAGTGCTGATGCTATGAATTGAGCCATTTCTGTTAACACAGCTTCTGAGATAAAAACAACTATTAAATTAAGCTTCTGAAAACATTTTACTAGATCTCTATATCAGATATATTTTTTGACCCAATCATCTACTCAAACAAGCTGATAGTAGGAAATACTATTTCACACATCTTACAGCGCAAAAGGTCTCAGAAATTGCTTTTTTACCAGTTCAAAACACCCAAACAGAAAATTGTCCCTTTGGAGTTCACTCAGATTTACCTTCTCAAATTTTTCTGCTTGTTTTTTCCTGTACCTATACTGAAAACAATGCTATCTGTACACTAAAATACAGGTTTTCCATAATTTGGTATTGTTGTACCAAGACATTCCAAATTTGCAAATTTTTCTTTCAGAAGACACACCAGTGTTAAAAAAATGGGTCAGTTCCATTTTTTGGAATCACAATAAGAATTAGTTTCAGCCATGGGTGAAATTAAATCAAACATGAATTAAAAAAAATTGAATGAAGGAAACCCTGATATCTTTATCTAAGGAACTCCATGGAAGCCACCCTTAAAGATAACTGTAATACAAAGAAATGATGGGGTTAAATGGTGAACGTATTATAAGAAAATGAAGTTGATGTGTGTAATCTAATATAAACACTGTTAATTGTTTGTTTTTCTTGGTTCTCTTATGCTCATTCTCTCTCCAAGTCACTTGGTGTTCGTTCCTCAGTAAACCAATTATTTCAAGACTCTATTAGATTTACATTCACTGCTCTCAGTCAACTCTCTTATGTTCATGAAACCTTACTCATGATGTGCAAGAAAAACCCTGAAGGTAATTGAGATCTAGAGGGTTAGCCAGGTTTGATAGAAACTATGGAACTGAACTGTTGTCTTTTCAAGACTGCAGGGAAGTTCTTTAGAGGCACTCAGAGCTTAACTTGTTGTGACTGCAGTGGCAGTATTCAAATGCATAGGGTGGGATGGAGAGCTGACAACTGTTACCATTTTAGGTTTCTGTTCTAGTTTGTCATCAGCTCAGACATTGGACATCAATGCATCCCTGCACACAGCTGACTTGAGCAGAGATACCATTGGACACTCAGGATGACAGAGTGGATGAGGAGAGCCTCCTGACTTACTAGGACCTTTGAAAGCCCCACCATGGTCATCAACCACACCCTTACAAAATGCCAAACATTCTAGCTCATTTGGAAGGAAGCTGAGTTACAATCTTCTGATAGGAGGTTGTTATAGTTTTGGATTTTTGTTAGGATTGTTTCTTTCCTTTCCTGTTAACACGACTTTTGGGGGTTGACACTGCCTCCGCCTAGCTAACTATCCAAATTCCACCTTGATGGCCCTAAGGACAGTTCTTTTGTTTTTGTTTGGGGAGTGGTTTTTCCCTTCACTTCACTTCTTCGGCGGAGGGGGGAGAGACGGAACCCGCGGACGGAGGCTGCTCTTTCTGCAAGTTCCAGCTTTCCTGCTTTTCCTGCTCTTAGCCCGTTGGGCTCAGGGCTCCACTGGGATATACAATCTAATCTTCACTGCTTTGGACTTTGGACTTACTGCCATTTTTCGCCTGAGACACCAAGGCAACAGCAAGGGAGATCCCGGACCCTTCGGCTCACCACCCTTTCCCCCCCCCACCGGGGCCAGAGCCAGCCGGCCGGCGAACAAAAAACCACGCGCTCTGCTACCTGCTGCCTGCGGGAGACGAGCCGACCCCCCCCCACCCCGTATCTCCACGGACTTATTGTTCAGGTTTTTGGTTATATAGTTATCTGTTCTGTTCTGGTGGTTCACATATACATATATGCATATATAACTATATTTAGTGGTTAAGAACTGTTATCTCTCCTTCTACATTTTTCCTTCAAAATTAAAATTTTGTTCTAAATTTAAAAGAGGCGTGATCTTTTCTTGAGAAAGGTATTCAAAATTGTTTTGGTTTTGCCCTAAACTAAGACAGAGGTCAAAGCGGTAGCTTAATATTAGTGATAATTATTAAACTTGACAGCCTTTGAGATGGCTGCCATCTTATCTTCACCAAGCTGAACCAGGACTGCCCAATATTGGTATTTTTCTTTGCCTTTTCACTTAGTGTCCCTTCTCTCACTTTCTCTCTCGATGTAATAAGATAAAATTTTGTTACAAACTCTGCTATAATTTCTCAATAATGTGAGAGGATAACCACAGCTGCAGTTCTGAAGTTGCCAGCAATTCCTGCTACTGGCAATTTTCCGTCAATCTTGTTAAGAAAGCCGCCACAATTTTACCACAAATAGTAAGTCTGTGGCATACTCCAGAATTTGCATACAATTGCCTTTAGCTTACCAAAGTGATCATTTCTGTTAACAATAGCTCTCTCAAACTGCTTGAAAGTTGGGCTTCAGCCAAGCCAGTCTGGTTTACATTATGCAAAGTATTTTAATGTGAAAGTTTTTAATAGAAATCATCACTAGAACCACTTTGACATCATGCCTACTATCTGCAAGACTTGAAAAACTGATTGTATACTTGCTTTTTGTATCATTTGTACTGCTTTATCTACATACACATGAAGAAATAAAATCGTTGGAAGCATGTTCAGTCAAAATTTAAGTACAGGTTATTTTGTTAACATTATTAAAATGCATGTTCAGCAAATCCATTTGCCAGCATTAGCTCATACATTCATGCAGCTTCTGAGTCCATACACTGTGTTAATCATGATTAGAAGAAAATCTATACTGTACTGTATTTGTGTTCCCTTCTGGTTGCACAGGTTAACTAGATGTTATATACAAAGTCAATTACAAAAGATCTCAATCATTTCATTTGTAGTGATATTTAAAGACAGGTAAAACTGGTTTGGTTAAGGATTTTTAATGAAATGTTATAAAACTTCACCTAAATTGATTAATTTGGACAAAGTATCAGTGTGTGATGACTTATTTTTCTGAACACTACAGAAACACTGTGAAGCATCATGACTTTCATCGCATTATTTCTTTTATAAAATTGAATATCCAAGACAAATTACAATTTAATTAATGATTTTAAATTGAGGCATTCTTCCTGTAATCCAAAAATCCCAAACTTTTATTTGAGTTACATTTTCAAAACAACTAAGCATTAAAAAGTTTTCTGTAAAAAACTAAAAATATATTTTACCGGAGTTGTTTTTGCAGAAAGTCCAGTCATTTGGCCTATAGTTCAGGTGCGCCATTGCATCTACATTTTGCCTACACTCATGCATCATCTTGTTTTATGAGTTAGCATATCTCTGAGAAGGATGGAATAATTTAAACACTCTGAAAGGTGGCTTCGATCAAAGAAAATTCTGAAAGTACTGTGACTGGTCATATAGGGAGAGTCCCCAAAATATTAAGGAAATATTTTTTTGGTTTTTTCCTTTTTTTTTATAAAAAATTCACCTATTTGGCGGGTTTAATTTTTTTTCAGAGGAGCTTGATAGCGTATCAAATTGTCCAGTCATTAAATACTGACACTATAAGGAAGCTGCCTTCTTTCACGATTATATCATTCTGTTACTGAAAAGACTATCTGTTTATAAGTGTTTTCTTTACTAAAATGTAACATGTTTTACTGTTAAAAATGGTACCATTCTATTCTGCAGAGAGAAAGTTAGTTCCCCAAATCTCTGCTATTTTAAAGGCTGGCACAATGGTAGATCTACAAATTCCAACTAATTTCACTGGTGTTGGATGTCCTTGAAACAAAACAGATGCTGAATCTTTTTTCTATACTGTTCAAAGTGAATTTTTTGGACTCTGGAAACCAATTAAAAGTGATAGGATAATTATTGGGAGCTTTCAACTGTTTCACCTTTTAGCTTCCAACTAGAATTCCAAACTAGACTGTTTAATTTTTAATGGATACACAGGACAAAAAGACCCCTTACTACTCATTCTCTTCCTTCTAACAGGGGAGTTCTAATAGAACAGAAGTGTTATAAATAAATGCTCAAACACAGAACTGAAAAATATATAAGCATTTGCATCCAAAATATTTAGCTTCAGACTCATCTCAATTTATTTAATATCAAGACTTATAGCATTAATTCTGCCACACATACATTTAGTCATGTGACATCCAGCTTGGGCACATTGATAGAAGAGATCGCTTTCATAATCTCAACTCTAAATGAACAGATCACCAGCTAATGAAGGTCTCAACTATCAGTAAAATATTGCCTTAGAATGATTCATCTTCATAAGAAATTATTTCTTCTTGACTTGAGGGCAAATTAAATTTGGCACACAGTCAATAGTGTTTAGACTAAATGCAATCTTGATTAGCACTGTTAGGATATTTGTGTTTGGTTTTGTTTTGTTTTTTCCTGTGGCCACGCTGATGACTTCAAAAATCCTCTACATTTTTGATACAATACCAGCTGCTATATTACTAGTACTGTGGCACCTGTTCACTTTTAGACTGAGGTTGAGATACTCTCTTGCCTATGGGCTTGAGTCCATCCCATACTACAAAAAACAAACAAGCAAACAAAAAAACCAAAGCCGAAACAGAACCAAAATAAACAAACCACAACAAAAAAATCCCTTAAAACACTATGAAGAAACATGGGTTTGGATGGCTTTCTTTACCCAAAGAAAAGCTATGAGCATATTAGCAACTTAGGAGATGCCCCCACTCATTTATAAGCCAAAACAGAGTTTCTTGGTGGACTTACAAAATTATTTTGACTGCTTTTTGCAAAATGGACAAAAACAAGTTTTAAATATGTCTTGCAGGTTCCTGTAGACAGTATTTAATCCTTACCTTCTCCCTCTTTCCCAGCTTTGGCCTCTTCTTACAAATAGAGTATTACACCTATTTATAATCAAGTCGATTCAATTAAAAAATAAGTCTTTCAGCAGACCAGCATTTGGGTCACTCTCTAAATTACTCTGTTAATACAGTCTTCTAATCAGAATGCTGGAGCTTGTATGAATTCCTTCTTTTCTCAGAAAAAAAACTGAAAAACAAACCAAACCAAAAAACCAGCAGCGTGGCATTAAATAAGAAAGTCAAGCATTTGTGAAACCATTCAGTGTCCATGGAGTAAAATGATAGTCTGCGGCTTTATTCCTGCAGAAAGTATTTCCTTGAAATGCCTGAACTACTTTTTTGGCATGAAAGAATTGACTGTTGTTTCCTAACATATCAGCATGCATGAAATTCAACACAACGCAATCAGCATAGTTCTAACTTAATATGCACAAACACACTTTGCAAGGACTTCTGGTAGATTTGTCATGATACACCAGTTAAACAGGGTAGTCCCTTCAATCATGAGTCACTGCTCTAGATCTCACTGAACTTCTGTGAGATGTTGCCTGTGTTTCTGCAGTCTCACACTCAAATGTTTTCTTTGTCCTAGAAACTTAGAAGCTTGACTACACACATCACATTGCACGGGATCTTCCAACCAGATGCAATTATCAACCCAAAGAAAAGGCATGTGACAAACACCAGTTGAGACAAACTTTCCTCTGATAATGCACTCTTGTTTCATATTCTTCAGAATATATAATTCAGAATAATAATTTGCAATTCTTTTCACAAAGGAATTTGTTTTATAATCTGCACACAATGGCTAAGCACTATTCATCCACTTGGTCACAGCTCTAGCCATTCATTGTAAGTTTTTAACAAAGAAGGGCATTCGATTTCCAAGGTGCTTTCATTCTAATCCACATCATCATTAGGAAGTTTACTGTCTAATTCAAACAGATAAACTGTATAGAAGTTAGAACACAAGAGATCACAGAAAACAAGTCGGACATCACAGGTAGAAAACAGTAGGTAAAGTCTGAGAACTAGTCTCCGATGAGTTCTTATACATCACCACTGTGTCTGGAGAAAGGTTCTGTACTTTATCTCAACTGCTGCTTCAATCAATGCTTCCCTTTTACTGCCCCTCAAGAGTAACTCTTCATACAATTGGCTGACACCAGGCGGTTAAAAGGTTGCTTAAGACTGCAAAAAGAGAATTGCTTCTCATATGATCCTATCTGTTTGAGCAAGACAAAACAATTCAAGAGACTTCTTCCACTTCCATATTTCTAACTTTCCTTGCTGTTACATACCTATAATGTCTACGCTGTTTCTGTTTATATGCATGTAATACTTGCACAAAGATTGTCTACAAATAGATTTCCTAAAAGCCCTTATCTGCATCTGGTTAAGAAGCCTCTCTCAGAGTGTCACGGGGCCACATGAAGCATCCAGATGAGATTGAAATTCAGTCCCTGAATTTGCCTCATTTCAAGTGGTTCTGTGCTAATCACCACAGCTCCTGTAATTTAAATTGTTTCTTAATTGCATTAGGAAGAAATCCAGAGTAAACTCTTTTTGCTGTTGCCGTCAGCAGAAGCTGTTGATGGAATATGCTCAGTTGCAGCAGAACCACCTTAATGAACAGACTGTGGTTTCCTGTTCCAAGGAAGGAAACAATTGATTTTTTTCCCACAAGCACATTAAAGAGGCTGCTGCTTTGCAGGTAAACATAAGGGAAGGTGTGTAAGCCATGTACTTTTGTTTGCAGACAGCTTAGTCATAAAAGACCAAGATTGCTCTGCATATATTTGAAATTAATTCAGGCTCAAGTAACCCAATATGAAAATCCTGCTGATTTTCACTCCTGACATACACATCATGTCTCTATTTTAAGCAATGGAAAATTCACCTGGCAGAAGTACAAATTTTGATGACACCAACAAATATAGATGACAACAATATTTAGTTCTGTATCTCCTTTAGTTTTTAGCTATAAAAGCTCTCTATAAAAATAGGAAAATATTTATATTTTTTATGCTGCATCTTCCAAAAAATTATATTATTTTCTGCTTAAAACTAAAAACCCGGCCAATTATGCATTAAAAATCAAAGGCAGCTAGATTTCTAATGCTGCTTTTTCTTCATTAGATAGTGGAAGGTGTATACTGAAAAGCTTTCAAAAAAACCCCATTCTCTGATCTAGGCAGTCAACCTTAAAGTTGCATGTCCTCACTACCCAGCTTTGGCAGATCCAAGGAAAAAACCTCACAGTTTAGTTGCTTTAAATGATTCACGTTGTCATAACAGATGATCAACAAGAGCTGCTAAATCTGTGGTGTAGTGTTACAGCTCTGGATACTCATCTGCTGAGCTGCAGGTACTTAGAAGGGAGAGCTTTCTCATTTGCATTTTAACAACTTTGAAAAAAAAAAAACACAAAAAATCTATGCTTTCAGCTTTTAATATCCCTCTTTAGTTTAGCTAGTTTAGTATTGCTGACTGTTTCTCATCTTACAATATTTATATTGCTTTAAATGTTCAGCATCACCTGAAAAAATAAGATGTTTGGACTACACCCCACCAAAACTCGCAGGCTGCATCATGTCTAGGGAAAAAGGGCACAAAATGAATCTGCACCTGATTTCAGGATGTTGCATATCAAATTCAGGCTTTCTTGCATTTTAGGGCACCAGAAGTTGCTTTAGGTTACTGTAGTTTTATGCCTGCAAATGAAATTTAGCCATCTACTTTATAAGAGCTATTATGGTATGCTTGATTTTCTAGTTTGCCTGTAGTTTGAGAAAAGCGCATATAACTTTTGCAGCTACTGAAGTGCTGTGGTGAAAGATAAATCAGAGGGATAGAAGCAATCCATGCTTTCACCAGGTCTATTTTTTAAACAGTGGCTTTTCCTAGTCACTTACTATCATATGGATTTCCCGCAATAATCTGTGAACGGTACTTTAGCTTTCTTGTACATACTTTTTTTGGCTTACTTACTAAAAAGCAAAGCACCATATCTTCGCTTGTTTTTATCATTTCCTTTACTCATATTATCCCTTTATGGTAATCAGGGACCACAGAGGACCTTGAGCTCTTGTGAAACTCTGTAAATAAGCCTCTTGGTAAGGCGGCATCCCATAAGATATGCTTCCCCCACACAGAGTCCCTGCTTGAGTCAGCAAAGGTTTGGACACTGAGAACAGTGGGAGTAGGATGGGACTTTAATGCTTCACCAGTTACCTCGTTGCTCAAAGGCTTTGGTGCTGGTAGGAGGGCAGGAGCTCATATGCAGGGGACCTCAGTTTCATACAGCGTCACAGCGTTGGCCTCATCAGAGAGCCTGGTAATCCTCAAATGATACTCTTGGCTCTTTGCACTGTTGCCTGGTAATGAACGCAGAGAAATGCTTCCAGCAGGGAACCATCACCCTTCAGTCCTTAAGGGAAAACACACATATGAAGAGAGGCACACAATCATGCATGCATACACATATGACTCCCCATATATCACAAAATGTCTGGCCAGAGCCATGGCTGGCCTGTGGAAAATCTTATCTTGGCTGGATTAAAATATACCTCACTTCTTTAGCCTTTTTCCTTCATGAATGTAGTCATCTTGTTACCTCAGTGAACCGCATTTTATCCAATGCCTTGTATGTTTGAAAAATTATATGGTTAAGCAAGACATTTCATAATCATTAATCTATAGTTAACTCAGCCTGCTGTATTATGCAATACTATGAGGACCAGCTGGGGCCCACTAACCAGAAAGCACTTTTATGGTTTCTCTTAAGGGCCATTAAATCAATGTGATGAGAGCACAGCTGGAAAAAATCCTGCAAAAATTTATCAGATCCCACACAATATGTAAAGGGACCACTTGGTGCAATTGCAGACTCAGCACCAAGCCCTCTCAGCTGAAACTGCAGGTGGAGGAACATTTACAGCACAGCTCATATATAGTCCTGCAAATGTCTGCTACCCCTCCCTCTTCCCTTGTCTATGAAGTTTTCCATTAGAGCCTCGCTAACTGCTGTAATTGCTGTGGATCTCTTAGGGGTAGATTAATGGGATCATACGAGCAGCCTTTAAGGCAAGTGCCATGCTGCCTGCTTAAGCCATACAAGGTAGAACTTCCTGACACCAATGCAAGGAACACTGGCGGTGCTGCCTCATTTTACCCCAAGGACACTGACAGGGGCCTGGAATTTGCATGCCTTCCTCCTTCACATTTTGAAACAGAAGGCAGAAAAGAGGAAGAAGCTATTAATCCCCAAAACCCACACATTTCATGACTGTTAAGACATCATAGATAATGCAAAATAATGAAGAAGGAACACTGTAACTGAGTTATAATATCCTGCAGAATTAACATCTGATGAAATAAAGCAGATTAGGAAGTGAAAGGCATATTAACCAGAATAGAGCAGACAACCCCCCCCACCCCCTCCACTATATCCACTGCATGAATGTCTAATGGGTTTTAAGCCTCAGAGCAATTTCTTTAACACCTTTCTTAAATGTCTATTAAGGACCTGATGGTCAGGGTCTGTTGAGGCTAATAATGTTCTGCTGTGGAATTAACAGCCTCTGGATCAGATTCATAAATGAATCATATGAAAATACGGCAGAAAGAGAAGAGCTAATTATTGAAACAACTCTGGGTATAGGGGCAAATGAGAGGAAATGTGGTCCCAAAGTGACATTACAATAAAAAAGCCCAAAACAATCACACACTTCTGGGAGAATCCAAGCAGTGGTCCATGGATATTTTTGTACACTGACCCAAAAGTAATCATTGCACATGCCTAATTTACTGGGCTGTGGTCTAAATGCTCAACTGAAAAACTCAGCATGAGAGGTGTTGATCCTACCAGCCCATGCATTCAAATCTATGCAAGGTAGTAGACAGGTGTCTTCCTACTTCTAGAAGAAAGTGGCTGATGTAAAGCCAGAGAGTTTATACATCTAAGCCTATCACGAATGATTTTTATTTACGTTTCTTTCCTGTCTTCTCCACAATGAGCAACTCACACAGTGTGCTTCCCTCCTTCGCAACTCTTTATTTGTGATACGTGCTCCCTTTAAATAAAATGCTTGTGAAACAACTGCTGTGTTCAACAATAAATATTACCAAATAGCTTAGGGTAGGAACTAAAATGAAACAAAGAAATAAAACAGACTGGAAATGTGTATATGTGCAAGGGAGGGTTTTGAAGTAGAAATGAAGACCACCGCCAAATTAGAACTTAGCTATATACACCACAGCTAGCAGCTTTCCATTTCCAAAGCGAGCCATAATCTTAAAGGATCACATTTTGGCAGATTGTACATGGTCAGAAATTACAGATGAGCACACAGTCAGCATCATGCACACATGAAAAATACATACGTATTTGTATAAGTATGTGTGTATATATGTGTGTGTATTTGTATATACATTATGTGGATGATTTATGCCATACATCTTACTTTGTGCTGCATTTCCTATACATATGATATCTAGTTGCACAGACACACACAATATCTATCTCATATCATGATGCATTTTGATTAAAATCCAAGAAAGATAAATCTCACTGAGACATCCTCTTTTTCCCTGTCACCCCTCCCAGAAAAGGCTAAGATGAATTTAGTTTTATGTAGCTTAGCAAAACTGAAGGACTTACAGAGAAAAGATTAATAAACTTTTTGCTGAACCACTAAAGTCAATGGAATATTTGTCACTGTCTTCAGTGGGTGAAGGATCAAATTCTTCTCAGACAGAATAGGAAGATCAGGGCCAGACATCACACAAAAATCTGCTCTTGAGTGGAGAAAGCAGCTCCTTCTGTTTCTGGGACTTCTTTATATGACTGCGTACCCATACAGCAGGGGCCACAGAGAAGAACAGTTTGGAGTGAGGAGGAGAGAGAGAGAAGTGGATGACAGAATAAATATCCACCTTCAGGCAATACATTCAAAAGAAATTTCTGCTTCACACTGTTCTGTTTTTCCTTCTTGCCCTTGCACCTGGAACTGCATTGAAAATGAGTCCAGGTCTTTATGGAAAATCTCCCTTACAGACATAATGCTTGAAGGATAGAAGTGTAACACAAACAAGAGATCCAGGGTATGGGTAAGGACAGGGGCAGATTGTGCTCGCAATCAATAATTCTTTAAAATTTTATGTCACCCCAATGATATTCTCTGTGTGTGTGTGTAAAAGGTTCCACATTTTACACAGAAAAGAGGCTAAAAAAACCCCTCCCTTAGTTTTCAAAAGTGCTATTATTTCTTAAACATATTTTGACAGACTTGCTGCTTTAAAATATATTGACATAACCAAAGCAGAAATACCCTCTGCAGTAGTTCATGGTTCTTTTTACTGAGGAAGTCTGAAATGAGTTTCCAAACCCAAAGCACGGGAAGTACAGAATTTTTGAATTTTAAAAACACAGAAAGCCAAGACTCCCTAAGGTATACAAAAATGTAGAGGGAGAAATTCTATCTTCTCAAGGTTTGCCAAATGAAATGGCGAAGAGGGGGAATTAATTCTTTTCAGAAAAAAAAAAAAAAAAAGAGAAAACAGAGCAGAAAAGCTTGGGTCGTGAGCACCAAGCAGCAACAGAATGACATGTTACAGCACGTATTCTCTCCACTGGAAATGCAGTCTTGCACAGGATGTTCTCAGCCAGCTGGGATTCTGTGTCTTTAGACCAAGACATGACACACAGGATGGACAAGTAGAAAGCTTTTCTATGGTTGTACGTTGACATGTGGCACACTCATAACTATTACATCAGGTTTATCAAGTCTGTAAAAGATCCCAGTAAAGTCCCAGAGAGTTGTAAATACAATCCAGTTCAGACTCATATTCCACTATTAATGGCAACTAATGAAAGAGAGGACAGCCCCTGACATTCTTTCTACTTCAGGTTCCAAGAGGATGTCTTGCTGTGTTAATCCTTCTTCATATCCAGACCACCAGAAATGTATAAAGGGCTCATATCCCCTTAACAATATTTCAATATAATATGTGGGCAGTGTGGCTCATTCATGTCCATTAAATATGAGCAGTGCTTCAATATTATTTCTTTTAATATTTCTATAAATATTTCATGATCACTTAGATCAAAATCTGCTCCTTGCAATTTTGATCCCATCTGTTTAGTTTCATCCATTTTCTTACACTTTAAAGATTATCTTTCAAGAAGGAATATTTTCTTTCCCTTCTTTAAATACTTCCTCCTCATCCTCTATCCAAAATCAATGTTTTTAATTAAAAATAAACTTAATTCAGCGTTTCTGGCAAACTCATGTTCATTCTTCATACCTTACTGAAAACAAAAGAAAATCTCAAAGTTCCTGCAAGGATTAAATTTCAGAGATAGTAAAAAATTCTTACCATAGATTTTTCAAAGCTAAAGCTTTTTTTTTCCCCCACAAGTATTGGCTCAAAAGTAGGGACGTACATGGGTGAGCTAGAGACAATGGGCATTAAGAAGGAGAATATAGCAATTTCTTCCAGAGAGAACAAAAATCTTTCTGAGTTCGTTGGTTAAAGTTTGGAAATTGAGAGGTATTACTGAAAGTATATGAAGAATGAGTTAGTCTACTTTAAAACTAAAAAATAATGGTACAAAGATTTTTCCACTCTGTGTTCCATGTCAGAGAAATTCAAAATAACAGAAGACTTCTCATCAGTATAACTGATATTTTAACTAGATCACTTGCTCACAAAAAAACCCCAACTACCAAACAACCAAACCAAACGTATAAAAACTTAAAATCTGGTGATTAAAGAAAACCACAACTTCAAACCTGGTAGCAAATACATCCGTAAGTGGAAAAGTGCTTATTTGTTGTTACTGATTTGTACTGTCCAGTATGTGGTCTCATCTTCTATGGCATAAGTATTACTTACAACTCATTAAAGGCTCAGTCTTCACTTTCATGTGGATAGTTCATAAGGTCAGAACTCAACAAATTAAATTAAATGGACAGTTGGGTCCTTCTCACCTCTTCTGACTGTCATGGGTTGAGTGCAGATCACAGTACAGCAAGACATCTCATATTCTCTCTCTGATGTCATATGGGACCCTTAGACGTCAAATCTGCAGTCAGTGAAATTCTCAGTTACCTGACCACGGACATTCCCAATGCACACAGGACCTTATGGTCTATCTAGGACTCACAAAAAAAACAACCCAGACTCTTTCCTCTCCTAACTTGAATAAGGTTTAAAACAAACAAACAAACAAACAACAAACAAACAAACAAAAAA
>VWZG01008404.1:38301-69663 GCA_013396735.1 Grallaria varia | reverse complement strand
TTCCCTTCCCTTCCCTTCCCTTCCCTTCCCTTCCTTTCCCTTCCCTTTTCTTTTTTCTTTTCTTTTTCTTCCTTCCTTCCTTTTCTTTTTGAACATCCTTACGAGTATGCGATTTGAATTTTGCCTTTAGAAATGCATTTCAGAGCACAACTGTATTGTTCATTAAGTGACTATCACCAGCTTTCAGCCATTCCATGGTCTTTCTTCCCAACCTGTAGTCATTTTTATTGGCAGAGTTACTTTTGCAAAATTTGATATGTAATAAAAGTTAAAATAAGGATATTTTTCAGTTTCCACTTGAGTGTGTCAGGAAACTGAGACTGAAAGATTTATAGTTTTGGGTACAAAACCTAGTTAAGAATTAAGCAAGGCAGTGCTTTTTGACCCCAGAAAAAAGCTCTAGCGCTACAGTCAATAGGTTTTTTCCATCTACTTCTGTGAGAAGAAGATGGTCAGATTTCAAGATGTAAATGGAAAGGGGAAAAACTCAGTGATGCGACTAACTTACTGCTTTTAATGACAAGGGAGGCACCGCCCAAAGTCACAGCAATTTATTTGCCTTGATTAAGGAAGGTATGTCAGGCATCAACACATCATTTGCACTCCTTCTCCAAATTATCTCATGCAACAACTCAAAGGGCTGCTGAGAGTGGTGACCCTGGAATATAATGTCCTTCTCAAACAGAAAGGCCACTACAGGTAAATACCCTCTGGCTAATTTGAACCATAAAAAAAAATTTAAAAGGTATCTGTAGACTTGGCCTCAACTGCTCTACAGAAACATTTGCACACTTTTGAATTAAATTGATAGTTCCTCAATCTAGGACAGTCACTGCAGTGTACACCTGAATATCTCAAGGAAATATGAAGATTTTCCAGACAAAAAACAAGTCTTGCACTCTCCTATATTCTCTCTGAGTAATTGTATTTCACATGAGAAAACAAACAATTGGAAGTTTCAGGCAAGTTATATTAGTAGGTTCTCTTTCTCAGCTTCTTAACACAGGACATCTTTTTTCGTATTTACAACTGCTCAGAGTGCTATTGGTTATATTGCCAAAGTTTTTCCTTTACAAACAGACAGCACACTTTACTTTTTGACCCTTTTCTACCCTCCTGTCTTCAGCTGCAGTGCTATATTATGACACTGGCTTTGCTTCTCAAAAAAGAATGAGAGAGAGGAAAGTATTTTTCTCTAGAATAATAGCTCCGCTTTTGGCAACAAACAAAGGAGAGAAAAAATACATCCAGAGAAACTGAACTCTTTAAAAGTGCTTTTTTGCTGTTTGATGACACAGGCATAAAGCCAAAATTCACCCATTGTACTTCATGTTCAAAATTTCTTCACACAGCTCTAAATTGCTGACAGCTCTTTAGCTACAGCCATGCTACTGGGCGCCATTATAATAGCTCGCCATACCATTATGATGTGTCAGTGTTTATGACCTGTATCCCAAAACTGGACGACACTCAAATCTGTTGACTGCCTCTAAATCACTTTTTTGGAAAAGATTTAAAGTTCTGAGATTGCAACTAGAATTGTTATTGCTCTAGTGGCCCCATCTAATCTTTTTTTCATTGAAAACACAGAAAGGTTACAGAATTGTAAAGCCCATGTGGAACAAAACACAGGAAAACACTTATTGTTCTCATATAGAGGAACACATATAATACCCACAGTTATATGAAGGCCCAGAGGGCTTTTTTTACTGGTTCATGGATGAATTTTTTTACTGCTACTGAATAAAGTGTTCTTGACATAAGTATTTGACCTCTAACACTAGCAAGATTTCCTCTTGGTGGCCATTAGAATATAAATCCTACTTCACAGAATCACAGAATATGCTGAGTTGGAAGGGACCCATCAGGCTCATTGAGTCCAACTCCTGGCCCTGCACAGGACACCCCAAGAATCACACCATGTGCCTGAAAGTGTTATCCAAATGCTTCTGGAACTCAGTGAGCTGATGTGATTTCACTTACCTTAGCCTTGAAAAACTTGAAGGCACTCAGAATAGAACAACCTTCTTTACAATCAGTGAGAAAAATGACCAAAAGTGGGACAGCAGGAAAAGCAAAATGAGGCGTTGCTGACTCCTTAGGGCTCGTAGGTCTTCATTAGCCTGCCTGCAAAATCCCTGTTTCTAAAGTCAGGCAACCAGGAGAATAATGTGCTAAACCCTGGGTGATTACCTTTCCTTCATCAGCCCAAGTCTACCTATTTGCATCAAACTAAGCACAAATAGTGCTTTGAAGGAAGGATCAAATTTCCAGCGCAAATGTACTCTGAGGATTTCAGTAGTCACATTAAGATTCAGTTGATTTACAAATACAAAATTTAGCCTCTGTTATCCTTGAAGAAGTCTTTATTGATTTCATTTTTTCATAATTTTTTTTGTAAACTTGGTATCTCTGTTCAGCTCATACTAGCTGCTGAGAACTTTTAATTAAATTTAATTAAAAAGGTATTTGTTCCAGTTGTGCTGCACATTTTTCAAGAGAATTAGCTATAGTTACTGACTTGGATGAAAATTGTCTTCTGGTATTTTTCTGAGTCCTTCTTGTGTCTTCTCCACCACACCTCTAGTTCTCTGACACATTCCATTTCTTAGATCTGATCACATCTGAAAACATCCCTCTTCCTCTTCTACCTTCCCAGGGATGTTCTGTGATCCTGAGGCCAACAAGACAGAAAGCCAGGAAAAATACAACATTATTGGCAACAAAGCGCTATCAGAACTTCAGTCCAAGCAGTTGTAACAAGTTCTGTGCTTTTGGTTCCATTTTTCAATTAGAACAGTTGTTAAGTCACACCCCTCTGAGTTATGTCGGTAATAAATCACTTTGTCCATCTGGAAAGTTCCCACTCTGTTCTGGGAAGCATTTCCAGTGGCTGTCAGGAGCCCGCACCCTGTTTATGAGATAGTCCCGCTGGACAGCAGAAAACACAGACAGCGCATTGAGCCACCATTGTGATGCTTTCTGTACAAAATTCACAGCAGTTTCAGTGGTAAATTACACTAAAAGTCCAGAGGCAAGAGGCAGAACATGTACCTTTTTGCAGCCTTTCTGCTGAACAACATCTAGGGGTACCTGCAGTATCTGCTCATGGGCAGCGTCTAGCATTTCTTCAAGGAGGAAAGTGCCTCACTCTCAGCCACCATATTTTATGTTTGGCATAGGTGGAACAGCTCAAGTTAACAAGGCTTTCAGATGACTGCACCACACGAGACCTTCAGCTTCTCACATGAATTTTTTGAACAGGTAATGAAAACTGGCTCCTGGTACCCTCCTTCTTCACCAGGATCTTTCCTTTCACCTGTCTGTGTCAGGATGCAGAAAGAAGGTAAAAGTGCTGACTCTCTATGTGCCCACTCTGGAGGTGTAGAACTAAAGCCAGAATGGTCCTACAAGGATCTGCTTCTCTTCCTCCACATGCTTCTGCTAGTAACTGGCACATGTTGATGAGTCTTGTGCCTATCTTCAGAAACAGGAATGGGAAGGAAACCATGAAGTTATGCCACCTCAAAAGTACTGTAGATATGCAATAATTATCTATCACTTTTCTATTGAGCAGAGAGTAGATACTGAGGTAAACAAACAAACGAACAAAAAAACTTACAAAAAAACCCAAAAAATAAAAATGGAAGCTGAAAGAGTGGGCACCAGCTGAAAGAACTACAGAAATCACTTCTACTCACATCATCTGCAACTAGCAAATACCTCATTGCCCACTGATAGACATGGCACTGCAGGCAATACAAATAGATTTCTGTGGGGCCACATTGTATGTCTCTCTTCAGAAAGATTTTAGGTAGAATGAATCTAACTCTTCAGACATGAAGGATAAAGCTAGCTTGTGCTGACGTAATTAAATATTGAATCTGCAATTAAAATATTTTCTTTATAAATACTGTATTTGTACTTAATCTATAAATACAGGACAAATTATTCTGAGGACAGGAAGCTGCCATTTACTCCTACACCTACTACAGTGAGAGACAGACTGAGCAAGTCTGACCTGATCTAAAAGAAACAGCCATTTTCAGGGGGTTTCTAACCTTAGCAGAGGGAACTGCAGGCTTCTGAAATAGCTACAGGGATGTATATGAAGAACAATACGCCCTGTCATGGCTAGCTGGTGAGAACAAGGCAGAGGAGGTTTTGCAATGGAGCAAGTGACAAAGATGGATTGAATTGAGTGATGTTTAAATTTGGTTTATTATGCGGCCGCGGTTGACAATGTTGCAAGCTTCTCACCTCCCAGAGAGATAGGCATGTGGGCCATTCTTTGATTCCATAAATCATCCAGGAACATACCCAGAGCATTGACCTTTTATGGGGAGGGAGCTCAGGGCATTCAGCATAATTTAACACCGGCATGTCGGATGGTGTCCAGCACAGTTTAACACTCCTTAACCTCTGCCTCATTAGACATCTGTCCTGTCATTTATCTTTCTGTTTATTTTCCAAGTGATATATTATTGGTAATAACTAAGGAATGGGCACTGATGTTACTCTCCATTGAGCTGCCATTAGTTAGCTGAAAGTCAGGCCAGCATCACTCTGAAACTGGTACACAGAATAGCTTTTAAAGGATTTCAAATATTCTTTGCCAAGCAATTTCCTCCTGGCATAGGCAGCTAGCACCCATAGTATATGACCTTTTATATATTTGTAGTCTTTCCAGACCAGATTTTAGGAATTTTTTTAAAAGCAGCAAGTATTATTACTGTTGGTAATACGACCTGAATAATATTTTTTTCTTCCAGCAGAAACTTTATTCTGTGAAAACCATGGCTAAATAAGAAGCCAGCAGGAACATGGCAGGGTCTTCCATTCAAACTGCATGTGTGTACATACTTGTACACAGAGACAAATACATATACACTCACAAACACACATGCTCACCTTCTTGCCTCTTTCCTAGGTCATTGCCATAATGGCAGATATTAAGACTCCTTTCTAAATACAAATATTTTAGCACATCTATAATTGACTGAATATTGGAGATTTCGTTTATGCTGCCTCTCTTTATCTAGCAGCAACTATTTTTCCAGTATTTGGTATATTGAGTTACATTCTGGAAGGGGAGTAAAAAGCAAAGAAACCGTGGGGCCACAGTTAAGGGAAAATGAAGTATTACACATTTTTTATGTGTTGTGTAACATATGCATTGTGATATTGGATGGGAAGTAAATTCCAACAAAGATTCTTCTATGGTACACGTGGTACTAAGCATGAATTTGGACTTCAAAGAGATAAAGAAGGCACAACCCTAAAAAGACCTGTAAATTAAAAAAAGAGTAATTCCAGATTTGTTTATACTGTGGATGTTTGTGAAACAGCTCTACAACAGATTGAACACCTTGAGAAAATATTGATCATGTTTTGTTTAGCTGTATATCAATATTTTGCTTTTAAATCCATCATCACATGAAAGATATTGAAATTTTCAGCAATAACAAACAATTTTATATCAGCAATATTACCACTGCAACACAGATTGAAGTAGTTAAGTAACTCACTGGCTAACCTGAAATGTTCTCTATTTAAACATACACACACAGAAACTTTCAGAAAAAAAATCCTAAACAATCTGAAATGTCCTGAGAAACTTCATGAGACAGGTATTGAAATTTGGATTATGGTGCTGAGAAAGTGCAAAGTAATGGGAGGCAAGCCTGGTTGAGGCAGGCGAGCAGAGGCAAGAAGGAATTCAACAGGCGGGAGGGAGTTCGCCGGGGTACCAGAAGCCTTATTTTCCAGATGTACTTTATTTATAAAGTGCTTAATCCTTTTAAAACTACGTACATCCCACACAGATTTGGCATTGCTTTATTGCTTAATTAATACCATAATCTCAGGTTTTGTCTAACACCATGATTAGAGAAAAAAACTACATCTTTGCACATACAAATGCTGCCAGATCTAACAGGACACTGTGGAAGTGATTTTGCTATCATAAACAAGACATCTGTTCATTCACTGCTTTGGTTCACGCTATGCAACTAGGCATTTAGCTGTACCTTTTTGAAATCTGGGATCATACAACTGGAGTTTAAAACTTCAGCGCTACTGTCAGCTTCTTGACTCTAATTCTTCAGCTACGTCTTCAGCAGAGACAAAAAGGCATCTGCCAGCGAGTCATAGGATGCCTATGCATTACAGGATCCACTTGTGAAAAAGGAAGAGTGGTCAAAATGAATACAGAAAGGTGTTCCTAGGAGTATGAAAGTCACAAATACAACACCTTGTGAAACCTCAAGCATTGTTGGCTGTTTGGGTCACCCACGTTGACAGAAAGGGAACTCATACCAGAACAGGTGCAGAAATGGATGTTGGGATGATCCAAGCAACAGAGAGTTTATTTTACCAGAGGAAATTAAAAGACAGTGGCTTATTTAGCCAAGTAAATCCAAGCCTGAGAGGGAATACAGTCACTCTTTGTAAATACAGCTGGAGGATAAACACCAGGAAAGAGAAAGGGCTTTTTAAGTTTAAAGACAATGATTTGGCATAAGAACAAAGAGATATTAGACAGCCATTATGAAATTCGGACTGGAAATTAGATATAGGTTTCAAGTTCTTAGAAAGGTGAATTTTTGGACCTGCTACCTTTTTGTAGCCTTGGGGTCAGAATTCACCATTAGTCTGCAGTGGATTATGTAAGATTTTACAAGAGAGAGCGCAACAGGCCAAGCACACACTGTGCGTCAGTGCCCTTCTCAGCTCTTCCCACCCTCTCCCACACCTCCAGGACTGTGAACCAGTCCAGACCTTATTTCCAGCTCATGTTTCTGCCTTTTCTTCCTTTGGAAATCAGGGCATAAAAGGCATTAGGATGGAAATACTTCATATGATGTCTGTATTTCAGTAGTGTCCCCGGATGGGTGTCAGGAAGTGCTCCTAGCTATCTAGGTAAGCAGCCGCGGGACCTTGCAAAACTCTTTCAGTCAGAAGAAGCCTCACAGAGTCCATTTCTGCCCAGCACACACACTGAACTCTGTACTCGTTGCCTAATCCTACTTAAGAGCAGCATTTAGTTGTTTGTGAGCTTTGTCTAATTAAGTGCCAAAAGTTTCAGGCTTTCTCCTCAGTGAGGAAAGACTCGACCTAGCCCAACCTTGACGTAAATCTGATGACGTTAGTCAAGCTACACCAGTCAAATCTGGCTCAGTTTTTTCCCCCCATTAGTAATAAAATGTAAAGCTTTATTTGGAAAGTACATAATTAATAACATTGTCAACAAAATTCATCATTTCCCCAGCGTTACCTCATAATGAAAAGCAACGTTAGTACAAAGCAGAACATAAAAAAACCCCACTGCTTAGCTCTGTGTTTCTACTTAATTTCTAAGGCTTTTAGTTTTAGTATATTGTAGTAAAAAATGGATTATTCAGGATATTCTAAATCTATAAATGCATCTAATTAGTTGAAAAAAGAAATTTTAAGTTTTATAGTCTTCTGTTATTATTTAAAATCCCAGACAGTGCTGCTATAACATACAGAAAATAGATTATGTTTAGCAAGATATTTAAAGATCAGAATTCCTGTAAACACTAGTGTAACATGTGGGCACAATAAATTCAGCTTCCCTTTCTATGTTAATAATATTTTGGGTACATGCCTGAAGATTGTTTACTTTGGGAAACATTTGTATGAAAAAAATATGAGGTTTTGTTCGGGTTCTGTCAAGACAGAAAGTGTGTTTGCTAGCACGGGAACAGACCCCCACCACACACGGGCACACGCCACAGGACACTGAACCTGAAGGAAACCTCCATCTGAACCTCCTTGCAGATTGTGGTGGCAAAGCCTTGAAATGTGACTTGTGTCTGTGTTCAGTAATCCTCTGCACTGCAGAGAAAAGAAAAGGGGTCCCACCACATCTTGTAACAGCAGTATTTTTATCTCCCAGATAACTCAGGCAGGAAGGGGTGTGGTGGGAGGTTTGCTCTTTCTTCAGGAGATCAAAGACCTTGGTCTCAATGCAGTGTGTATTCTCAGCACACTGGGGTATTACCAGCCAACTGGGATCCCCATAGAACAGGCAGCCGATGGACATGGCGCTCTGGGGTATTTTGAAATGTAATACAGATGGCCATACTGCCAACCTAAAAAAAACCCACATTGTATTGTAACTTGTTCTGGAAAATATACTGATGACAGGTCGCAGAAACTACACTCTTTTAGCCCTAAAAGTGGACACTTAGTCTGAGGATGCAGACATGGCTCCTCATGGAGTCAGATGTCTGGCCTGCCCAGACTGGCAAAGTTTACAAGTACTGCTGGGGAGGGATTTGACCTGGCAACCCCTCCAGTCCATTTTACTGAAGGGTTTTGTGGCCTCCCCAGCCCATATGCCACTGTGAGACCCCTCAGGCTGTGACTCTTCAAACTAGGATAATGCTCAAAGCCAGATCTCAATTGCTGGGCTTCAGCAGCTCCAAAGGTGTTTCACATGAGCCACCAATCTGTGTTTGAATCATACTCTAGACAAATCTTTGAACAACCATCCAGGGTGTGTGAAAATGACCATGAAAGGGCATTCACTGATAAAAATTGCTAATATCTGAATAAGACCCAAGGAAAATTGCAATATCTTTATTTTTTTACAGACATTTTCTTTATTTTGTAGTTCACTCTATTAACAATGCATGCTATCTCAGCACAAATGACTGACAATGAACATGCTCCTGTTCACATGCTGCGACATCAGGTATAGACTCATTCTGAGATGGTTACACTATGGTGTCACCTGGACCTGCTCCAAATCACATGAGGAAAGTATAGTGTGGTAATGTTGAATATCATCAGCTTTGCAAAGGACCCTACTGTTAAAGTCAGTAGGAGAGATCTTCCAAAAGATACAGACACAGATCAGCTGTCTTATTTTCCTCTAAACTCGCTTCCAAAATTTGTTCACCATTTTGGGTTCATTAGGAGTGATATTCCTTGCATAGCAGCTTTTGTCCCTCAGCCCATCACCCGTGTTCCTCTCTTTCAAAGATCACTCTTTAGTCCCAGCAGCCTGTTACCGAAATGCTAAAGTTTTGTTGTTGTTGCAAAGCCATGAACACAGGGGCTATGAAATTTCCAGAATTCACAGCAAGTTCATTTAGTCTTTTGAGTGCTTTTTTGCCACTTTTTAGATTGACAACTCTAAAATATCTTTAGATGCATCGGTTAATTTGCTGACGTTCCCCAATAATTTCTGTTGGAGTTCAGCTTCATTCCAATAACAATGGTACAGAAATTTGGAAGGTACATACTTTTTCAAGAAACTATCAATTCCCAATGTAATTTAGGTTCCCAGTTGCCTCCATTATATTTTTTAAACTGGACTTTAGAATCAAAATCTATTTCTAATTACAAAAGTTCTTTTCCCTGCTGTCAGCATATGAGGCAGTATCATCTGACATTGATGAGTAGTTCTTTGTCCAAGATTATCATTGTACACAACCTTCAGAAATTCATATTCTGAATGGGTTTCCACTGGTTTGTGCAATATTGTCTGTTTCTTCCCTTAATTTTTTCTATTAATCTCCCATCCATATTTAAACAAAACACATGCATGATTCCTGAACAAGGAGGGTTTGTAGAATAGCATTTAGTGTTAAGACATTAAGGGAACAAGTCTAGACACATGCTGAGTATCATATCATTCTTCTTCCCATCATCATCCATATACTATAGCTGGATAATTTCACTACGGCACCAGAAAGCCCTGCTTTTCATTAACCAAAACAAAATCTTCTGTCACCTTCATAAAGTCAGAAATATTGTTGCCTTTTCTCATGCACAGGATACGGTACAACTCTTTCTGAAATTTTCAGACTTGCTGACAGAGCAAAAAGCAAGGAGCCAGATAAACCTCCTTCCCTCCCCTCAAAAAAGGCTATCAAGCATACCTAACAGCCCAGAGCTTGCCAGTTTTTATTCCCTCTTCGAACAACATCTAACAAGTTGATATTAATATAGCCAAAAAAAGAAACTGCTTTCAGTTGAGGTTTGGAATAAGTGGTGAAACACTGAAGGAGAGATACAAAAAGGCTGTTTTGGATGGCAGGAGCTTAAGAGAAGGTGATTGTCAAACCAGTGGTGTTTGGAAAGAACTGAGAAATCAAGATATAGCAAGCCTAAAAGAGCAAGAGCAATGTCAGGAAGATAAAGACAGGAATGAATTTCTAAGAAAGAATGGTAGAAATGAGGGGAGGACTTTCAAAAGAGCACAGAAACATGTAATAATGTTGTAAAGATACTAAAGAGTTTAAAAGAAGAAAACAGGTACATAATCCAGATGTTTCTCTGTCAATACCTGATGCACCGTAACAAAGGTCACAGACTCACTGCTTCCAATAAAGGGCACTGTTCTACACTATGAAATCCAATATCTGAAATATTGGATGAAGGATTATTTTTGGAAGCATAAAATGGGAAATCTTTGAGCCCTCTTTTGTATGCTGATTTACCAGCTTTTCCAATGAGCAATATAAGAAGCGTTTATGAGTTCCTATCAAATATGGCTTCATTTATTTGTCAGAAAGTTCACAGAAAGTACAGGAAGTGAGCTACATCAAGAGTGGGGGTTGGGAGAAAATTTGTTCCTCCATCCTTCTTCAGTAGCTGTAGTGTCTGAAAAGAAGGGGGGAAGAAAAGGAGAGGAGGGATGGGAGGAGAGGAGAGATACAATAAAAGAATAGAAAAAAGAAAATAAAAGAGGGGAAGAGAAGAGAAGAGAAGAGAAGAGAAAAAAGAAAATATGGTGTTTGTGTAATCACATTGCACTTGGAAAAGCCTCATTAGCTTTCAGACATTAAAAGAATCTGTGTTCCTTGTTAAAAGAATAAATCTTGGCAAACTACCATTGTGACAGAATGGGTTATATCTGTGTCAAATTATGAACCCTCTCTTGTATTAAGAGTGCAAACAAGCCAGGACATGCCAAATTACAACATATTACACTGAATTCATATGCCTGCCAGACCTAAAAATGTTTTTCACACCTCAGGAAAAGGCTAATGCCCATAAAGCCTACATCCCATTGGTTTGGGTATGCCTATAGATGCAGGTGCAAAGCTACACCAGTGAACTCTGCCTGTATTCGGAGCTGAGCAGAGAGGAGCCAGCTCCAGTACAGAAGCCATGTAGGATACGTCTACACAATCGATTGCAGGCAGATGTGAGCTCCCTTTGCCAGCACTCAGAACTAGCAGGCAGGGTTATTAGCCATGTTTACTGTGGCACAGAGTCATTTTTGAAAGAAACAGAAAACAAAAAACAATAGCATTTTAGATCCCTGTCCTGCCTTCCTCATAAAGGTCTGGGTTCGGGCCTCTCCTTGTCTATACAATTTGCATTGTACTGCCAGACAGGGCTTATTAGTTCAGACTCAGCGTGTTCCTAGCTGCAGTTTTGCTGTCTCCAGACCATATGTGCTACAAACGCTGCCCTCAAAAGACATGCGCTAGTATATCACCAATCTTAAACCACCAAGAAAAGTCACTCTGCAGCTGCCAAAATAAAACTAGCCCAGTCTAGCAAGACTGGGAGAAGAATGTAGATTCTGCATCTATCTTAATATGCCCAGAAATGCACACCTTTTGCTCGCTGCAGCTGCTCTGCTCCTGCGGAATAAGTGCAACCGCTGCCTAGGGGAAACCCTAGGCAAAAGCAGGGTTCTGGTCATTCGCTGTAGAGTGTCACCATTGGCTTCAAAAATTTGTAAAAGGAAGGGACCAGGAGGCTTGCCAGCTTGCCTGAAAGTTACTGCTGGTTACATTAGTGTTTCACTGAGCCTCAGCTACAAACTAGGAACTCCATTGTGCCTGATGCTGTGCTACATCTCTCCAATGAAATTACGAAGGAATTAAGGCAGATAAGGGAGCACTGGGAGGCTAAAGGCATTTTTGATCAACTGGGTAGAAAGCAGCCTGAGCACTTCAGTAGCCCTGTCACATCTACATTTTAGGGCGAGAATGAGCTCAGTTTGACGGCTCAAGAGTCTCAAGATGTGTTTATAACATGATATTTAACTCCCACATACTGTAATAGCAAATGATTCCCTTTATGTGTTATATTTCTTGCTGAGCCCAGCAAAGGAGTTAAACAAGAAGCTGAAGCTACACAAAGTCTGGTGCAGAGATGTGGTATACAGCATGTGTAAGCAGTGAGGTGAGTAAGTAACTAACGTGCAAGCAAGTAATTAATGGAAATCTGAAATACCTCTGTAACACTGTGTAAGAGACTGAAATAGTCTCAATATCTTAAACATTGCCAAAATCTTAGCAAGACTTTTTGTCAAACTACAGAGGAGAAACTGCCCATCTGTGACCACCAAAGAATCCTCCCCACCCTTGCACCCCCCTCCCCAAACGTGCCTCCTGACTGGAATTTGGACTGTGATGGGGAACTTGAGATACAACTATTGTCCAATGATCTCAGGTCTAAGGAGAGGTAAAAAAAGGTTTAGGGAAGAAGAATGTATCCACAAAGAAAGCCAAATTCAGCAACTGTGTTAAGTCAGCCCTAGCTGGGCTCAGTGGGTGGAGCAGGAGGAGGGGTTTGGATGTGTTATAGCGAAATCTCTCCACACAAAACAGAAGGAGTGAACCAACCCCTCTGGGAAGACCACAGACACACAGGACATTCAAATGAGAGGCAGCTTAGAAGGGGTGATAAACCATCAAAGACCCCCAAAACACCCTGCCCCAACTCATTCCTGAGGCCTTCCAGCATCAGAGGACTGCACATGATCCAAGTGATGCAACAAATTCAGAGTCTGACACAAGAGATGTAAAACCTCCCTCCCTCAGGGGAGGTGCCTGGGCATCTTCTGAAGGTATGCTCATCCACTGGACACTATGTTTTGTGGGACCCTCGCCACAGAGAAGGCCAGAAGAAGAGAATACGGCTGGGATTGGATTCCATGGAACGGTGATACATTTTCTATTTAATCTCTCCCTGTCACTCTCTTTCTTCCTTGCCCCTTTCTTTTTCCCATTTGTTTCTACCTCTCTCTCTGCCTCACACTTACTGTTAAACAAAATCCATACTATTGACTTGGCATATGGTCTTGTTTGCACCTTAGCTCAGGCAGAGGCATCTCTTTAATAATTTTAATAACCAGATTGTAACACACTGTCATGGATTTTTTTAGATCTTGATTCATCTTACGTGAAATCTCCTATAGGAATGTGTTAGCTTTAGAAAATGTGGACTTAAGGGGGGTTTCCTAGGTGCATTAGTCTGAAGAACAAAACAAACATTCATGACCATCCTGAACTAAATAAAACCGTGTTATTGGGACAGTCATCTAATGCGACAGTTGATGGGGTTTTCATGTCCCGATAATGGGAGCTCTACCCCTTTACATAGTAGGGATTTGCCCACCCCCCACGGTTGTCACTCTCCACACGGCCCCAGGCTGCCCCACAAAGAGACACACAGAGACCACAGGAGAGGAAGCAGAGAGAGGGTCTATTAACATAGATAGAACTATTTATAACCTTTCAAGGGATCCTAAATAGTCCAATAAGGAGCTATGAATAACAGCCAATAGGAAAGGGTTAACTAAGTGCCAATAGGAAAATTTAAACAAAACTCTCAAGGACACATTCCTTCAGGCCTGGATACTGAGGTAAGAAGTTCTCAGGGGATTTTGGGAAGAAGACAGTGACTCAGGGAAAAAACCACAAAGACTCCATTTTACACAATAGTAAAAGCTTCAGTTTTCCATTTCTGATAACGCAGGGTCACCGCCACAATCTAAGAAGCTGGTATACCCAAGACACATACTGGAAGCAATGCTCAATAATAGACAGATCCTCTGCTGGATGGAATATAGTGTCAACATGAAACAGGTGACCATGGAGATAGGCACTCAGCTGGACTTTAAATAACTTCTTTTTAAGAAGGTTTTTCACAACAAATGCCTATATTTTGTCAGCTTCCTCATTAACTGTACATAGCTATACTGTGCAAATAATTTTTCTGCTGTCTAGATCTAGGTTAGATAAACTGCAATGAGTATCCATTTCCAGATCTGGGAGGAGTTTGGAGGCAGCATATTTGGTTCCCTAAGAGGGATAACACACTCTGTAAGCACTACTCAGTAAACCATGATGCTGAAAAACAAAGAGCATTGACAGAAATCTCAAAAAAAGCAAAGCTAGAAATACTTAATGCAAACCATGACATAATACTGTGAGGATGGACGACTGTTAAATGGGAACTCTAGCATAAGTGCAGACACTTGTTCGCCCCATTCTCTTGAGCAGAAGGGCAATACATAGTCAGGATTAACATTTACAAAGTTTTCCCCCCTTGGCAACAAAAAGGTACATAAAAGTCAGAGGTGATAAATGTCAAGTAACATCTAAAGATCAAAAGTAAGGTATCCATGAATAAGCATCTGAGGGAAATATCTCAGCCTCTCTCTGAGGCAGTAAAGCTATGGAGTAAAGCTGCACGTATGTGTGTGTATGCAATATGGCTTTTTAAATGAAGGTCTCTAAGCTCAAATCATCTTATGTAATCAAATTAAAGATAGTATAGAAATTATGACAGAAAGTTATGAAGATGTGAATAACCTTATATGTCATTAATATCTGGAATAATTTGGTTTGGTTCTGGACACTTTATACCAGAATAACAGATTGAAAACAGAAATCAGAGATGGGTATTAATTACTATTAAACACACAGCATAATTCCCATTCAATGACACAGTAAAATTCAAGACGTAAAGCAAGGACAATGAATGTCTTTGCATATTACATGAATGTTGCATATTACAGAGAGAAGAAGCAAGGACAGGTAGGCTGGGAGAAATACAGAGAAATTGAGCAGCCAGGCATCTGAGAGCTCAGATAGGTTTGGGAAAGCTAGAGCCCTGACAGTGTTAAATCCGGCCAGGGACATCAAGGGCAACAAGAAAAGCTTCCATAGGTACATCAATGATAAAAATAAGACTAGGAAAAAATGTGTGTTCTCTCTGTAAGGAAATGGGAGACCTGATTACCCCGGATATGAAGAACATTGAATTCTCAATGATTTTTGCCTTGGTCTTCACTTGGAAGTGCTCCAGTCCCACTGCCAAGATGCAGAAGGCAAAGGTAGGGACTGGGAGAATGAAGAACCACCCACTGTAGGGGAAGATACACCTCAAGAACATCTAAGAAACTGGAGATGCACAAGTTTATGGGTCCTGAGGGAACTGATGGATGAAGTGGCTAAGCCACCATCCATCATATTTAAGAACTTGTGGCAGCCAAGTGAAGTTTTCACTGACTCGAAAAGAGGAAACATAACCCCCATTTTTAAAAAGGAAAATAAGGAAGACCTGTGGAACTACAGGTCAGTCAGTCTCACCTCAGTGCCTAACAAGATCATGGATCAGATCGTTCCTGGAAACTGTGTTGACACATGGGAAATAATGAGATGACTGGAGGCAACCAACATGGCTTCACTAAGGGCAAATTGTGGCTGAAAAATGGGGCACCCTTCTACGACAGGGTTACAATGTTGGCAGACAACAAGCAAATAGAAACTTTGATCTACCTGGACTTGTGCAGATCATTTGACACTGTCTTGCATGACATCAATTTCCCCAAACTGGAGAGACATGGATTTGACAGATGGACCACTCTGTGGATAAAAATTTGGCTGATTGGTTGCACTGAAAGAGCTGCAGTTAATGGCTCAATGTGCAAGTAGAGATCAGTGAAAAGTGACGCTTCTTAGGGGTCAGTATTGAAACTGGCCCTGTTTAGCATCTTGTCAGCAACATGGACGGTGGGACTGAGTGCACCCTCATCAAGTTCACTGATGACATCAAGCCCTGTGTATGTGGCCAACATAATGGAGGGAAGGACCTTGAAAAACTTGAAAGGTGAATCTGTGCAAACCTCATGAAGTTCTACAAAGTCAAGTGCAAGGTCCTGTACCTGGGTCAGAGCAATCCCAAGAACAAGTACAGGCTGGGTGGAGAATGGATTGAGAACAGCTCTGAGAAGAAGAACTTGGGGCTTTTGGTTGATGAGAGATCAACTTGATCCAGCAATGTGCTCTTGCAGCCCAGAAAGCCAACCGTATCCTGGGCTGCATCAAAAAAAGCATGGCCAACAGTTTAAGGAAGGTGATTCTCCCCCTCTACTCTGCTCTGGTGAAACCTCACTTGGGATACTGCATCCAGCTCTGGGGTCTCCAGCACAGGAAGGACATTGACCTTTTTGGAGCAGGTCCAGAGGAGAGCAATGAGTATGATCAGAAGGATGGAGCACCTCACCTATGAAGACAGGCTGAGAGACCTGAACTTGTTCAGCCTGGAGAAGAGAAGGCTTTGTGGTGGCCTAGTTGCAGCCTTTTGGTACCCAAAGGGGGCCTATGAGACATCTGGAGAGGGATTTTTCACAAAAGCATGGAGTGACAGGGCAAGGGGTAATGGCTTTAAACTGAAAGAGGGTAGGTTTAGATTAGATACTAGGAATAAATTCTTTACTGTGAGCATGGTGAGCCACTGGAACAGCTTTCCCAGAGAGGTGATGGATGCCCCATCTTGGAAGTGTCCAGGGACAGGTTGGATGGGGCTTTGAGCTACCTGGTCTAGTGGAAGTTGTCCCTTCCTATGGCAGGAGAGTTGGAACTAGGTGATCTTTAAGATTGCTTCGAACTCAAACCATTCTGTGATCTGTGGAATTTGCTTAGAGCTAAGTGAAGCTGTAGCTGAGGATAAGATCTCCATTTCAGGATGCCCTGTTTAGTATTGCAGAACTGTTCGTCTGAATCACAGTAAGAACAGAAAATTTCCAACGTGTTCATAAATGAGCATTCTGAAAATACAGCTTGATCCAGGCGTATCAGAATGCTTCATCTGAGACTCTAAAAACATAATATAAAATCAAATAATGTTGAAATGAAGCAAGATTTCAAAATGAAATGCAAGATGGGACTTTTTGTGTTTCTGGAACATTTTTTTCCAGTTTTCTTTTGTAACAAAATTATAGTGAATCTGACAGTTTTATTAAGCAATTTTCATTCCAGCAAAAATACATTCTCTACTTGAATTTGGTTTTATTAATAGAGCTGTGGCCAACTATATTCCTACTACTCATTCACTTGAAAAAAAATAAAAGAAAGACGGATATCCAACTAAATTATCAGGCAAAATATTTAACACCAATAAAGGCAAGTACAGCCATAAGTTTCAGCTGAATCCAGAGTCTTCATAGGAATCAAAACCAGATGAGATATTTAAAATGGGCAAAGAGTTTCAGTAGAAAACATTTACAAAGCAAAAGATGCCATAAAATACATAAGTCAAAGTTTAAGGATTAGGGAGAAACTTCCTCTCGAAGTGAGTTACTCCTGACTGCTTGCTATGGCACATTATGCACTTTTCCTCTGAAGTTATTGATGCCTCTCAGAAACAGTGTATCAATGAACAGACAGTTGACCGGCTGGTTTTTAGTCCTATCTCTGTTGCTGTGCATCCTAAATGAATAATACGTTTTGCAAGTTTTATTGCTGGAAGACTCATTTCACTCACACCTTCTGTCACCAAACCTTTGCATCTGCTGTTTCAGAATCATTCAAAATTTGGCTCGCAGTGCAAAAACTTCTTCATCCATAATCTTGTTGATTGGAAAGACATCTTTTGGAGACGGTTTTCACTGACCGACTCCCAGAGGTCCCCAGTTTCCTTTGCTGACATAGGTCTAGCCGTCTCTTTGTACTTTTTTACTGCGTTTACTTAATCAGATGACTTTTATGTCAGTGTTTGCAGGTCTACTCATTCCTTTCAGCAGTATTTCTTTCTCTTGTTTAAAACTTGCTGAGTGCCTTCTTACATTTATGAGGGAACCTATCTACAGTTCAACCAGAACACTAAATATATTATATGTTCTGTTTATAACATGCCCTGGAGAACTGTAGTTAACAGAGCAGATAAAAAAAAAAATTGGCTATAGTGTTCCTTAAAGGAAGGAATTAAGAGGGAAGCTCACAAAAGTGTAATTCTTACAGTCAGTCAGACAGACGCACTTATCTGCTTCTCCAGCGTTACCTCACAGGCAGTAAGACATTTAGCTGCAAAATTTATCAGCTATGAGGTCATTAATAAAGCTGGCCAGTCTCAGTAGTCACTTTTAAGACGATAGTGCTCAATGATAAAGTAAAATACGAGAAGATAGTTTTGTTATTTATAAGTAGCTGAGTTATGATTTTGTAGTTTAAAGGATTTAACAATGCTTTCTTTCAAATTTCTGGCCTAGATTTTCAGTCAAGGAGCCATTTACATATTCAGGTCTTTCCATCAAGCTGTCTTTAAGAATGTAAGAATATGAGCGAGTCCTTGACAAAGAATATAAAGGAGAATGCAAGAATTTAGATTTATAGTAGAGCTGGTGCAGCTTAGCTTGGAGAAATCTCACTAAGCAAGTAGGCTCTTTTCCTTAAAAGAAAGCTCTTTAAGCTTGCAAGCTATGGAGAGTTTTACTAATATCCATGGAAAATTCTGATATGAAAGTAGGAAAGCAGGAAAAATTTAAAAGTATAATTATAAGCTATGCTGTCAGCACTCTCTTTATGCAAGGTCTTAGCTTCTGCCACTTCAACATCATCCAAATTCCCACTCAAAAGAGCCAAAGGGCAAGTGACTCTCCATGGTGCTCTCATATATAATGTAGCAAAGAGGACCTGAGCACATCTTGTTCACTACTGGGAAGGTTTGTGGATAACAACTTTCACTTGAGCTCACCCACAAAGAAGGAGTTAACTTGCATGTGTGTCAGGCTTGGAGCTCGCGCACAGACATGAAGTTCACATGCTGTTGGTAAGCGCCTGTGGAGTCAGAATGTGTGAGGCAGCCTCAGATTCAGAAATGCAGGACATGCAAAACTCCTGTTGATCACAGTGGCATATGATTCTATCATCTTAAAACCCTGCTCAGGCTCCTAAATAGAAGGGCTCCCCTAGACCATTAACCTACACAGGATTATTGGAAACTGACTTCTCTTCCCAATACCCTCTCTTGCCACCCCCCCACCTCCTGCCTATCTTTTCACACATCCTCCAGCAACAGACTCTCTGCCCCAGTGTATAGAAGCTGCTTCTTATCAGACCCTTAAATATACATATCCTAGAGCTACAGGAAAATTGCAATCCAAATTGTGCAAATTGAGGGCCACATCTTCCACAAGCCAGGCAGAAAACTGCTGAACGCTTGAAGGTACATTTTCACAGTTAACGCACACAGCAGATTAGTTTCAAATCAGCTGCCTAATCAGGGTTCCCAGGAAGGCTGCAGGCATGTTTTTCAAAGATGAAGAAAAAGGCTTTCCTGCCACTCTAACTGCAGTACTCAGAAATCCTGGAGAGCAGGGCTGGCTAGGTGCAACATAGGTTTCTCCCTAGCATATTCCTTCTCTTACATCTCAGGCTGCTTCTTTTTCTTTCATGATATGAGATACACTTCCCCAAATACTATGTCACAAAAGAATTGATACTGAAGTATTATTAAAACCAAGAATCCAAATTAACAGGAGAAGGAAAAAAGGTGAAAAGAACCCTCTGACACATTTTTAACCTGATTATAACAATTGTGCATATCTCCTAATTATCTTACCTTCTTATTAAGATAATAAACCACAAAAGGAATTACTGTATAGGTATCCCACACTTTTTAACAAAGCCTCTCAATTTCCCCCTTCAGTTTAAAACTCAAGATATAAGAGTGCTCACCATGGAGACCCTATGTGGGGCACCACACTGTGTAAAACTATCTCTGAAATATATTTCTCTAAATTAAAAGTAGACCCTGCAGACTTACATGAATGGCTCTTCCCAGATGCAGAGTTCTCCTCATTTTCTTTATTTGCAGGCTGTGTTCTTCATGAAAGCAGCCATGGGGCCTTGGCCCCTTTGCTGCTGGTGCAGAGCAAACTGCCTGGGCAGGTGGACAGTGGGGGTCTGCAGGGTGCCCTCTGTGCCAGAGGTGCAGCTCAGGGGAATGTCACAGAGCAAGGACAGCATTCCCACTTGTGGCCATCTCCCAGGTGCCTAACCTGTCAGCAAAGTGCTTCCATGAGGCAGAGACTGCCTGAACCTACCTTAAAGCCTCTTGGAGAGCTTTTTCAACTTTCAGGGTTTAGTATAATTTGTATCTTTTTTCTCTGTCTTATATAGCCACAGAAGGTGACCCATGCATTTGACTGGGATGTAGGAAGCTGCTGTCCCTTGACCATTTCCTTTGACCAGTGCTGTGTTGTTTCCTCTGGTCAGAGACCCTTTTTCTTCACAGCCTGCTGTAGGATTATTTATTCTGCCTTCTGGGAAATCCATCATCATTCCATAAATGAGATAATGAGTTTGCTATAAAGCTGACACTGGTCTAACCTGCAAATACACAATTAACGTTAATGCCATGCATGACTTTTGCCAAATCCTCGCCTTGTGTCATCACTATGATTGGCATGTTTGCAGCACACATTGCAGGAGCTTGATTTTGTTCACAGCTCTCAGTCATTTTTATGTTCAGACATATAATCTAATGAGGTGAAAATGGAAAGCAGCCCCTGAGCATTTGGTTATTGCTGGGAAAGAATGCAAATTAAATATTTGAAAGAGTGGGGCATGGGGTAGTGTGTCACGGAGCTTCTGAGTTCCATCAGGTGCCTCACCAGCTTGCACAGCTTTTGTGTCCACATTGTCTGCCTGTTGGATGGAGCTAAGAGACGGAAGAATGACAGTCTGGGGAAAAGAAAGAAAGACAGTAATTATGGGATGTATGTGATTAGCATGGTAGCCAGAGAAATTAAACCACTAGTCCCAGGAATCTTCCCTTCTATAAGGTACCTGTGGTGGAAGAGAAAAGCTCCACACTACAGAGTTCAGCTGGAATCCACTCCCTGCTAGTTTAGTTTGATTGCTTTTTTGGATACCTACTGTGGGGGTTCAGTTCCTTGACCTTCCTTTCTATAGAACTATATTGTCCTGCCATGAAGAAAGGCAGATTAAGAATTTACAGGGATCCTTCCATCACTGGGCTCTGACAGGAGTGTTCAGGGAGTTCATTTTTCATGGCTTAAATTGCTCCAGGCCAGCATTCTTATCAAAAAGGTTTGTTTTGATGTAAAACACAGACTTCTTTTCTTTCTTTTTAATTTTAGCTCCATATTACACAGCACTACAAATTTTCCTTTGAACAGCAAGTCCCTGAGCTGCTTTTCTTTGAATAACATATAAATTTAGACTAAACTTTATTGTTCCTGGGTAAATCAATCTAGTTAAGAAGTTTATAATTGTTGTTAGGGTGGTAAAATGTTTTACATAACAGCTAAAAAGTCTGGAAAATTCCTGGTGTAATTAGACCATGGATTCATTGTTTGTTTGCTTTTTAAAGGTACCAGCTTACAGCAGTTTCTGAACATTGTCTTTTGGGTGCCTTGGTATCTTGACAAGATCAGAAATAAAAAGAATTAACAGTCTGGTAAGCATTAGCTGGCACCCCAACCATCTCTTCCAATAGGTTTTCCTCCCACACCTCCCAGCACACGGTGCTGTTTTGCCACAAACGTTTCCTCCATAATTCCCCACTGTTAATTCACTACTCAGGTGGTGCCCAGTGCCCGTGCTTCAGCAGCTCAGGACAGGATGATGGGGAGAAGCCCTTTGGGCCCTGCATCAGTGCTGTGCTTCTGCCTGGAAAGGGGGCCCTCCAGGCCCTCCCAAGCACTGTGAAACCACTTTCCCCCAGTAGCATCACAGGTACAGTTAGACTGGAAGCCAAAAATTCATTCTTCTCCCATCCCTTAGGTGCTTTGAACTCACACTTTGTCTGCAAAAATGCCTGAACTATTAGCTGCCAAACTTCTGGGTACTCAGAGACAGGAAGCTGTTTCACTTTACATGGAATAATTAAATAAAAATTTGGCAAGAGAGATAGAGCTGCTGTTAGAGCAGTTCTGTAGTCTAGCAAGCATTCATCAGAGAGGCTCAGGCAAAGCTTTCTGTCCCTGCTCCAAGGACAGTGCGCACAGTCTTAGATTAAACCTCACTCAATAAAACACATGCAGCAGAGCAAAGGGAGTAAGCAGAAACCAGATGTCCTTCCAGCATCGTTTCCATGTGCTCTTCCTCTGTTTCTCTGTCCTCTCATCAGTCAGACCCTACAAAGCCATGCTCAGATGACCCTAAGCTAGAGCTACAACATCTCTAGAAAGTGGGAGAAATAGCAAGAGAGAAGTGGAGCAGCAGATGAAGAAAGAACTTCTACCTTCATACACAACCCAGTCTATCAAATTTCAGCTCTCCCCTGAAGTTGCTACCAGGCTGAGCAGCATGGGTAAAGGAACTTGGAGAACACTTATGTGTGATTCTTTCTGAGAAGCAGGTCACCAAAACAGCTTAGTGCACTCCAGGCAAAGGTAATAGCCAGCTGGAGAATTTTATGGACAGATGGAGGATTTTAACAAACCAGAAATGTAGGTGCCTAGAGAGCATCTGAGCAGAGATTTTAGGAACCTAAATTTTGGATGTAGACTCCATTTAGAATCCAATCTTAAATTCCTATAGTGAAATAGAGGCCAACTGCTGCTGAAGTCTATGGGAATTTCACTACTGGCGTCAGCAATGCCAAGAACACCTATTTAGAACTAAAATGAGAATGCTTATAAGTTACAAAAAATAGTCTTAGCAACTGACATGCCATTTTATCTAACCCTGTGATCATAAACTAGACATATGTAATATGAAATACAAATATTTAATATTGCATTTATAATTAACAAAAAACAAATTACAAAAATATCCATTTTTGCCATCACTGAAAGTATGTATTTGCTACCTTCTGAGTGTAAACCTACCTAAACTGCCTGTCAAATATACTAAAAGTCTGGGCAACCAGTATCACAGTTGAAAACTGTACATGGATGGTTTCATACTTTGTGGGAAAGACTCATTTTTCAAATAAAATGTTTTAAAACTTCAGAGATATTGATGTATTCTCAGCTAACCAGATGCTGTATACTAACTGTGTGCCAGTATTCTCTCAGTGCTGGAAGAGAAATAGTTGAGACAACATATTTGATGGATTTGTTTAGGGATTTTGCATGCATATGGAAATCATTTGTTTCTCTATTGCAAAGCATGTTTGATTGTTCAGTATTAACATTTAACTAGAAAAAGTAGCTACAGTGCTCCCAGTTGTGTGAAGCACAAGCTAAACTAAACAAAAACTGAAAAGCAGCTTCAGCATATCTCATGTTCATTAGAAGAATAAACGATGAAAAAATTAACTGATGACAGGTATGCAGATATCTGTAACTCAACAGTTTAATGTAAGAGTCTTGCTTGGTTCAGCTACACAGACGGAAATCCTAAAGGATTTATGTGAGTTCACCTGGAAAAAAAAGTGGGTTGGTGAGCATCCACAGGTTATGACAGGAAGTTCCACTGCAGTGTTAACTATACAATGCAGTCTCCGAATAAAGAAATAGTATCTTTCTTGCATGTTCTCACTACAGAAAAACACCAGTGTAAAAAGTTTCTTTTCTGCTCTTGGGGTTCCCAGAGCAGAATCTTGGATGGAACTACAGTCACACGTAGCATACACCTTGTGCAAATTTATGCACCGCAGGTGATACAGGAGGCATCAAGTTCATTATATGCACACTGCAGAGATGCATATGCATATTCACCTAAACGTATTCCAGACTGGTTAAACTACATCGTGCTCACATCAGTTGTGCGCACAGAGAAACGGCCACATTCTTTCCTCTTCACACAAACTTCACTTCCAAGCAGCTTGGGTTTCCTTGGGCTTGTCATCTGATAGACCTGGTTTTTTTCTATTCATAATCAGATGATGGTGAAGAGATTCTTATTTTACATAATGTATTCATCATTCCAAAGCATGATTTTGTCATCCTGTTTTACCTTAATTGAGGCTGAAAGTTAAAATTACCAGATGATATGCTTTCTTTCTCTGAGTGGTTACATGTAACTACTTTTCTGGTGTAAAGTTCACAGAAAGCAAATTCAAAATTTACTCATTTTTATTGTTGCTCCAGCATATGATCTCTTTTTTGACAATTTTCTCAAACAAGTAAAAAGTAAATTTCTTAAAAAATTCAGTAGCGAAACAAACCAAAACTAGATAACTTCTTATTTTTCTCTATTCAAATGAATAATTTTTTTCAATCAGAATCTGCAATAACATTTCCTAAGGCTTGTTTTTTGTAAACCAGAAGACTTGTATATATCTGCTTTATGCAACTTAAGATGTAATATTTCTGCAGATGTGAAGATATAGCCAAATTGAAAACAAACCACTACATTTTAGGATACAATAGAAACCAGACTGTTTAGGTTTGTACATAAGAAACAACTAGAAATGGGGCCAGACTGCTTCCTAGACTAGGATCTGAATTAAAATCTCATCAGAAAACTTTGGTTGTACATACCACAACAAGTATTTCTTAGGATTTAGAACACAGATAGATTTAATATTATTCCTACAGTTGTATTTCTCCTGTCAGCAAAAAAAAAGTCAGGTTCAAATTGTCAAATATTTCACTTAAAAATAATGACCATCCTAAGCTCATTATGCTTCCCAGAGGAATCTGGGTAAAAGTTGTGGACGACCATCCTTTGAAATGTTCAAAGCCAGGTTGGATGGGACTCAGAACAACCTGGTCTAGTGGAAGGTGCTCCTGCCCTTGGCAGAGAGTTTAAAACCAGTTGATCAATAAGGTCCCTTCCAAGCCAAACCATTCTATATGCCTATGAAAATTGGGCACCTGCTTATGCATGCAAGTTTGCAAGTAAGTGCTTCCATATTTGCAAGCCTTGATTCAGTATATAAATTGTCCTACAAATAAGCATGTCATCATGCTGGAAAGACAGAGCAAGGATTTACACAGAAAGTAAATAAAACACCCATCCCACCACTACTTTCAATGAAGCCCTTTAATTCAGTACTCAAGTCTTTGGGCTGAGTGCTGGGTTCTTCCCAGGTGTGCCTGCTGTCCCCTCTCCCCTTCCCCTCCTATTTCCATCACAGCCTGTGCTATAGCATTGATGAGTAGAGGGCTCAGATCCACATCCAGTGGGATGGGACATCCTGCTCTGTCCTCCTTCTCTTGGTAGATTTCCTGCTGACATGTCAGTGCAGGGTAAAGGGAACTTCTCCTGCCTCAGCACATTCTGCAGCCTCACAGGAAAATGCTTTCCTGAAGATATCCACAAAGCTCTTCCCATGAGACTACAGAGCCTCATGGCACTGAAACCTGGTCCTGGTCCCACACAAGCCTCAATTTCTCTCTCTGTTTATGACTATCTTTCAAGAAGACTGTGAAGAAGTCTACTCAGAGATTTGTATTTGAACACCCTTTCTTGGGTATGGAAGGCACCCATTGTCCCTCTCTCTGCTTTCCTCAAATCCAGGGATGGCTGGGTGAGGAGTCCAGGGGCACAAATAATTGAAGGCAAGCCGTGAATTTCTAAAACACACAAAGGTCTGCACTGAGGAAAGCTGTATCTAGTGCAGGTAATTATTTAGACTTTTCTAATCAGTGTAAAGTAGGTTAGGACTGTTCCAACTAGCCTGAGAAAGCAGCTAAATGAGACTGTACAAAGAGATTGGCTTTCTCTTTCTGCATTTTCCATGTGATATTAGTTTCAAACCCTTCTCTGGTCACAATCATGTCTCACTAGCAACAGAGAAACTATGTTCTTAAGCTTGAGGAAAAAATATCTGCCTTTCCTTTCAGCAAACACATATCACTTTGAAGTCCACTAAATACTTTTATCCAGTTTGACCACTTTTGAGAAAGGAAAATTAAAGAACTCCCATAAGATCTTAAAGGTTAATTTGAAATTACCCTTTTTTCAAATACTAAGCTTAATGTAGGGTATTCCTATACAGACAGGTACCAATAAGAAAAAGCTGCTTTGTCCACCCGGGATTGAAATGGGCCAGATACAGAGCAAGTTCAAAAAAGAAGTGATTTAGTTACATTCACAGCGCTATTCTCAACCTGTGCCTTGTGCTTTAGGCTTCATCATTCTAAATCAAGTCTAAACCAGTGATCCCTTTAGTCCAGACGATTTGGAAAGTGGTTGATATTCGCTTCTTTCAATTTCTGTCTACTAAAAAAAGAAAAAGAAAAAAAAGAAAGAAAAGGTCATTACATTTGGCTTTACCTCTGAAAGAAGATTTCAGGTTAACTATAACATGTACTAGTGTGCATTTGACATCCTAGGGTCACAGGAGAGCTCAAGCTGGAAAGCAGCTCAGAAGGTCAGTCGAGCTCAGCACTAAGGTCAGACAGGGCTGCTCAGGACTGTGCCCCCTTGGGGCTGGAACGCCCCGGCTTGGAGCCAGCACAGATTTCCTGGGCAGCCTGCACCTCTGTCCCCCTGGCCCCAGGGGAGGAAGTTTCTCCCTATATCCAGTCTGCACCTCTTATTTTAATTTATATGTATGGTGTCTTGTCCTTCTATCATGTAGCACTGTGAGCAGCCTGGCTCTTTCTTCACAAAGTACAAACATGCTGCGCATTGTAGACCTCAAGGTACAATAAATTTACCTATGCTTATGTTGTCACTGGCAGGTTGGGTTAAATTACTTTTGGAGGCTGCATAGTGAGCTGGCAGCTTCTTTAAACCACAATGTGTTTTTCTAGCTGTAGTTCAAGGTGGTCAAACGTGTACTGCTCTGAAAGTGCTTACCTTTCCGTACAAGGGTTGTTCCCTTCATGTCGATGTGACTCCACACTGTGTGGGAAGTAAAACATGTATAGAAATATTTGTATGGTCAGGCTGAGATAATGCAGAAGGATAGTGTAAGACTGAGCAAACAATAAAACAGCAGAATAAATTAATGGATACACATGTAAAGTGATACGGGGAAAGTAATCTTAACCTCATATATAAAATAATGGGCTTTGAGCTGACTGTTACCACTCAAGAGAAAGACCCTAGGATTATGTTCTATGAAAACAACTTCTTCCTAGCAATCAAAAAAGTAAATGGCAAGTTAGGTAAAAAAAGAAAAAGATTAGAGAGCAAACACAGCTATGCAGCTGTATAAACTTGTGTTCCTTGAATACTGCCTGCAGTTGTCATTTCAGAAAGCATACAGTAGAAATGGCAAAGGTTCAGAAGTGGGTGACAGAGGTGACCAAAGGTATGGTATGGCTCCCAGGAGGGGAATGGCTGAGCAGAGTCAACTCTGCAGCCTGGAAAAGACATGAATAGAGGGGTGTTATGGCCACCATCCACCAGAATCATGAATGAAGCAGGATCTGCAGTTTTCCATCTCCTCTACTGAGGATCATCCAGTGCAGCTAATAGGAGCCAGTTTCAAATTCAGCAAAAGAAGGGGACTCTTGATGCACAAGGAAGCAATCTATGGAGCACCTTTTTCAAAGCCGTCTTGGGATAGGGCCTGGAAGAGAGATCTGTTGGGAATAATGAGAAAAAACAAAACAGACTCAGGAAATCTCCCAACCTGAAACTAGTAGGAATTTGAGACAATATGCAGGAAAAATATCAAATACACTTGTCCTGTCCTTACTCTTTTAGGGACATTAGCTTCAGGCCACATTTGAAAGCAACACATTGGGTGAGATCAGTCCTTGCTCTGACAAAGCAGGGCCTTTTATATTTTTTTCAGTGTCTCAGTGTGTTTGTACTGAAATTTTAATACCATTATAGATTCCCTTTGTAACCATTATAAGGAAATAAACCTTTACAACAGAAAAATGAATGATGGAAGTTCTGTAGCTTGGAAAGCAGGACTAAGAAATTAAAAAAAAAAAAAATTATCATTCAAAGACTTTCTTTGTAAGCTAGTATAGAAAGGTTTAACAAGAACCAGTGATGGCAGCTGAAGCCAGATTAGATGGACTCAATACAGGAGCAGTTAGGTAACATGCAATGGCCTGTGATACACAGAAGGTCAGGCTAGATGATCTAATGTCCCTTCTGGCCTAAATATCTCTGAGTATAGTACTCTGGCAGCCACACAAATGTTGAAAGCAAACTCCAACTCAGCATGTTTTCTGTCAGCCACACTATATCTAGATAGATTTTCATGCCAGGTTTTTAAAAACTTGTCCTGTTGATTTTATAATGGCATTTTATTTCTCTGGTTAAGAAGATAATATTGAAATTCTAGGACAACTTAGAGTCATGATAATCTGTAACCAACAGTTTGCATTTATTTGTGTAAATATTTCTTTTAATTTCAATTAATGCAATATTTTCATCTTCGTCAGCTCCCCTGTGTTTTGCTTTTAGACCATAGCTGCTCAGAAAATATGGTTTTTGTCCCTCAGTGGAATTTTGTTTTCCATATTTTTTCATTTTCACCAGAACTGTAAGACTGGTGAGTCACATATGGATTTCCCAATCAATCAAAGAATTGCTCATTCCATGCAGAACAATGTTAAATCTGGAAAATTATTATTGCGTAGCATGCAGTGTTAGGAGGGGGACCTGGGGTGGTTTTAAAAATGGGGGAAAGAAGAAACAATAATATAAGTAAACCAAAAAAAACATTGTAAGCAAATCAGAAACTCTCAGATAATTCCCTGGCCTTTCCTGATTTAATACAGGTGATACCAGAAATTGCTGTAAGGTTACTGGCTTCAGTCAGACTCCTGTACCCTCTTTGCATAGAACATCCAGAAATCTATGCCTTCCTCTCTCCTTTGCATGCTCCTTTTCCCTCTGATACTAATGTTTCAAGATAATTTAAATCACATGTAAAAAGACCTTCTAGTTTCAAGTTTCCTTTGGAGTAGCCCATTAACTCTAATCACCTCTGATTTATAATTTTGGGTGGCATTTACAGATTTCTACAAGTATACACAAAATCCACTGAAGATTTTTATTAGCCCTGTCTAATAAAAACACATGCTTGAAAGAAAACTGCTACTTTATCTAGCCCATAAACTCCTTTTTTGTCGACTTAGGAGACAAAATTTTAGTAGAAGTCAGTGAAAGCAAAGGTTATATCTGAATCACTGGTACATCTTAAAAAGCTGATAATCTTATCACAAAGCATGTAAAAGGCCAAAGGTTAGCAGCAGTGTCCTACTCTTTATACCACATGGATTTGTTTTCAGAGCAATTCTCTATGATAAATTATTTATAGGCATTAGTCTGTGGTATTGGATTAATACATGCTCTCAATGAGTCAGTGGACTTGACTGAACAAGCTAATTGGATCTTTTCACTTCTAATGACCAGGAATCTACCCAAGAACTAATGAATAATAATTTAACAAAACCATGAATTTGTGTTCACCAATCAATTGATCATGCTGACTTAAAGGATTCACTAATTTTCGCAATAGTGACAGAATAAAATGCTTGCTCTTCAGCTTCTGGAGAAAAGAAAGTCTCAAGATCAATACAATGGCATGTGTAAAATGTGTTAAGAATGAGAGAGCTGAAAGATTCCAAAGTGTAGTTGCCAATAAGTTATAATTACATTATGTTATTCTGAGTGAGGTTCCAAGGAACTGATACTATTTCAGCTGATAGTCAACAAATTTATGACATAAAAATAAAAGCAGCTGTACATTATGAGTATGATAATGAAAAAACTTCATCTTTGAAAACAGCAGCCATAAGTCAGACCCACAAATTGCAAAGACAGTAACCCAGAAACAATTGCTTGAAAAGTACTGACAAATCAGCAGGTGGAAAGCTGAGACTGAACTTCATACATGATCTACAATGAAAGGGCAAATGCAATCTTTCTACTTATAGAGGGAAAAAGTGCCCTATGGGGAGAACCCATGGGATTATGGAAATTAATTTATCCCTCATGCAGCACAGGCTCTATTCATTTTAGAGTGATGCACGACACTTTGGTGCACATTTTAGAAAGATGGCAAAACAGTGGGAAGGCAGAAGTAAAGAACAACAAACGTAATTCAAAGACTGGAGAAAATGCTTTCATATACAGCTGGTGAGGGAGTAAGAAGTGAATCTAGACAGCTCTGTGGCTCAGTTAAGATACACATTTGGGAGAGGAAACACAAATCTGGAGCCATAAAAATATTACTGTTTAATATCTATGAAATTAAGTATTAATTGGAAGGAGATCAGACTTCTCCCTCAAATGAAAAACTGAGTCTAATGACCTGTATAGTTGTGCTCATATTACTTGATTGCCAGAAGGCACAAATATAGAATGGCTGCCCGTTCACACGAAATTGTAAGAGGAAAGTTTTAGATATCCTGGGCTTCAATGTGCACAACATATGTTTGCCATGTAAGAGCTAATTCTGAGCCACTGAAGCAGAAAAAAATGGTAACACCAGATATAGAACACACTTCACACAAAGCCTGACCCAGGAAGCCTGGTCAGAAAACGAGCCCCATGGTAGGTGCTGCAACCAAGATGGACATTCCCCAGTCTGGTTTCATCCCAGGTGTCTTCAGGCACTTAATTCAGTTACAAGACCAGAATGTGAGCAGCTACTTCCCAGCAAAGCAACTCTTGCCTTCAGCTGGGCGCAGGGCCCTGGTGAGGCACTATCTGGGTGCCAGCAGCCCATCCATGGTCTGGCATGGCTCTGAGCACAGAGAAGGTAATCAGTGCTCCCACATGGCATGCCCCATGAGCTGCTGCTGACTGCAGCTCCCAGTCCTCCTGGGCTGCCTCAGGTACTTCTTGACTCCACAGCAATACTGTTGGAAAACATCTTGCAGAAAATGGACATGTGAGTGACCTCAGTGCTTTAGATGCAGCTATGCTGCCAGGCCTTTAAGACTGCAGTGAGAAGCTGCTTGTAAGAAGCCTCTGTGGAGATCAACAGAGACAAGAATGTAAACTTACAGAAACTGCAGCAGAAGAACTGAAAAACAACGGCACAGAGAGAGATCACAAGGACTTTATTTTACACCAATAGAGTTGTGTGTTATTCGTGTTAACCAGTCACAGGGTGGTTTGCAGTGTGTGTGCTATCTGGGTTATTTAAGGGGTGTTTTCACAACAATAAACGGCATTTACCTTGATCATATTGGTCAGTATGTGGTGTCCCTAGGTTTTCCCTCGCAATATAATACTCCAGCTGTGGGGCTGCTACTTGCGGCTGATGGGACTGAAGGCGGCTCCTGCATGGAAAACATTCCTCATGCTCTTTGGCATGTGCAGAAGATGAACAAAAATTTTAGTATTCTGAGTGAGGGTACAGTGGCTTCACTAAACTAGGGGAAGTACATTCAAATTAAAGTGTGAAAGAGTTAGTTAGTTTAATTTGAAAAAAAAAAAATCCAACAAAAAACCAATATGAAACTTCAGTACTTTTTAGATATTAAGAAAGCTAGTTTTTTTTTTTTGG